>OZ024697.1:367335-507335 GCA_964016905.1 Perithous albicinctus | reverse complement strand
ACTGACAGCAAACAAATCGGACGAAAGGATTTTGGGTTCCTTTCGTCCTTGTCTGCTGCTTTTTTCAGTGTGCATAATAAGCCTATTTTCCAGTCTTTGGGGAATAGACCCCATTTAAGACAGCCATTGTATAGTACTACAAGTTCATCAAGGATGATCAATGCAGCCTTCTTAAGTACTTCCACCTCTATTATGTCCAGGCCTGGGGCCTTTCCATTATTGAGAGACATTATTGCGTGTCTCACTTCTTGTCTCGTGAACTCTTCACTGTCCGGTGTATCCGGCGGATAATGGCACTCTGTGCGCTTAGCACTTTGTGCAGCCTCATCATTTAGCTCCTCATCGTCGGGAACAAGCTCATTCATAAGAAACATAGCTGTTTCTGCCCATGTTGTGGTTGCACTACCATCAGGACGTAGCATTGTGTTTAATGCTTTATTTGGTGTGTATTTACCGGATGTTATCCTATAGGTAATACCCCAAGGATTTTTGTTGCCTTCGTTAGTAACGAATTGCTCCCAACTTTTCTTCTTTTCGCTTACTACCATCATGTGGTATTGTCTTAATTTTCTTTTGTAGAAACGTTTTTGCTCGTTTCTACTTGCTTCATCAGTGGTCCTCTGATATCGTCTCCTTAGTCGGTTGACTTCTTTCTTGACTCCGCTTAATTCTGGTGTCCACCAAGGGACCGCCTTGACACAGGTTCTCCTGCGTGGTATCGTTGCGACACATGCACGAGAAATAAGGTCGGTGGTTCTGCTAGCTAAAAGCTCGACATCATCCACCGACCTGTTAGTGTCGCAATCGCGAGTCAACGTCTCTTTTTCATTGAGAATGAATTCCTCGAATGCATCCCAGTCGGCCCGATGAAGCGCGAAGCGCTTGCTACGGGTTTGTGGGTCATCGGGCATTCTATGCTCGATCTTCGTTTCAATGACTCTATGGTCACTGTTGGTCCACCCCTCATACACTGCCCACCCGGCAATTGATGGAACAAGTTGTTCCGTTACTAGTGTAACATCGATATTTGATTGTCCGTTTGCCGTAGCAAATGTGCTTGGATTGTCTTCTTCATTGAGCACAATGAGATTGAATTCTGATATGAAGCTTTCCATTTTTTTTCCACGTCTATTGGTCTCACCAGAATGCCAAAGTGGAGATTTTGCGTTCGTATCGGACGCAATAAAAACTTTTTCATTCTTGTATTTTGCAAGAATGTTTCTGAGCTCTTCGATATAAGGCTCTATATCGTGGGAAAATTTGCAGTATAAAGAAACGAGGTACACACGTCCCAAGGGACCTGTGACCTCGACACATACACAATTCGCACTACAGAATTGCGAGACTTTCAGCACAGTATATTTCTTATTTAATATGATTATAGCCGAGCCTGGAGTTTCACCAGGTTTGTGTCCAGTAATGGTCTCATTTTGGCCCCATTCTGTTATTTTACCATAGTAATGGTATGGTTCTTGTAAAAGAACAAAGTCTGTTTTGGTCCGTGTTGTCATGTCTCGCAACTCATTCGAGACTTTGCTGGCTTTGCCAGCATTGAGTTGTATAACTCTAATGGATTTTGAGTTGTTACTGTCCATAGTCAGTATTATTGGCAAGTCTAGTCAGCGCCATCTGATATGATGGGCATGTTTTACTGTTTACCGAGTGATTACTCGGTCTTTTGGCTCTTGCGCATACTGCGCATTTCTTTGGCCGTTCCTTATTTTTGCATTCGGCTGCTTTGTGGCCGACCTCTGAACAGTGAGAACACGTAGTGTTCTCGTGTCTGCAGAATTTAGCTATGTGGCCAAATCCCTGACATTTAAAACATCTGCTCAGACCCAGAAAATCCTGGACTTTACATGATGTCCAGTCCAGATATATTCTTTTATTTTTGCAAATAATTGCTCGAATTTGTGGTGTTATTTCCACGACTACGTTGGCTGTTGCCACGTTTTTCTTACCGGTTTTAAAACGGGTTCGGAATCCTTTTAGGAAAGCCTCTTTTGCGATTCCGGCGGACTCGAAGTCCGGATTTTGATTATAAATCAATTCGGTGAAGCCTTCACTGTTAGCCAGTGCTTGCGGAACATCATAAATGATGATCTTTGGACCTTGCATACCTAGGTCCTCGACATTTAGTCCACAGTCTTGAATGTTTGGACTATTTTTTAGTTTTTGCAGTTCTGCTATGGTAGCTGTTTCTACAACTACGCCATTGTCTCTGGTGTTCCGTATGTTACGGATTCTTACATTTTCTTTGCTAGGGTTGAATGCGCTCATTAAAAGCTTTTTCGTCTCCTCGCAGCTATTTGAGGAGTTTTCCTTCACTGGTCGTATGACCACAACTGGTTGCTTTGTCGGTTTTATAGGCTTCCGACCTTTGCTGAGCCTTACAGCTGGGGTTGGGGAAACCGTTGAGGCTCCTTTCCCAGTTGGTTCTTTGGCTGCTGTACGCTGTGCGTATGTTTGCACTTGCGTCTTACCAGTGGTAGACGATCTTTCCTCTAGTCGTGCTTTAAGCACATTATTCTCTATAAAGAGATTTTGCACGATTGATTCAAGGTTTAGTGCCTTGTCAATCAGAAAATTTGCTTGGTCAAGAGTGAACCTTTTTCCTCCACCAGAACCAAGTAGGTACTCTGTTATTTGTTGCACATGCTCGTGTGCTATTTCGCCAAGCGTCTTTTCTTTATCGCTTTTTTCGGTTTGAGCAGTCGCAGTCGCAGTTGCGAGTTCAATGTCTTCGACATCGATCTCCTGCGTTTTGCGTTTCTTAGTTTTGGGTTTTACCCCATTGTCTTCAGTCTCGTGGACTTTCTTTTTGATGGTTCCTTTGGAACTTGTGCCAGGTGCTTGCATCTCGGTTAAAATAATAACCGGTTGCAGTTCTTTTATGTTGCCTTCAGGAATCGATGTTCCTGCGGCAACATTTATGGAGCTTGATCTTGATCTTGATCTAGATCGGCTGCTATCGCTGCAGGTGCGCTCATCACCTGAGCTATCGCTATTTTCAGTGATTTCACTGTTTGTCTTCATTTTTGCTTTTTTCGCTTTTTGAGCGAGCTTCTTCTTCGATTTTTTGGTTGTATTGTCATCCATTTTAGGAATGGTGAGGTCTCCCAATCGGGTATGTTACACCAGACCTATGTCCTTTTGGTTCCCCGACCCAGAAGGGCCGAGTATCCAGCTTCGCCACGAGGAGGCAGGACTCCAAGTGATATCTTTGTACTTTTAATAGAAAAAGTAAGGATGAATTGAGGTTTTTGAGCTTTTTTTGGCTTTTTTGCGTTCTGTGTTTGGTCTACTTTCTTGATATCACTTGGCCGAAGCCAGTAGATAGGGACAGGTGTTGTAAACTAATTCGCTTCGAGCGATGGCTGTTCCTCGGGTCTCCCCATACCAGCACTATTAGTCACATCGGTTGGTCGATGGAAAATATGTAAACTTGATCGACAATCCAGCTCCACCACTGCCAGTTGAACGCCATGCGAACATAGTTGGCTTGGTAAAACCCTGCCCTCACCATTCATGGGTCATTAGACAAGCTGGGCCTACCCCCTAGGGGGAGGTGACTCACTTAGCCGGCCCGGCGATACGGAGACGTCGAAACCCCTCCGGATCCCCGGGACCGTTATCCAGCGAGGGCCCCGTGGAGGCGGAGTCACCAGCTCTTTTGCTCAGCCCCAGCAGGTTAACCCGGAAAATATCCAGGTTGTTCGGCCTATAAGTGGCTCGGCTGCACCAGCTAGTAACGTACCTTTTAAACGTTACCCCTGCACCTGGTGATCACAGCCCAATCAGCACTTCATCGTGGCGATGGTGCTATGCCTTGGTTGTTCCAGTTATACGTTTCTTTCTTCTTTAGCCGTAAGTATACTCCTTGTGAGTTGTACAAACTCATCAAAATACGGCTTCTCCAAGAAGCGCAATAAAGAAGGCGGCCAGACGAGTCCGGTGTCCGCCATAAGTTCTTTTATGTCTGCTCTGTATTCTTCGTACAGTTGGCAGTTCAGCAATACATGTTCGGGTGTCTCTGTAGCTCCACATTCGCATTTATCGTCTTCAACTAAGTTGAATTGGTAGAGTTTTTCTTTGAAGTCGCCATGTCCAGTTACAAATTGTGTAACGTAATGGTTCATGTCCAGCCATTTCATCTTCATTCGTTTTTCAACACTTGGTAAGTAGTTGAATGTAAATCGTCCTTTAGTGCTGTTTGTCCAGCGATTTTGCCATGCCCTAAGAAGGGCTTTATCGATATCTTTTTTGATGTTTCCATCATTCACATCAGGTGTGAATGTTATTCCATTTAGTTCAAACGGTATGCGCTTACGAATATTGTAAGCACAAGTGTATTTCCAGATCATAAGATCAATTGGCATAACTCCTGCAACGACTGCTAAGGCGTCACCTGATGTCGTTCTGTATGCTTTGCATACTTTTAAGAGAACATGTCTCTGTGTACTAAGAAGTACACGCTTGTTTGTTTTATTTAATAAGTCTGCCCACCCGACAGCAGCGTACGTTGCTATCGGGACAAACAGACCTTTGTAAAGTACTTTGAGGCATTTATGCCCGAGTCCCCATTTTGCTTTTGCAATTCGTGCGAAAGCATTAAAAATCTGCTTGCACTTTGCAGATATGCTATTTACATGTACATTTACCGATAGGTCTTGTCCGTAATGGACACCCAGGTAACGTACCGATTTTTTCATGGCGATTTGTTTTCCTTTTATTTTAATTCCAGGTGGTCTTTTGGTATTTAAACGTCCTTTGAAGAGGATCATTTCACTTTTGGTCTCAGATAATCCGAGTTTCTGCGTTTTGCACCAGTTATTTATTTCAGTCGCTATCGCCTGTCCTTGACGTTCAAGCTCTAGACGACTGTTAGCATGTACAATAACGATGAGATCGTCGGCGTATGCTATGTGTTCGACTTCTAGGTGTTCGAGTCTCAGTAATAGATCATCAAACACCAGGTTCCAGCATGAGGGCCCCAGTATGGATCCTTGTGGGCAGCCTTTTGTAACACTTTTACAAACTGAGTTTGATTCTGATATAATGGTGACCTTGCGGTCTTTAAAATAGTCCTTCAGTACATTGAAGACATTTTTTGGACAATTCCTTTCTTTTAGCACTTCGAGTATTCTAGGCCACCACAAATTGTCAAAGGCTCCGGAAATATCAAAGAGTAGTGCCATAGCATATTTCTTGTCAGAGGCTCCAACGTATGACCTGAGTTTGCACAGGGCATCTTCGGTTGAGCAGTTCGGTTTAAAACCGAACTGCATCTTTGAACTATATTCTTCACTATGGAAGATGTTTCGAGTTCTCTTGAGAATAAGTTTCTCCATGGTTTTTCCAAGTACTGACAGCAAACAAATCGGACGAAAGGATTTTGGGTTCCTTTCGTCCTTGTCTGCTGCTTTTTTCAGTATGCATAATAAGCCTATTTTCCAGTCTTTGGGGAATAGACCCCATTTAAGACAGCCATTGTATAGTACTACAAGTTCATCAAGGATGATCAATGCAGCCTTCTTAAGTACTTCCACCTCTATTATGTCCAGGCCTGGGGCCTTTCCATTATTGAGAGACATTATTGCGTGTCTCACTTCTTGTCTCGTGAACTCTTCACTGTCCGGTGTATCCGGCGGATAATGGCACTCTGTGCGCTTAGCACTTTGTGCAGCCTCATCATTTAGCTCCTCATCGTCGGGAACAAGCTCATTCATAAGAAACATAGCTGTTTCTGCCCATGTTGTGGTTGCACTACCATCAGGACGTAGCATTGTGTTTAATGCTTTATTTGGTGTGTATTTACCGGATGTTATCCTATAGGTAATACCCCAAGGATTTTTGTTGCCTTCGTTAGTAACGAATTGCTCCCAACTTTTCTTCTTTTCGCTTACTACCATCATGTGGTATTGTCTTAATTTTCTTTTGTAGAAACGTTTTTGCTCGTTTCTACTTGCTTCATCAGTGGTCCTCTGATATCGTCTCCTTAGTCGGTTGACTTCTTTCTTGACTCCGCTTAATTCTGGTGTCCACCAAGGGACCGCCTTGACACAGGTTCTCCTGCGTGGTATCGTTGCGACACATGCACGAGAAATAAGGTCGGTGGTTCTGCTAGCTAAAAGCTCGACATCATCCACCGACCTGTTAGTGTCGCAATCGCGAGTCAACGTCTCTTTTTCATTGAGAATGAATTCCTCGAATGCATCCCAGTCGGCCCGATGAAGCGCGAAGCGCTTGCTACGGGTTTGTGGGTCATCGGGCATTCTATGCTCGATCTTCGTTTCAATGACTCTATGGTCACTGTTGGTCCACCCCTCATACACTGCCCACCCGGCAATTGATGGAACAAGTTGTTCCGTTACTAGTGTAACATCGATATTTGATTGTCCGTTTGCCGTAGCAAATGTGCTTGGATTGTCTTCTTCATTGAGCACAATGAGATTGAATTCTGATATGAAGCTTTCCATTTTTTCTCCACGTCTATTGGTCTCACCAGAATGCCAAAGTGGAGATTTTGCGTTCGTATCGGACGCAATAAAAACTTTTTCATTCTTGTATTTTGCAAGAATGTTTCTGAGCTCTTCGATATAAGGCTCTATATCGTGGGAAAATTTGCAGTATAAAGAAACGAGGTACACACGTCCCAAGGGACCTGTGACCTCGACACATACACAATTCGCACTACAGAATTGCGAGACTTTCAGCACAGTATATTTCTTATTTAATATGATTATAGCCGAGCCTGGAGTTTCACCAGGTTTGTGTCCAGTAATGGTCTCATTTTGGCCCCATTCTGTTATTTTACCATAGTAATGGTATGGTTCTTGTAAAAGAACAAAGTCTGTTTTGGTCCGTGTTGTCATGTCTCGCAACTCATTCGAGACTTTGCTGGCTTTGCCAGCATTGAGTTGTATAACTCTAATGGATTTTGAGTTGTTACTGTCCATAGTCAGTATTATTGGCAAGTCTAGTCAGCGCCATCTGATATGATGGGCATGTTTTACTGTTTACCGAGTGATTACTCGGTCTTTTGGCTCTTGCGCATACTGCGCATTTCTTTGGCCGTTCCTTATTTTTGCATTCGGCTGCTTTGTGGCCGACCTCTGAACAGTGAGAACACGTAGTGTTCTCGTGTCTGCAGAATTTAGCTATGTGGCCAAATCCCTGACATTTAAAACATCTGCTCAGACCCAGAAAATCCTGGACTTTACATGATGTCCAGTCCAGATATATTCTTTTATTTTTGCAAATAATTGCTCGAATTTGTGGTGTTATTTCCACGACTACGTTGGCTGTTGCCACGTTTTTCTTCCCGGTTTTAAAACGGGTTCGGAATCCTTTTAGGAAAGCCTCTTTTGCGATTCCGGCGGACTCGAAGTCCGGATTTTGATTATAAATCAATTCGGTGAAGCCTTCACTGTTAGCCAGTGCTTGCGGAACATCATAAATGATGATCTTTGGACCTTGCATACCAAGGTCCTCGACATTTAGTCCACAGTCTTGAATGTTTGGACTATTTTTTAGTTTTTGCAGTTCTGCTATGGTAGCTGTTTCTACAACTACGCCATTGTCTCTGGTGTTCCGTATGTTACGGATTCTTACATTTTCTTTGCTAGGGTTGAATGCGCTCATTAAAAGCTTTTTCGTCTCCTCGCAGCTATTTGAGGAGTTTTCCTTCACTGGTCGTATGACCACAACTGGTTGCTTTGTCGGTTTTATAGGCTTCCGACCTTTGCTGAGCCTTACAGCTGGGGTTGGGGAAACCGTTGAGGCTCCTTTCCCAGTTGGTTCTTTGGCTGCTGTACGCTGTGCGTATGTTTGCACTTGCGTCTTACCAGTGGTAGACGATCTTTCCTCTAGTCGTGCTTTAAGCACATTATTCTCTATAAAGAGATTTTGCACGATTGATTCAAGGTTTAGTGCCTTGTCAATCAGAAAATTTGCTTGGTCAAGAGTGAACCTTTTTCCTCCACCAGAACCAAGTAGGTACTCTGTTATTTGTTGCACATGCTCGTGTGCTATTTCGCCAAGCGTCTTTTCTTTATCGCTTTTTTCGGTTTGAGCAGTCGCAGTCGCAGTTGCGAGTTCAATGTCTTCGACATCGATCTCCTGCGTTTTGCGTTTCTTAGTTTTGGGTTTTACCCCATTGTCTTCAGTCTCGTGGACTTTCTTTTTGATGGTTCCTTTGGAACTTGTGCCAGGTGCTTGCATCTCGGTTAAAATAATAACCGGTTGCAGTTCTTTTATGTTGCCTTCAGGAATCGATGTTCCTGCGGCAACATTTATGGAGCTTGATCTTGATCTTGATCTAGATCGGCTGCTATCGCTGCAGGTGCGCTCATCACCTGAGCTATCGCTATTTTCAGTGATTTCACTGTTTGTCTTCATTTTTGCTTTTTTCGCTTTTTGAGCGAGATTCTTCTTCGATTTTTTGGTTGTATTGTCATCCATTTTAGGAATGGTGAGGTCTCCCAATCGGGTATGTTACACCAGACCTATGTCCTTTTGGTTCCCCGACCCAGAAGGGCCGAGTATCCAGCTTCGCCACGAGGAGGCAGGACTCCAAGTGATATCTTTGTACTTTTAATAGAAAAAGTAAGGATGAATTGAGGTTTTTGAGCTTTTTTTGGCTTTTTTGCGTTCTGTGTTTGGTCTACTTTCTTGATATCACTTGGCCGAAGCCAGTAGATAGGGACAGGTGTTGTAAACTAATTCGCTTCGAGCGATGGCTGTTCCTCGGGTCTCCCCATACCAGCACTATTAGTCACATCGGTTGGTCGATGGAAAATATGTAAACTTGATCGACAATCCAGCTCCACCACTGCCAGTTGAACGCCATGCGAACATAGTTGGCTTGGTAAAACCCTGTCCTCACCATTTATGGGTCATTAGACAAGTTGGGCCTACCCCCTAGGGGGAGGTGACTCACTTAGCCGGCCCGGTGATACGGAGACATCGAAACCCCTCCGGATCCCCGGGACCGTTATCCAGCGAGGGCCCCGTGGAGGCGGAGTCACCAGCTCTTTTGCTCAGCCCCAGCAGGTTAACCCGGAAAATATCCAGGTTGTTCGGCCTATAAGTGGCTCGGCTGCACCAGCTAGTAACGTACCTTTTAAACGTTACCCCTGCACCTGGTGATCACAGCCCAATCAGCACTTCATCGTGGCGATGGTGCTATGCCTTGATTGTTCCAGTTATCCGTTTCTTTCTTCTTTAGCCGTAAGTATACTCGTTGTGAGTTGTACAAACTCATCAAAATACGGCTTCTCCAAGAAGCGCAATAAAGAAGGCGGCCAGACGAGTCCAGTGTCCGCCATAAGTCCTTTTATGTCTGCTCTGTATTCTTCGTACAGTTGGCAGTTCAGCAATACATGTTCGGGTGTCTCTGTAGCTCCACATTCGCATTTATCGTCTTCAACTAAGTTGAATTGGTAGAGTTTTTCTTTGAAGTCGCCATGTCCAGTTACAAATTGTGTAACGTAATGGTTCATGTCCAGCCATTTCATCTTCATTCGTTTTTCAACACTTGGTAAGTAGTTGAATGTAAATCGTCCTTTAGTGCAGTTTGTCCAGCGATTTTGCCATGCCCTAAGAAGGGCTTTATCGATATCTTTTTTGATGTTTGCATCATTCACATCAGGTGTGAATGTTATTCCATTTAGTTCAAACGGTATGCGCTTACGAATATTGTAAGCACAAGTGTATTTCCAGATCATAAGATCAATTGGCATAACTCCTGCAACGACTGCTAAGGCGTCACCTGATGTCGTTCTGTATGCTTTGCATACTTTTAAGAGAACATGTCTCTGTGTACTAAGAAGTACACGCTTGTTTGTTTTATTTAATAAGTCTGCCCACCCGACAGCAGCGTACGTTGCTATCGGGACAAACAGACCTTTGTAAAGTACTTTGAGGCATTTATGCCCGAGTCCCCATTTTGCTTTTGCAATTCGTGCGAAAGCATTAAAAATCTGCTTGCACTTTGCAGATATGCTATTTACATGTACATTTACCGATAGGTCTTGTCCGTAATGGACACCCAGGTAACGTACCGATTTTTTCATGGCGATTTGTTTGCCTTGTATTTTAATTCCAGGTGGTCTTTTGGTATTTAAACGTCCTTTGAAGAGGATCATTTCACTTTTGGTCTCAGATAATCTGAGTTTCTGCGTTTTGCACCAGTTATTTATTTCAGTCGCTATCGCCTGTCCTTGACGTTCAAGCTCTAGACGACTGTTAGCATGTACAATAACGATGAGATCGTCGGCGTATGCTATGTGTTCGACTTCTAGGTGTTCGAGTCTCAGTAATAGATCATCAAACACCAGGTTCCAGCATGAGGGCCCCAGTATGGATCCTTGTGGGCAGCCTTTTGTAACACTTTTACAAACTGAGTTTGATTCTGATATAATGGTGACCTTGCGGTCTTTAAAATAGTCCTTCAGTACATTGAAGACATTTTTTGGACAATTCCTTTCTTTTAGCACTTCGAGTATGCTAGGCCACCACAAATTGTCAAAGGCTCCGGAAATATCAAAGAGTAGTGCCATAGCATATTTCTTGTCAGAGGCTCCAACGTATGACCTGAGTTTGCACAGGGCATCTTCGGTTGAGCAGTTCGGTTTAAAACCGAACTGCATCTTTGAACTATATTCTTCACTATGGAAGATGTTTCGAGTTCTCTTGAGAATAAGTTTCTCCATGGTTTTTCCAAGTACTGACAGCAAACAAATCGGACGAAAGGATTTTGGGTTCCTTTCGTCCTTGTCTGCTGCTTTTTTCAGTGTGCATAATAAGCCTATTTTCCAGTCTTTGGGGAATAGACCCCATTTAAGACAGCCATTGTATAGTACTACAAGTTCATCAAGGATGATCAATGCAGCCTTCTTAAGTACTTCCACCTCTATTATGTCCAGGCCTGGGGCCTTTCCATTATTGAGAGACATTATTGCGTGTCTCACTTCTTGTCTCGTGAACTCTTCACTGTCCGGTGTATCCGGCGGATAATGGCACTCTGTGCGCTTAGCACTTTGTGCAGCCTCATCATTTAGCTCCTCATCGTCGGGAACAAGCTCATTCATAAGAAACATAGCTGTTTCTGCCCATGTTGTGGTTGCACTACCATCAGGACGTAGCATTGTGTTTAATGCTTTATTTGGTGTGTATTTACCGGATGTTATCCTATAGGTAATACCCCAAGGATTTTTGTTGCCTTCGTTAGTAACGAATTGCTCCCAACTTTTCTTCTTTTCGCTTACTACCATCATGTGGTATTGTCTTAATTTTCTTTTGTAGAAACGTTTTTGCTCGTTTCTACTTGCTTCATCAGTGGTCCTCTGATATCGTCTCCTTAGTCGGTTGACTTCTTTCTTGACTCCGCTTAATTCTGGTGTCCACCAAGGGACCGCCTTGACACAGGTTCTCCTGCGTGGTATCGTTGCGACACATGCACGAGAAATAAGGTCGGTGGTTCTGCTAGCTAAAAGCTCGACATCATCCACCGACCTGTTAGTGTCGCAATCGCGAGTCAACGTCTCTTTTTCATTGAGAATGAATTCCTCGAATGCATCCCAGTCGGCCCGATGAAGCGCGAAGCGCTTGCTACGGGTTTGTGGGTCATCGGGCATTCTATGCTCGATCTTCGTTTCAATGACTCTATGGTCACTGTTGGTCCACCCCTCATACACTGCCCACCCGGCAATTGATGGAACAAGTTGTTCCGTTACTAGTGTAACATCGATATTTGATTGTCCGTTTGCCGTAGCAAATGTGCTTGGATTGTCTTCTTCATTGAGCACAATGAGATTGAATTCTGATATGAAGCTTTCCATTTTTTTTCCACGTCTATTGGTCTCACCAGAATGCCAAAGTGGAGATTTTGCGTTCGTATCGGACGCAATAAAAACTTTTTCATTCTTGTATTTTGCAAGAATGTTTCTGAGCTCTTCGATATAAGGCTCTATATCGTGGGAAAATTTGCAGTATAAAGAAACGAGGTACACACGTCCCAAGGGACCTGTGACCTCGACACATACACAATTCGCACTACAGAATTGCGAGACTTTCAGCACAGTATATTTCTTATTTAATATGATTATAGCCGAGCCTGGAGTTTCACCAGGTTTGTGTCCAGTAATGGTCTCATTTTGGCCCCATTCTGTTATTTTACCATAGTAATGGTATGGTTCTTGTAAAAGAACAAAGTCTGTTTTGGTCCGTGTTGTCATGTCTCGCAACTCATTCGAGACTTTGCTGGCTTTGCCAGCATTGAGTTGTATAACTCTAATGGATTTTGAGTTGTTACTGTCCATAGTCAGTATTATTGGCAAGTCTAGTCAGCGCCATCTGATATGATGGGCATGTTTTACTGTTTACCGAGTGATTACTCGGTCTTTTGGCTCTTGCGCATACTGCGCATTTCTTTGGCCGTTCCTTATTTTTGCATTCGGCTGCTTTGTGGCCGACCTCTGAACAGTGAGAACACGTAGTGTTCTCGTGTCTGCAGAATTTAGCTATGTGGCCAAATCCCTGACATTTAAAACATCTGCTCAGACCCAGAAAATCCTGGACTTTACATGATGTCCAGTCCAGATATATTCTTTTATTTTTGCAAATAATTGCTCGAATTTGTGGTGTTATTTCCACGACTACGTTGGCTGTTGCCACGTTTTTCTTACCGGTTTTAAAACGGGTTCGGAATCCTTTTAGGAAAGCCTCTTTTGCGATTCCGGCGGACTCGAAGTCCGGATTTTGATTATAAATCAATTCGGTGAAGCCTTCACTGTTAGCCAGTGCTTGCGGAACATCATAAATGATGATCTTTGGACCTTGCATACCTAGGTCCTCGACATTTAGTCCACAGTCTTGAATGTTTGGACTATTTTTTAGTTTTTGCAGTTCTGCTATGGTAGCTGTTTCTACAACTACGCCATTGTCTCTGGTGTTCCGTATGTTACGGATTCTTACATTTTCTTTGCTAGGGTTGAATGCGCTCATTAAAAGCTTTTTCGTCTCCTCGCAGCTATTTGAGGAGTTTTCCTTCACTGGTCGTATGACCACAACTGGTTGCTTTGTCGGTTTTATAGGCTTCCGACCTTTGCTGAGCCTTACAGCTGGGGTTGGGGAAACCGTTGAGGCTCCTTTCCCAGTTGGTTCTTTGGCTGCTGTACGCTGTGCGTATGTTTGCACTTGCGTCTTACCAGTGGTAGACGATCTTTCCTCTAGTCGTGCTTTAAGCACATTATTCTCTATAAAGAGATTTTGCACGATTGATTCAAGGTTTAGTGCCTTGTCAATCAGAAAATTTGCTTGGTCAAGAGTGAACCTTTTTCCTCCACCAGAACCAAGTAGGTACTCTGTTATTTGTTGCACATGCTCGTGTGCTATTTCGCCAAGCGTCTTTTCTTTATCGCTTTTTTCGGTTTGAGCAGTCGCAGTCGCAGTTGCGAGTTCAATGTCTTCGACATCGATCTCCTGCGTTTTGCGTTTCTTAGTTTTGGGTTTTACCCCATTGTCTTCAGTCTCGTGGACTTTCTTTTTGATGGTTCCTTTGGAACTTGTGCCAGGTGCTTGCATCTCGGTTAAAATAATAACCGGTTGCAGTTCTTTTATGTTGCCTTCAGGAATCGATGTTCCTGCGGCAACATTTATGGAGCTTGATCTTGATCTTGATCTAGATCGGCTGCTATCGCTGCAGGTGCGCTCATCACCTGAGCTATCGCTATTTTCAGTGATTTCACTGTTTGTCTTCATTTTTGCTTTTTTCGCTTTTTGAGCGAGCTTCTTCTTCGATTTTTTGGTTGTATTGTCATCCATTTTAGGAATGGTGAGGTCTCCCAATCGGGTATGTTACACCAGACCTATGTCCTTTTGGTTCCCCGACCCAGAAGGGCCGAGTATCCAGCTTCGCCACGAGGAGGCAGGACTCCAAGTGATATCTTTGTACTTTTAATAGAAAAAGTAAGGATGAATTGAGGTTTTTGAGCTTTTTTTGGCTTTTTTGCGTTCTGTGTTTGGTCTACTTTCTTGATATCACTTGGCCGAAGCCAGTAGATAGGGACAGGTGTTGTAAACTAATTCGCTTCGAGCGATGGCTGTTCCTCGGGTCTCCCCATACCAGCACTATTAGTCACATCGGTTGGTCGATGGAAAATATGTAAACTTGATCGACAATCCAGCTCCACCACTGCCAGTTGAACGCCATGCGAACATAGTTGGCTTGGTAAAACCCTGCCCTCACCATTCATGGGTCATTAGACAAGCTGGGCCTACCCCCTAGGGGGAGGTGACTCACTTAGCCGGCCCGGCGATACGGAGACGTCGAAACCCCTCCGGATCCCCGGGACCGTTATCCAGCGAGGGCCCCGTGGAGGCGGAGTCACCAGCTCTTTTGCTCAGCCCTAGCAGGTTAACCCGGAAAATATCCAGGTTGTTCGGCCTATAAGTGGCTCGGCTGCACCAGCTAGTAACGTACCTTTTAAACGTTACCCCTGCACCTGGTGATCACAGCCCAATCAGCACTTCATCGTGGCGATGGTGCTATGCCTTGGTTGTTCCAGTTATACGTTTCTTTCTTCTTTAGCCGTAAGTATACTCCTTGTGAGTTGTACAAACTCATCAAAATACGGCTTCTCCAAGAAGCGCAATAAAGAAGGCGGCCAGACGAGTCCGGTGTCCGCCATAAGTCCTTTTATGTCTGCTCTGTATTCTTCGTACAGTTGGCAGTTCAGCAATACATGTTCGGGTGTCTCTGTAGCTCCACATTCGCATTTATCGTCTTCAACTAAGTTGAATTGGTAGAGTTTTTCTTTGAAGTCGCCATGTCCAGTTACAAATTGTGTAACGTAATGGTTCATGTCCAGCCATTTCATCTTCATTCGTTTTTCAACACTTGGTAAGTAGTTGAATGTAAATCGTCCTTTAGTGCAGTTTGTCCAGCGATTTTGCCATGCCCTAAGAAGGGCTTTATCGATATCTTTTTTGATGTTTGCATCATTCACATCAGGTGTGAATGTTATTCCATTTAGTTCAAACGGTATGCGCTTACGAATATTGTAAGCACAAGTGTATTTCCAGATCATAAGATCAATTGGCATAACTCCTGCAACGACTGCTAAGGCGTCACCTGATGTCGTTCTGTATGCTTTGCATACTTTTAAGAGAACATGTCTCTGTGTACTAAGAAGTACACGCTTGTTTGTTTTATTTAATAAGTCTGCCCACCCGACAGCAGCGTACGTTGCTATCGGGACAAACAGACCTTTGTAAAGTACTTTGAGGCATTTATGCCCGAGTCCCCATTTTGCTTTTGCAATTCGTGCGAAAGCATTAAAAATCTGCTTGCACTTTGCAGATATGCTATTTACATGTACATTTACCGATAGGTCTTGTCCGTAATGGACACCCAGGTAACGTACCGATTTTTTCATGGCGATTTGTTTGCCTTGTATTTTAATTCCAGGTGGTCTTTTGGTATTTAAACGTCCTTTGAAGAGGATCATTTCACTTTTGGTCTCAGATAATCTGAGTTTCTGCGTTTTGCACCAGTTATTTATTTCAGTCGCTATCGCCTGTCCTTGACGTTCAAGCTCTAGACGACTGTTAGCATGTACAATAACGATGAGATCGTCGGCGTATGCTATGTGTTCGACTTCTAGGTGTTCGAGTCTCAGTAATAGATCATCAAACACCAGGTTCCAGCATGAGGGCCCCAGTATGGATCCTTGTGGGCAGCCTTTTGTAACACTTTTACAAACTGAGTTTGATTCTGATATAATGGTGACCTTGCGGTCTTTAAAATAGTCCTTCAGTACATTGAAGACATTTTTTGGACAATTCCTTTCTTTTAGCACTTCGAGTATGCTAGGCCACCACAAATTGTCAAAGGCTCCGGAAATATCAAAGAGTAGTGCCATAGCATATTTCTTGTCAGAGGCTCCAACGTATGACCTGAGTTTGCACAGGGCATCTTCGGTTGAGCAGTTCGGTTTAAAACCGAACTGCATCTTTGAACTATATTCTTCACTATGGAAGATGTTTCGAGTTCTCTTGAGAATAAGTTTCTCCATGGTTTTTCCAAGTACTGACAGCAAACAAATCGGACGAAAGGATTTTGGGTTCCTTTCGTCCTTGTCTGCTGCTTTTTTCAGTATGCATAATAAGCCTATTTTCCAGTCTTTGGGGAATAGACCCCATTTAAGACAGCCATTGTATAGTACTACAAGTTCATCAAGGATGATCAATGCAGCCTTCTTAAGTACTTCCACCTCTATTATGTCCAGGCCTGGGGCCTTTCCATTATTGAGAGACATTATTGCGTGTCTCACTTCTTGTCTCGTGAACTCTTCACTGTCCGGTGTATCCGGCGGATAATGGCACTCTGTGCGCTTAGCACTTTGTGCAGCCTCATCATTTAGCTCCTCATCGTCGGGAACAAGCTCATTCATAAGAAACATAGCTGTTTCTGCCCATGTTGTGGTTGCACTACCATCAGGACGTAGCATTGTGTTTAATGCTTTATTTGGTGTGTATTTACCGGATGTTATCCTATAGGTAATACCCCAAGGATTTTTGTTGCCTTCGTTAGTAACGAATTGCTCCCAACTTTTCTTCTTTTCGCTTACTACCATCATGTGGTATTGTCTTAATTTTCTTTTGTAGAAACGTTTTTGCTCGTTTCTACTTGCTTCATCAGTGGTCCTCTGATATCGTCTCCTTAGTCGGTTGACTTCTTTCTTGACTCCGCTTAATTCTGGTGTCCACCAAGGGACCGCCTTGACACAGGTTCTCCTGCGTGGTATCGTTGCGACACATGCACGAGAAATAAGGTCGGTGGTTCTGCTAGCTAAAAGCTCGACATCATCCACCGACCTGTTAGTGTCGCAATCGCGAGTCAACGTCTCTTTTTCATTGAGAATGAATTCCTCGAATGCATCCCAGTCGGCCCGATGAAGCGCGAAGCGCTTGCTACGGGTTTGTGGGTCATCGGGCATTCTATGCTCGATCTTCGTTTCAATGACTCTATGGTCACTGTTGGTCCACCCCTCATACACTGCCCACCCGGCAATTGATGGAACAAGTTGTTCCGTTACTAGTGTAACATCGATATTTGATTGTCCGTTTGCCGTAGCAAATGTGCTTGGATTGTCTTCTTCATTGAGCACAATGAGATTGAATTCTGATATGAAGCTTTCCATTTTTTCTCCACGTCTATTGGTCTCACCAGAATGCCAAAGTGGAGATTTTGCGTTCGTATCGGACGCAATAAAAACTTTTTCATTCTTGTATTTTGCAAGAATGTTTCTGAGCTCTTCGATATAAGGCTCTATATCGTGGGAAAATTTGCAGTATAAAGAAACGAGGTACACACGTCCCAAGGGACCTGTGACCTCGACACATACACAATTCGCACTACAGAATTGCGAGACTTTCAGCACAGTATATTTCTTATTTAATATGATTATAGCCGAGCCTGGAGTTTCACCAGGTTTGTGTCCAGTAATGGTCTCATTTTGGCCCCATTCTGTTATTTTACCATAGTAATGGTATGGTTCTTGTAAAAGAACAAAGTCTGTTTTGGTCCGTGTTGTCATGTCTCGCAACTCATTCGAGACTTTGCTGGCTTTGCCAGCATTGAGTTGTATAACTCTAATGGATTTTGAGTTGTTACTGTCCATAGTCAGTATTATTGGCAAGTCTAGTCAGCGCCATCTGATATGATGGGCATGTTTTACTGTTTACCGAGTGATTACTCGGTCTTTTGGCTCTTGCGCATACTGCGCATTTCTTTGGCCGTTCCTTATTTTTGCATTCGGCTGCTTTGTGGCCGACCTCTGAACAGTGAGAACACGTAGTGTTCTCGTGTCTGCAGAATTTAGCTATGTGGCCAAATCCCTGACATTTAAAACATCTGCTCAGACCCAGAAAATCCTGGACTTTACATGATGTCCAGTCCAGATATATTCTTTTATTTTTGCAAATAATTGCTCGAATTTGTGGTGTTATTTCCACGACTACGTTGGCTGTTGCCACGTTTTTCTTCCCGGTTTTAAAACGGGTTCGGAATCCTTTTAGGAAAGCCTCTTTTGCGATTCCGGCGGACTCGAAGTCCGGATTTTGATTATAAATCAATTCGGTGAAGCCTTCACTGTTAGCCAGTGCTTGCGGAACATCATAAATGATGATCTTTGGACCTTGCATACCAAGGTCCTCGACATTTAGTCCACAGTCTTGAATGTTTGGACTATTTTTTAGTTTTTGCAGTTCTGCTATGGTAGCTGTTTCTACAACTACGCCATTGTCTCTGGTGTTCCGTATGTTACGGATTCTTACATTTTCTTTGCTAGGGTTGAATGCGCTCATTAAAAGCTTTTTCGTCTCCTCGCAGCTATTTGAGGAGTTTTCCTTCACTGGTCGTATGACCACAACTGGTTGCTTTGTCGGTTTTATAGGCTTCCGACCTTTGCTGAGCCTTACAGCTGGGGTTGGGGAAACCGTTGAGGCTCCTTTCCCAGTTGGTTCTTTGGCTGCTGTACGCTGTGCGTATGTTTGCACTTGCGTCTTACCAGTGGTAGACGATCTTTCCTCTAGTCGTGCTTTAAGCACATTATTCTCTATAAAGAGATTTTGCACGATTGATTCAAGGTTTAGTGCCTTGTCAATCAGAAAATTTGCTTGGTCAAGAGTGAACCTTTTTCCTCCACCAGAACCAAGTAGGTACTCTGTTATTTGTTGCACATGCTCGTGTGCTATTTCGCCAAGCGTCTTTTCTTTATCGCTTTTTTCGGTTTGAGCAGTCGCAGTCGCAGTTGCGAGTTCAATGTCTTCGACATCGATCTCCTGCGTTTTGCGTTTCTTAGTTTTGGGTTTTACCCCATTGTCTTCAGTCTCGTGGACTTTCTTTTTGATGGTTCCTTTGGAACTTGTGCCAGGTGCTTGCATCTCGGTTAAAATAATAACCGGTTGCAGTTCTTTTATGTTGCCTTCAGGAATCGATGTTCCTGCGGCAACATTTATGGAGCTTGATCTTGATCTTGATCTAGATCGGCTGCTATCGCTGCAGGTGCGCTCATCACCTGAGCTATCGCTATTTTCAGTGATTTCACTGTTTGTCTTCATTTTTGCTTTTTTCGCTTTTTGAGCGAGATTCTTCTTCGATTTTTTGGTTGTATTGTCATCCATTTTAGGAATGGTGAGGTCTCCCAATCGGGTATGTTACACCAGACCTATGTCCTTTTGGTTCCCCGACCCAGAAGGGCCGAGTATCCAGCTTCGCCACGAGGAGGCAGGACTCCAAGTGATATCTTTGTACTTTTAATAGAAAAAGTAAGGATGAATTGAGGTTTTTGAGCTTTTTTTGGCTTTTTTGCGTTCTGTGTTTGGTCTACTTTCTTGATATCACTTGGCCGAAGCCAGTAGATAGGGACAGGTGTTGTAAACTAATTCGCTTCGAGCGATGGCTGTTCCTCGGGTCTCCCCATACCAGCACTATTAGTCACATCGGTTGGTCGATGGAAAATATGTAAACTTGATCGACAATCCAGCTCCACCACTGCCAGTTGAACGCCATGCGAACATAGTTGGCTTGGTAAAACCCTGTCCTCACCATTTATGGGTCATTAGACAAGTTGGGCCTACCCCCTAGGGGGAGGTGACTCACTTAGCCGGCCCGGTGATACGGAGACATCGAAACCCCTCCGGATCCCCGGGACCGTTATCCAGCGAGGGCCCCGTGGAGGCGGAGTCACCAGCTCTTTTGCTCAGCCCCAGCAGGTTAACCCGGAAAATATCCAGGTTGTTCGGCCTATAAGTGGCTCGGCTGCACCAGCTAGTAACGTACCTTTTAAACGTTACCCCTGCACCTGGTGATCACAGCCCAATCAGCACTTCATCGTGGCGATGGTGCTATGCCTTGATTGTTCCAGTTATCCGTTTCTTTCTTCTTTAGCCGTAAGTATACTCGTTGTGAGTTGTACAAACTCATCAAAATACGGCTTCTCCAAGAAGCGCAATAAAGAAGGCGGCCAGACGAGTCCAGTGTCCGCCATAAGTCCTTTTATGTCTGCTCTGTATTCTTCGTACAGTTGGCAGTTCAGCAATACATGTTCGGGTGTCTCTGTAGCTCCACATTCGCATTTATCGTCTTCAACTAAGTTGAATTGGTAGAGTTTTTCTTTGAAGTCGCCATGTCCAGTTACAAATTGTGTAACGTAATGGTTCATGTCCAGCCATTTCATCTTCATTCGTTTTTCAACACTTGGTAAGTAGTTGAATGTAAATCGTCCTTTAGTGCAGTTTGTCCAGCGATTTTGCCATGCCCTAAGAAGGGCTTTATCGATATCTTTTTTGATGTTTGCATCATTCACATCAGGTGTGAATGTTATTCCATTTAGTTCAAACGGTATGCGCTTACGAATATTGTAAGCACAAGTGTATTTCCAGATCATAAGATCAATTGGCATAACTCCTGCAACGACTGCTAAGGCGTCACCTGATGTCGTTCTGTATGCTTTGCATACTTTTAAGAGAACATGTCTCTGTGTACTAAGAAGTACACGCTTGTTTGTTTTATTTAATAAGTCTGCCCACCCGACAGCAGCGTACGTTGCTATCGGGACAAACAGACCTTTGTAAAGTACTTTGAGGCATTTATGCCCGAGTCCCCATTTTGCTTTTGCAATTCGTGCGAAAGCATTAAAAATCTGCTTGCACTTTGCAGATATGCTATTTACATGTACATTTACCGATAGGTCTTGTCCGTAATGGACACCCAGGTAACGTACCGATTTTTTCATGGCGATTTGTTTGCCTTGTATTTTAATTCCAGGTGGTCTTTTGGTATTTAAACGTCCTTTGAAGAGGATCATTTCACTTTTGGTCTCAGATAATCTGAGTTTCTGCGTTTTGCACCAGTTATTTATTTCAGTCGCTATCGCCTGTCCTTGACGTTCAAGCTCTAGACGACTGTTAGCATGTACAATAACGATGAGATCGTCGGCGTATGCTATGTGTTCGACTTCTAGGTGTTCGAGTCTCAGTAATAGATCATCAAACACCAGGTTCCAGCATGAGGGCCCCAGTATGGATCCTTGTGGGCAGCCTTTTGTAACACTTTTACAAACTGAGTTTGATTCTGATATAATGGTGACCTTGCGGTCTTTAAAATAGTCCTTCAGTACATTGAAGACATTTTTTGGACAATTCCTTTCTTTTAGCACTTCGAGTATGCTAGGCCACCACAAATTGTCAAAGGCTCCGGAAATATCAAAGAGTAGTGCCATAGCATATTTCTTGTCAGAGGCTCCAACGTATGACCTGAGTTTGCACAGGGCATCTTCGGTTGAGCAGTTCGGTTTAAAACCGAACTGCATCTTTGAACTATATTCTTCACTATGGAAGATGTTTCGAGTTCTCTTGAGAATAAGTTTCTCCATGGTTTTTCCAAGTACTGACAGCAAACAAATCGGACGAAAGGATTTTGGGTTCCTTTCGTCCTTGTCTGCTGCTTTTTTCAGTGTGCATAATAAGCCTATTTTCCAGTCTTTGGGGAATAGACCCCATTTAAGACAGCCATTGTATAGTACTACAAGTTCATCAAGGATGATCAATGCAGCCTTCTTAAGTACTTCCACCTCTATTATGTCCAGGCCTGGGGCCTTTCCATTATTGAGAGACATTATTGCGTGTCTCACTTCTTGTCTCGTGAACTCTTCACTGTCCGGTGTATCCGGCGGATAATGGCACTCTGTGCGCTTAGCACTTTGTGCAGCCTCATCATTTAGCTCCTCATCGTCGGGAACAAGCTCATTCATAAGAAACATAGCTGTTTCTGCCCATGTTGTGGTTGCACTACCATCAGGACGTAGCATTGTGTTTAATGCTTTATTTGGTGTGTATTTACCGGATGTTATCCTATAGGTAATACCCCAAGGATTTTTGTTGCCTTCGTTAGTAACGAATTGCTCCCAACTTTTCTTCTTTTCGCTTACTACCATCATGTGGTATTGTCTTAATTTTCTTTTGTAGAAACGTTTTTGCTCGTTTCTACTTGCTTCATCAGTGGTCCTCTGATATCGTCTCCTTAGTCGGTTGACTTCTTTCTTGACTCCGCTTAATTCTGGTGTCCACCAAGGGACCGCCTTGACACAGGTTCTCCTGCGTGGTATCGTTGCGACACATGCACGAGAAATAAGGTCGGTGGTTCTGCTAGCTAAAAGCTCGACATCATCCACCGACCTGTTAGTGTCGCAATCGCGAGTCAACGTCTCTTTTTCATTGAGAATGAATTCCTCGAATGCATCCCAGTCGGCCCGATGAAGCGCGAAGCGCTTGCTACGGGTTTGTGGGTCATCGGGCATTCTATGCTCGATCTTCGTTTCAATGACTCTATGGTCACTGTTGGTCCACCCCTCATACACTGCCCACCCGGCAATTGATGGAACAAGTTGTTCCGTTACTAGTGTAACATCGATATTTGATTGTCCGTTTGCCGTAGCAAATGTGCTTGGATTGTCTTCTTCATTGAGCACAATGAGATTGAATTCTGATATGAAGCTTTCCATTTTTTTTCCACGTCTATTGGTCTCACCAGAATGCCAAAGTGGAGATTTTGCGTTCGTATCGGACGCAATAAAAACTTTTTCATTCTTGTATTTTGCAAGAATGTTTCTGAGCTCTTCGATATAAGGCTCTATATCGTGGGAAAATTTGCAGTATAAAGAAACGAGGTACACACGTCCCAAGGGACCTGTGACCTCGACACATACACAATTCGCACTACAGAATTGCGAGACTTTCAGCACAGTATATTTCTTATTTAATATGATTATAGCCGAGCCTGGAGTTTCACCAGGTTTGTGTCCAGTAATGGTCTCATTTTGGCCCCATTCTGTTATTTTACCATAGTAATGGTATGGTTCTTGTAAAAGAACAAAGTCTGTTTTGGTCCGTGTTGTCATGTCTCGCAACTCATTCGAGACTTTGCTGGCTTTGCCAGCATTGAGTTGTATAACTCTAATGGATTTTGAGTTGTTACTGTCCATAGTCAGTATTATTGGCAAGTCTAGTCAGCGCCATCTGATATGATGGGCATGTTTTACTGTTTACCGAGTGATTACTCGGTCTTTTGGCTCTTGCGCATACTGCGCATTTCTTTGGCCGTTCCTTATTTTTGCATTCGGCTGCTTTGTGGCCGACCTCTGAACAGTGAGAACACGTAGTGTTCTCGTGTCTGCAGAATTTAGCTATGTGGCCAAATCCCTGACATTTAAAACATCTGCTCAGACCCAGAAAATCCTGGACTTTACATGATGTCCAGTCCAGATATATTCTTTTATTTTTGCAAATAATTGCTCGAATTTGTGGTGTTATTTCCACGACTACGTTGGCTGTTGCCACGTTTTTCTTACCGGTTTTAAAACGGGTTCGGAATCCTTTTAGGAAAGCCTCTTTTGCGATTCCGGCGGACTCGAAGTCCGGATTTTGATTATAAATCAATTCGGTGAAGCCTTCACTGTTAGCCAGTGCTTGCGGAACATCATAAATGATGATCTTTGGACCTTGCATACCTAGGTCCTCGACATTTAGTCCACAGTCTTGAATGTTTGGACTATTTTTTAGTTTTTGCAGTTCTGCTATGGTAGCTGTTTCTACAACTACGCCATTGTCTCTGGTGTTCCGTATGTTACGGATTCTTACATTTTCTTTGCTAGGGTTGAATGCGCTCATTAAAAGCTTTTTCGTCTCCTCGCAGCTATTTGAGGAGTTTTCCTTCACTGGTCGTATGACCACAACTGGTTGCTTTGTCGGTTTTATAGGCTTCCGACCTTTGCTGAGCCTTACAGCTGGGGTTGGGGAAACCGTTGAGGCTCCTTTCCCAGTTGGTTCTTTGGCTGCTGTACGCTGTGCGTATGTTTGCACTTGCGTCTTACCAGTGGTAGACGATCTTTCCTCTAGTCGTGCTTTAAGCACATTATTCTCTATAAAGAGATTTTGCACGATTGATTCAAGGTTTAGTGCCTTGTCAATCAGAAAATTTGCTTGGTCAAGAGTGAACCTTTTTCCTCCACCAGAACCAAGTAGGTACTCTGTTATTTGTTGCACATGCTCGTGTGCTATTTCGCCAAGCGTCTTTTCTTTATCGCTTTTTTCGGTTTGAGCAGTCGCAGTCGCAGTTGCGAGTTCAATGTCTTCGACATCGATCTCCTGCGTTTTGCGTTTCTTAGTTTTGGGTTTTACCCCATTGTCTTCAGTCTCGTGGACTTTCTTTTTGATGGTTCCTTTGGAACTTGTGCCAGGTGCTTGCATCTCGGTTAAAATAATAACCGGTTGCAGTTCTTTTATGTTGCCTTCAGGAATCGATGTTCCTGCGGCAACATTTATGGAGCTTGATCTTGATCTTGATCTAGATCGGCTGCTATCGCTGCAGGTGCGCTCATCACCTGAGCTATCGCTATTTTCAGTGATTTCACTGTTTGTCTTCATTTTTGCTTTTTTCGCTTTTTGAGCGAGCTTCTTCTTCGATTTTTTGGTTGTATTGTCATCCATTTTAGGAATGGTGAGGTCTCCCAATCGGGTATGTTACACCAGACCTATGTCCTTTTGGTTCCCCGACCCAGAAGGGCCGAGTATCCAGCTTCGCCACGAGGAGGCAGGACTCCAAGTGATATCTTTGTACTTTTAATAGAAAAAGTAAGGATGAATTGAGGTTTTTGAGCTTTTTTTGGCTTTTTTGCGTTCTGTGTTTGGTCTACTTTCTTGATATCACTTGGCCGAAGCCAGTAGATAGGGACAGGTGTTGTAAACTAATTCGCTTCGAGCGATGGCTGTTCCTCGGGTCTCCCCATACCAGCACTATTAGTCACATCGGTTGGTCGATGGAAAATATGTAAACTTGATCGACAATCCAGCTCCACCACTGCCAGTTGAACGCCATGCGAACATAGTTGGCTTGGTAAAACCCTGCCCTCACCATTCATGGGTCATTAGACAAGCTGGGCCTACCCCCTAGGGGGAGGTGACTCACTTAGCCGGCCCGGCGATACGGAGACGTCGAAACCCCTCCGGATCCCCGGGACCGTTATCCAGCGAGGGCCCCGTGGAGGCGGAGTCACCAGCTCTTTTGCTCAGCCCCAGCAGGTTAACCCGGAAAATATCCAGGTTGTTCGGCCTATAAGTGGCTCGGCTGCACCAGCTAGTAACGTACCTTTTAAACGTTACCCCTGCACCTGGTGATCACAGCCCAATCAGCACTTCATCGTGGCGATGGTGCTATGCCTTGGTTGTTCCAGTTATACGTTTCTTTCTTCTTTAGCCGTAAGTATACTCCTTGTGAGTTGTACAAACTCATCAAAATACGGCTTCTCCAAGAAGCGCAATAAAGAAGGCGGCCAGACGAGTCCGGTGTCCGCCATAAGTTCTTTTATGTCTGCTCTGTATTCTTCGTACAGTTGGCAGTTCAGCAATACATGTTCGGGTGTCTCTGTAGCTCCACATTCGCATTTATCGTCTTCAACTAAGTTGAATTGGTAGAGTTTTTCTTTGAAGTCGCCATGTCCAGTTACAAATTGTGTAACGTAATGGTTCATGTCCAGCCATTTCATCTTCATTCGTTTTTCAACACTTGGTAAGTAGTTGAATGTAAATCGTCCTTTAGTGCTGTTTGTCCAGCGATTTTGCCATGCCCTAAGAAGGGCTTTATCGATATCTTTTTTGATGTTTCCATCATTCACATCAGGTGTGAATGTTATTCCATTTAGTTCAAACGGTATGCGCTTACGAATATTGTAAGCACAAGTGTATTTCCAGATCATAAGATCAATTGGCATAACTCCTGCAACGACTGCTAAGGCGTCACCTGATGTCGTTCTGTATGCTTTGCATACTTTTAAGAGAACATGTCTCTGTGTACTAAGAAGTACACGCTTGTTTGTTTTATTTAATAAGTCTGCCCACCCGACAGCAGCGTACGTTGCTATCGGGACAAACAGACCTTTGTAAAGTACTTTGAGGCATTTATGCCCGAGTCCCCATTTTGCTTTTGCAATTCGTGCGAAAGCATTAAAAATCTGCTTGCACTTTGCAGATATGCTATTTACATGTACATTTACCGATAGGTCTTGTCCGTAATGGACACCCAGGTAACGTACCGATTTTTTCATGGCGATTTGTTTTCCTTTTATTTTAATTCCAGGTGGTCTTTTGGTATTTAAACGTCCTTTGAAGAGGATCATTTCACTTTTGGTCTCAGATAATCCGAGTTTCTGCGTTTTGCACCAGTTATTTATTTCAGTCGCTATCGCCTGTCCTTGACGTTCAAGCTCTAGACGACTGTTAGCATGTACAATAACGATGAGATCGTCGGCGTATGCTATGTGTTCGACTTCTAGGTGTTCGAGTCTCAGTAATAGATCATCAAACACCAGGTTCCAGCATGAGGGCCCCAGTATGGATCCTTGTGGGCAGCCTTTTGTAACACTTTTACAAACTGAGTTTGATTCTGATATAATGGTGACCTTGCGGTCTTTAAAATAGTCCTTCAGTACATTGAAGACATTTTTTGGACAATTCCTTTCTTTTAGCACTTCGAGTATTCTAGGCCACCACAAATTGTCAAAGGCTCCGGAAATATCAAAGAGTAGTGCCATAGCATATTTCTTGTCAGAGGCTCCAACGTATGACCTGAGTTTGCACAGGGCATCTTCGGTTGAGCAGTTCGGTTTAAAACCGAACTGCATCTTTGAACTATATTCTTCACTATGGAAGATGTTTCGAGTTCTCTTGAGAATAAGTTTCTCCATGGTTTTTCCAAGTACTGACAGCAAACAAATCGGACGAAAGGATTTTGGGTTCCTTTCGTCCTTGTCTGCTGCTTTTTTCAGTATGCATAATAAGCCTATTTTCCAGTCTTTGGGGAATAGACCCCATTTAAGACAGCCATTGTATAGTACTACAAGTTCATCAAGGATGATCAATGCAGCCTTCTTAAGTACTTCCACCTCTATTATGTCCAGGCCTGGGGCCTTTCCATTATTGAGAGACATTATTGCGTGTCTCACTTCTTGTCTCGTGAACTCTTCACTGTCCGGTGTATCCGGCGGATAATGGCACTCTGTGCGCTTAGCACTTTGTGCAGCCTCATCATTTAGCTCCTCATCGTCGGGAACAAGCTCATTCATAAGAAACATAGCTGTTTCTGCCCATGTTGTGGTTGCACTACCATCAGGACGTAGCATTGTGTTTAATGCTTTATTTGGTGTGTATTTACCGGATGTTATCCTATAGGTAATACCCCAAGGATTTTTGTTGCCTTCGTTAGTAACGAATTGCTCCCAACTTTTCTTCTTTTCGCTTACTACCATCATGTGGTATTGTCTTAATTTTCTTTTGTAGAAACGTTTTTGCTCGTTTCTACTTGCTTCATCAGTGGTCCTCTGATATCGTCTCCTTAGTCGGTTGACTTCTTTCTTGACTCCGCTTAATTCTGGTGTCCACCAAGGGACCGCCTTGACACAGGTTCTCCTGCGTGGTATCGTTGCGACACATGCACGAGAAATAAGGTCGGTGGTTCTGCTAGCTAAAAGCTCGACATCATCCACCGACCTGTTAGTGTCGCAATCGCGAGTCAACGTCTCTTTTTCATTGAGAATGAATTCCTCGAATGCATCCCAGTCGGCCCGATGAAGCGCGAAGCGCTTGCTACGGGTTTGTGGGTCATCGGGCATTCTATGCTCGATCTTCGTTTCAATGACTCTATGGTCACTGTTGGTCCACCCCTCATACACTGCCCACCCGGCAATTGATGGAACAAGTTGTTCCGTTACTAGTGTAACATCGATATTTGATTGTCCGTTTGCCGTAGCAAATGTGCTTGGATTGTCTTCTTCATTGAGCACAATGAGATTGAATTCTGATATGAAGCTTTCCATTTTTTCTCCACGTCTATTGGTCTCACCAGAATGCCAAAGTGGAGATTTTGCGTTCGTATCGGACGCAATAAAAACTTTTTCATTCTTGTATTTTGCAAGAATGTTTCTGAGCTCTTCGATATAAGGCTCTATATCGTGGGAAAATTTGCAGTATAAAGAAACGAGGTACACACGTCCCAAGGGACCTGTGACCTCGACACATACACAATTCGCACTACAGAATTGCGAGACTTTCAGCACAGTATATTTCTTATTTAATATGATTATAGCCGAGCCTGGAGTTTCACCAGGTTTGTGTCCAGTAATGGTCTCATTTTGGCCCCATTCTGTTATTTTACCATAGTAATGGTATGGTTCTTGTAAAAGAACAAAGTCTGTTTTGGTCCGTGTTGTCATGTCTCGCAACTCATTCGAGACTTTGCTGGCTTTGCCAGCATTGAGTTGTATAACTCTAATGGATTTTGAGTTGTTACTGTCCATAGTCAGTATTATTGGCAAGTCTAGTCAGCGCCATCTGATATGATGGGCATGTTTTACTGTTTACCGAGTGATTACTCGGTCTTTTGGCTCTTGCGCATACTGCGCATTTCTTTGGCCGTTCCTTATTTTTGCATTCGGCTGCTTTGTGGCCGACCTCTGAACAGTGAGAACACGTAGTGTTCTCGTGTCTGCAGAATTTAGCTATGTGGCCAAATCCCTGACATTTAAAACATCTGCTCAGACCCAGAAAATCCTGGACTTTACATGATGTCCAGTCCAGATATATTCTTTTATTTTTGCAAATAATTGCTCGAATTTGTGGTGTTATTTCCACGACTACGTTGGCTGTTGCCACGTTTTTCTTCCCGGTTTTAAAACGGGTTCGGAATCCTTTTAGGAAAGCCTCTTTTGCGATTCCGGCGGACTCGAAGTCCGGATTTTGATTATAAATCAATTCGGTGAAGCCTTCACTGTTAGCCAGTGCTTGCGGAACATCATAAATGATGATCTTTGGACCTTGCATACCAAGGTCCTCGACATTTAGTCCACAGTCTTGAATGTTTGGACTATTTTTTAGTTTTTGCAGTTCTGCTATGGTAGCTGTTTCTACAACTACGCCATTGTCTCTGGTGTTCCGTATGTTACGGATTCTTACATTTTCTTTGCTAGGGTTGAATGCGCTCATTAAAAGCTTTTTCGTCTCCTCGCAGCTATTTGAGGAGTTTTCCTTCACTGGTCGTATGACCACAACTGGTTGCTTTGTCGGTTTTATAGGCTTCCGACCTTTGCTGAGCCTTACAGCTGGGGTTGGGGAAACCGTTGAGGCTCCTTTCCCAGTTGGTTCTTTGGCTGCTGTACGCTGTGCGTATGTTTGCACTTGCGTCTTACCAGTGGTAGACGATCTTTCCTCTAGTCGTGCTTTAAGCACATTATTCTCTATAAAGAGATTTTGCACGATTGATTCAAGGTTTAGTGCCTTGTCAATCAGAAAATTTGCTTGGTCAAGAGTGAACCTTTTTCCTCCACCAGAACCAAGTAGGTACTCTGTTATTTGTTGCACATGCTCGTGTGCTATTTCGCCAAGCGTCTTTTCTTTATCGCTTTTTTCGGTTTGAGCAGTCGCAGTCGCAGTTGCGAGTTCAATGTCTTCGACATCGATCTCCTGCGTTTTGCGTTTCTTAGTTTTGGGTTTTACCCCATTGTCTTCAGTCTCGTGGACTTTCTTTTTGATGGTTCCTTTGGAACTTGTGCCAGGTGCTTGCATCTCGGTTAAAATAATAACCGGTTGCAGTTCTTTTATGTTGCCTTCAGGAATCGATGTTCCTGCGGCAACATTTATGGAGCTTGATCTTGATCTTGATCTAGATCGGCTGCTATCGCTGCAGGTGCGCTCATCACCTGAGCTATCGCTATTTTCAGTGATTTCACTGTTTGTCTTCATTTTTGCTTTTTTCGCTTTTTGAGCGAGATTCTTCTTCGATTTTTTGGTTGTATTGTCATCCATTTTAGGAATGGTGAGGTCTCCCAATCGGGTATGTTACACCAGACCTATGTCCTTTTGGTTCCCCGACCCAGAAGGGCCGAGTATCCAGCTTCGCCACGAGGAGGCAGGACTCCAAGTGATATCTTTGTACTTTTAATAGAAAAAGTAAGGATGAATTGAGGTTTTTGAGCTTTTTTTGGCTTTTTTGCGTTCTGTGTTTGGTCTACTTTCTTGATATCACTTGGCCGAAGCCAGTAGATAGGGACAGGTGTTGTAAACTAATTCGCTTCGAGCGATGGCTGTTCCTCGGGTCTCCCCATACCAGCACTATTAGTCACATCGGTTGGTCGATGGAAAATATGTAAACTTGATCGACAATCCAGCTCCACCACTGCCAGTTGAACGCCATGCGAACATAGTTGGCTTGGTAAAACCCTGTCCTCACCATTTATGGGTCATTAGACAAGTTGGGCCTACCCCCTAGGGGGAGGTGACTCACTTAGCCGGCCCGGTGATACGGAGACATCGAAACCCCTCCGGATCCCCGGGACCGTTATCCAGCGAGGGCCCCGTGGAGGCGGAGTCACCAGCTCTTTTGCTCAGCCCCAGCAGGTTAACCCGGAAAATATCCAGGTTGTTCGGCCTATAAGTGGCTCGGCTGCACCAGCTAGTAACGTACCTTTTAAACGTTACCCCTGCACCTGGTGATCACAGCCCAATCAGCACTTCATCGTGGCGATGGTGCTATGCCTTGATTGTTCCAGTTATCCGTTTCTTTCTTCTTTAGCCGTAAGTATACTCGTTGTGAGTTGTACAAACTCATCAAAATACGGCTTCTCCAAGAAGCGCAATAAAGAAGGCGGCCAGACGAGTCCAGTGTCCGCCATAAGTCCTTTTATGTCTGCTCTGTATTCTTCGTACAGTTGGCAGTTCAGCAATACATGTTCGGGTGTCTCTGTAGCTCCACATTCGCATTTATCGTCTTCAACTAAGTTGAATTGGTAGAGTTTTTCTTTGAAGTCGCCATGTCCAGTTACAAATTGTGTAACGTAATGGTTCATGTCCAGCCATTTCATCTTCATTCGTTTTTCAACACTTGGTAAGTAGTTGAATGTAAATCGTCCTTTAGTGCAGTTTGTCCAGCGATTTTGCCATGCCCTAAGAAGGGCTTTATCGATATCTTTTTTGATGTTTGCATCATTCACATCAGGTGTGAATGTTATTCCATTTAGTTCAAACGGTATGCGCTTACGAATATTGTAAGCACAAGTGTATTTCCAGATCATAAGATCAATTGGCATAACTCCTGCAACGACTGCTAAGGCGTCACCTGATGTCGTTCTGTATGCTTTGCATACTTTTAAGAGAACATGTCTCTGTGTACTAAGAAGTACACGCTTGTTTGTTTTATTTAATAAGTCTGCCCACCCGACAGCAGCGTACGTTGCTATCGGGACAAACAGACCTTTGTAAAGTACTTTGAGGCATTTATGCCCGAGTCCCCATTTTGCTTTTGCAATTCGTGCGAAAGCATTAAAAATCTGCTTGCACTTTGCAGATATGCTATTTACATGTACATTTACCGATAGGTCTTGTCCGTAATGGACACCCAGGTAACGTACCGATTTTTTCATGGCGATTTGTTTGCCTTGTATTTTAATTCCAGGTGGTCTTTTGGTATTTAAACGTCCTTTGAAGAGGATCATTTCACTTTTGGTCTCAGATAATCTGAGTTTCTGCGTTTTGCACCAGTTATTTATTTCAGTCGCTATCGCCTGTCCTTGACGTTCAAGCTCTAGACGACTGTTAGCATGTACAATAACGATGAGATCGTCGGCGTATGCTATGTGTTCGACTTCTAGGTGTTCGAGTCTCAGTAATAGATCATCAAACACCAGGTTCCAGCATGAGGGCCCCAGTATGGATCCTTGTGGGCAGCCTTTTGTAACACTTTTACAAACTGAGTTTGATTCTGATATAATGGTGACCTTGCGGTCTTTAAAATAGTCCTTCAGTACATTGAAGACATTTTTTGGACAATTCCTTTCTTTTAGCACTTCGAGTATGCTAGGCCACCACAAATTGTCAAAGGCTCCGGAAATATCAAAGAGTAGTGCCATAGCATATTTCTTGTCAGAGGCTCCAACGTATGACCTGAGTTTGCACAGGGCATCTTCGGTTGAGCAGTTCGGTTTAAAACCGAACTGCATCTTTGAACTATATTCTTCACTATGGAAGATGTTTCGAGTTCTCTTGAGAATAAGTTTCTCCATGGTTTTTCCAAGTACTGACAGCAAACAAATCGGACGAAAGGATTTTGGGTTCCTTTCGTCCTTGTCTGCTGCTTTTTTCAGTGTGCATAATAAGCCTATTTTCCAGTCTTTGGGGAATAGACCCCATTTAAGACAGCCATTGTATAGTACTACAAGTTCATCAAGGATGATCAATGCAGCCTTCTTAAGTACTTCCACCTCTATTATGTCCAGGCCTGGGGCCTTTCCATTATTGAGAGACATTATTGCGTGTCTCACTTCTTGTCTCGTGAACTCTTCACTGTCCGGTGTATCCGGCGGATAATGGCACTCTGTGCGCTTAGCACTTTGTGCAGCCTCATCATTTAGCTCCTCATCGTCGGGAACAAGCTCATTCATAAGAAACATAGCTGTTTCTGCCCATGTTGTGGTTGCACTACCATCAGGACGTAGCATTGTGTTTAATGCTTTATTTGGTGTGTATTTACCGGATGTTATCCTATAGGTAATACCCCAAGGATTTTTGTTGCCTTCGTTAGTAACGAATTGCTCCCAACTTTTCTTCTTTTCGCTTACTACCATCATGTGGTATTGTCTTAATTTTCTTTTGTAGAAACGTTTTTGCTCGTTTCTACTTGCTTCATCAGTGGTCCTCTGATATCGTCTCCTTAGTCGGTTGACTTCTTTCTTGACTCCGCTTAATTCTGGTGTCCACCAAGGGACCGCCTTGACACAGGTTCTCCTGCGTGGTATCGTTGCGACACATGCACGAGAAATAAGGTCGGTGGTTCTGCTAGCTAAAAGCTCGACATCATCCACCGACCTGTTAGTGTCGCAATCGCGAGTCAACGTCTCTTTTTCATTGAGAATGAATTCCTCGAATGCATCCCAGTCGGCCCGATGAAGCGCGAAGCGCTTGCTACGGGTTTGTGGGTCATCGGGCATTCTATGCTCGATCTTCGTTTCAATGACTCTATGGTCACTGTTGGTCCACCCCTCATACACTGCCCACCCGGCAATTGATGGAACAAGTTGTTCCGTTACTAGTGTAACATCGATATTTGATTGTCCGTTTGCCGTAGCAAATGTGCTTGGATTGTCTTCTTCATTGAGCACAATGAGATTGAATTCTGATATGAAGCTTTCCATTTTTTTTCCACGTCTATTGGTCTCACCAGAATGCCAAAGTGGAGATTTTGCGTTCGTATCGGACGCAATAAAAACTTTTTCATTCTTGTATTTTGCAAGAATGTTTCTGAGCTCTTCGATATAAGGCTCTATATCGTGGGAAAATTTGCAGTATAAAGAAACGAGGTACACACGTCCCAAGGGACCTGTGACCTCGACACATACACAATTCGCACTACAGAATTGCGAGACTTTCAGCACAGTATATTTCTTATTTAATATGATTATAGCCGAGCCTGGAGTTTCACCAGGTTTGTGTCCAGTAATGGTCTCATTTTGGCCCCATTCTGTTATTTTACCATAGTAATGGTATGGTTCTTGTAAAAGAACAAAGTCTGTTTTGGTCCGTGTTGTCATGTCTCGCAACTCATTCGAGACTTTGCTGGCTTTGCCAGCATTGAGTTGTATAACTCTAATGGATTTTGAGTTGTTACTGTCCATAGTCAGTATTATTGGCAAGTCTAGTCAGCGCCATCTGATATGATGGGCATGTTTTACTGTTTACCGAGTGATTACTCGGTCTTTTGGCTCTTGCGCATACTGCGCATTTCTTTGGCCGTTCCTTATTTTTGCATTCGGCTGCTTTGTGGCCGACCTCTGAACAGTGAGAACACGTAGTGTTCTCGTGTCTGCAGAATTTAGCTATGTGGCCAAATCCCTGACATTTAAAACATCTGCTCAGACCCAGAAAATCCTGGACTTTACATGATGTCCAGTCCAGATATATTCTTTTATTTTTGCAAATAATTGCTCGAATTTGTGGTGTTATTTCCACGACTACGTTGGCTGTTGCCACGTTTTTCTTACCGGTTTTAAAACGGGTTCGGAATCCTTTTAGGAAAGCCTCTTTTGCGATTCCGGCGGACTCGAAGTCCGGATTTTGATTATAAATCAATTCGGTGAAGCCTTCACTGTTAGCCAGTGCTTGCGGAACATCATAAATGATGATCTTTGGACCTTGCATACCTAGGTCCTCGACATTTAGTCCACAGTCTTGAATGTTTGGACTATTTTTTAGTTTTTGCAGTTCTGCTATGGTAGCTGTTTCTACAACTACGCCATTGTCTCTGGTGTTCCGTATGTTACGGATTCTTACATTTTCTTTGCTAGGGTTGAATGCGCTCATTAAAAGCTTTTTCGTCTCCTCGCAGCTATTTGAGGAGTTTTCCTTCACTGGTCGTATGACCACAACTGGTTGCTTTGTCGGTTTTATAGGCTTCCGACCTTTGCTGAGCCTTACAGCTGGGGTTGGGGAAACCGTTGAGGCTCCTTTCCCAGTTGGTTCTTTGGCTGCTGTACGCTGTGCGTATGTTTGCACTTGCGTCTTACCAGTGGTAGACGATCTTTCCTCTAGTCGTGCTTTAAGCACATTATTCTCTATAAAGAGATTTTGCACGATTGATTCAAGGTTTAGTGCCTTGTCAATCAGAAAATTTGCTTGGTCAAGAGTGAACCTTTTTCCTCCACCAGAACCAAGTAGGTACTCTGTTATTTGTTGCACATGCTCGTGTGCTATTTCGCCAAGCGTCTTTTCTTTATCGCTTTTTTCGGTTTGAGCAGTCGCAGTCGCAGTTGCGAGTTCAATGTCTTCGACATCGATCTCCTGCGTTTTGCGTTTCTTAGTTTTGGGTTTTACCCCATTGTCTTCAGTCTCGTGGACTTTCTTTTTGATGGTTCCTTTGGAACTTGTGCCAGGTGCTTGCATCTCGGTTAAAATAATAACCGGTTGCAGTTCTTTTATGTTGCCTTCAGGAATCGATGTTCCTGCGGCAACATTTATGGAGCTTGATCTTGATCTTGATCTAGATCGGCTGCTATCGCTGCAGGTGCGCTCATCACCTGAGCTATCGCTATTTTCAGTGATTTCACTGTTTGTCTTCATTTTTGCTTTTTTCGCTTTTTGAGCGAGCTTCTTCTTCGATTTTTTGGTTGTATTGTCATCCATTTTAGGAATGGTGAGGTCTCCCAATCGGGTATGTTACACCAGACCTATGTCCTTTTGGTTCCCCGACCCAGAAGGGCCGAGTATCCAGCTTCGCCACGAGGAGGCAGGACTCCAAGTGATATCTTTGTACTTTTAATAGAAAAAGTAAGGATGAATTGAGGTTTTTGAGCTTTTTTTGGCTTTTTTGCGTTCTGTGTTTGGTCTACTTTCTTGATATCACTTGGCCGAAGCCAGTAGATAGGGACAGGTGTTGTAAACTAATTCGCTTCGAGCGATGGCTGTTCCTCGGGTCTCCCCATACCAGCACTATTAGTCACATCGGTTGGTCGATGGAAAATATGTAAACTTGATCGACAATCCAGCTCCACCACTGCCAGTTGAACGCCATGCGAACATAGTTGGCTTGGTAAAACCCTGCCCTCACCATTCATGGGTCATTAGACAAGCTGGGCCTACCCCCTAGGGGGAGGTGACTCACTTAGCCGGCCCGGCGATACGGAGACGTCGAAACCCCTCCGGATCCCCGGGACCGTTATCCAGCGAGGGCCCCGTGGAGGCGGAGTCACCAGCTCTTTTGCTCAGCCCCAGCAGGTTAACCCGGAAAATATCCAGGTTGTTCGGCCTATAAGTGGCTCGGCTGCACCAGCTAGTAACGTACCTTTTAAACGTTACCCCTGCACCTGGTGATCACAGCCCAATCAGCACTTCATCGTGGCGATGGTGCTATGCCTTGGTTGTTCCAGTTATACGTTTCTTTCTTCTTTAGCCGTAAGTATACTCCTTGTGAGTTGTACAAACTCATCAAAATACGGCTTCTCCAAGAAGCGCAATAAAGAAGGCGGCCAGACGAGTCCGGTGTCCGCCATAAGTCCTTTTATGTCTGCTCTGTATTCTTCGTACAGTTGGCAGTTCAGCAATACATGTTCGGGTGTCTCTGTAGCTCCACATTCGCATTTATCGTCTTCAACTAAGTTGAATTGGTAGAGTTTTTCTTTGAAGTCGCCATGTCCAGTTACAAATTGTGTAACGTAATGGTTCATGTCCAGCCATTTCATCTTCATTCGTTTTTCAACACTTGGTAAGTAGTTGAATGTAAATCGTCCTTTAGTGCAGTTTGTCCAGCGATTTTGCCATGCCCTAAGAAGGGCTTTATCGATATCTTTTTTGATGTTTGCATCATTCACATCAGGTGTGAATGTTATTCCATTTAGTTCAAACGGTATGCGCTTACGAATATTGTAAGCACAAGTGTATTTCCAGATCATAAGATCAATTGGCATAACTCCTGCAACGACTGCTAAGGCGTCACCTGATGTCGTTCTGTATGCTTTGCATACTTTTAAGAGAACATGTCTCTGTGTACTAAGAAGTACACGCTTGTTTGTTTTATTTAATAAGTCTGCCCACCCGACAGCAGCGTACGTTGCTATCGGGACAAACAGACCTTTGTAAAGTACTTTGAGGCATTTATGCCCGAGTCCCCATTTTGCTTTTGCAATTCGTGCGAAAGCATTAAAAATCTGCTTGCACTTTGCAGATATGCTATTTACATGTACATTTACCGATAGGTCTTGTCCGTAATGGACACCCAGGTAACGTACCGATTTTTTCATGGCGATTTGTTTGCCTTGTATTTTAATTCCAGGTGGTCTTTTGGTATTTAAACGTCCTTTGAAGAGGATCATTTCACTTTTGGTCTCAGATAATCTGAGTTTCTGCGTTTTGCACCAGTTATTTATTTCAGTCGCTATCGCCTGTCCTTGACGTTCAAGCTCTAGACGACTGTTAGCATGTACAATAACGATGAGATCGTCGGCGTATGCTATGTGTTCGACTTCTAGGTGTTCGAGTCTCAGTAATAGATCATCAAACACCAGGTTCCAGCATGAGGGCCCCAGTATGGATCCTTGTGGGCAGCCTTTTGTAACACTTTTACAAACTGAGTTTGATTCTGATATAATGGTGACCTTGCGGTCTTTAAAATAGTCCTTCAGTACATTGAAGACATTTTTTGGACAATTCCTTTCTTTTAGCACTTCGAGTATGCTAGGCCACCACAAATTGTCAAAGGCTCCGGAAATATCAAAGAGTAGTGCCATAGCATATTTCTTGTCAGAGGCTCCAACGTATGACCTGAGTTTGCACAGGGCATCTTCGGTTGAGCAGTTCGGTTTAAAACCGAACTGCATCTTTGAACTATATTCTTCACTATGGAAGATGTTTCGAGTTCTCTTGAGAATAAGTTTCTCCATGGTTTTTCCAAGTACTGACAGCAAACAAATCGGACGAAAGGATTTTGGGTTCCTTTCGTCCTTGTCTGCTGCTTTTTTCAGTATGCATAATAAGCCTATTTTCCAGTCTTTGGGGAATAGACCCCATTTAAGACAGCCATTGTATAGTACTACAAGTTCATCAAGGATGATCAATGCAGCCTTCTTAAGTACTTCCACCTCTATTATGTCCAGGCCTGGGGCCTTTCCATTATTGAGAGACATTATTGCGTGTCTCACTTCTTGTCTCGTGAACTCTTCACTGTCCGGTGTATCCGGCGGATAATGGCACTCTGTGCGCTTAGCACTTTGTGCAGCCTCATCATTTAGCTCCTCATCGTCGGGAACAAGCTCATTCATAAGAAACATAGCTGTTTCTGCCCATGTTGTGGTTGCACTACCATCAGGACGTAGCATTGTGTTTAATGCTTTATTTGGTGTGTATTTACCGGATGTTATCCTATAGGTAATACCCCAAGGATTTTTGTTGCCTTCGTTAGTAACGAATTGCTCCCAACTTTTCTTCTTTTCGCTTACTACCATCATGTGGTATTGTCTTAATTTTCTTTTGTAGAAACGTTTTTGCTCGTTTCTACTTGCTTCATCAGTGGTCCTCTGATATCGTCTCCTTAGTCGGTTGACTTCTTTCTTGACTCCGCTTAATTCTGGTGTCCACCAAGGGACCGCCTTGACACAGGTTCTCCTGCGTGGTATCGTTGCGACACATGCACGAGAAATAAGGTCGGTGGTTCTGCTAGCTAAAAGCTCGACATCATCCACCGACCTGTTAGTGTCGCAATCGCGAGTCAACGTCTCTTTTTCATTGAGAATGAATTCCTCGAATGCATCCCAGTCGGCCCGATGAAGCGCGAAGCGCTTGCTACGGGTTTGTGGGTCATCGGGCATTCTATGCTCGATCTTCGTTTCAATGACTCTATGGTCACTGTTGGTCCACCCCTCATACACTGCCCACCCGGCAATTGATGGAACAAGTTGTTCCGTTACTAGTGTAACATCGATATTTGATTGTCCGTTTGCCGTAGCAAATGTGCTTGGATTGTCTTCTTCATTGAGCACAATGAGATTGAATTCTGATATGAAGCTTTCCATTTTTTCTCCACGTCTATTGGTCTCACCAGAATGCCAAAGTGGAGATTTTGCGTTCGTATCGGACGCAATAAAAACTTTTTCATTCTTGTATTTTGCAAGAATGTTTCTGAGCTCTTCGATATAAGGCTCTATATCGTGGGAAAATTTGCAGTATAAAGAAACGAGGTACACACGTCCCAAGGGACCTGTGACCTCGACACATACACAATTCGCACTACAGAATTGCGAGACTTTCAGCACAGTATATTTCTTATTTAATATGATTATAGCCGAGCCTGGAGTTTCACCAGGTTTGTGTCCAGTAATGGTCTCATTTTGGCCCCATTCTGTTATTTTACCATAGTAATGGTATGGTTCTTGTAAAAGAACAAAGTCTGTTTTGGTCCGTGTTGTCATGTCTCGCAACTCATTCGAGACTTTGCTGGCTTTGCCAGCATTGAGTTGTATAACTCTAATGGATTTTGAGTTGTTACTGTCCATAGTCAGTATTATTGGCAAGTCTAGTCAGCGCCATCTGATATGATGGGCATGTTTTACTGTTTACCGAGTGATTACTCGGTCTTTTGGCTCTTGCGCATACTGCGCATTTCTTTGGCCGTTCCTTATTTTTGCATTCGGCTGCTTTGTGGCCGACCTCTGAACAGTGAGAACACGTAGTGTTCTCGTGTCTGCAGAATTTAGCTATGTGGCCAAATCCCTGACATTTAAAACATCTGCTCAGACCCAGAAAATCCTGGACTTTACATGATGTCCAGTCCAGATATATTCTTTTATTTTTGCAAATAATTGCTCGAATTTGTGGTGTTATTTCCACGACTACGTTGGCTGTTGCCACGTTTTTCTTCCCGGTTTTAAAACGGGTTCGGAATCCTTTTAGGAAAGCCTCTTTTGCGATTCCGGCGGACTCGAAGTCCGGATTTTGATTATAAATCAATTCGGTGAAGCCTTCACTGTTAGCCAGTGCTTGCGGAACATCATAAATGATGATCTTTGGACCTTGCATACCAAGGTCCTCGACATTTAGTCCACAGTCTTGAATGTTTGGACTATTTTTTAGTTTTTGCAGTTCTGCTATGGTAGCTGTTTCTACAACTACGCCATTGTCTCTGGTGTTCCGTATGTTACGGATTCTTACATTTTCTTTGCTAGGGTTGAATGCGCTCATTAAAAGCTTTTTCGTCTCCTCGCAGCTATTTGAGGAGTTTTCCTTCACTGGTCGTATGACCACAACTGGTTGCTTTGTCGGTTTTATAGGCTTCCGACCTTTGCTGAGCCTTACAGCTGGGGTTGGGGAAACCGTTGAGGCTCCTTTCCCAGTTGGTTCTTTGGCTGCTGTACGCTGTGCGTATGTTTGCACTTGCGTCTTACCAGTGGTAGACGATCTTTCCTCTAGTCGTGCTTTAAGCACATTATTCTCTATAAAGAGATTTTGCACGATTGATTCAAGGTTTAGTGCCTTGTCAATCAGAAAATTTGCTTGGTCAAGAGTGAACCTTTTTCCTCCACCAGAACCAAGTAGGTACTCTGTTATTTGTTGCACATGCTCGTGTGCTATTTCGCCAAGCGTCTTTTCTTTATCGCTTTTTTCGGTTTGAGCAGTCGCAGTCGCAGTTGCGAGTTCAATGTCTTCGACATCGATCTCCTGCGTTTTGCGTTTCTTAGTTTTGGGTTTTACCCCATTGTCTTCAGTCTCGTGGACTTTCTTTTTGATGGTTCCTTTGGAACTTGTGCCAGGTGCTTGCATCTCGGTTAAAATAATAACCGGTTGCAGTTCTTTTATGTTGCCTTCAGGAATCGATGTTCCTGCGGCAACATTTATGGAGCTTGATCTTGATCTTGATCTAGATCGGCTGCTATCGCTGCAGGTGCGCTCATCACCTGAGCTATCGCTATTTTCAGTGATTTCACTGTTTGTCTTCATTTTTGCTTTTTTCGCTTTTTGAGCGAGATTCTTCTTCGATTTTTTGGTTGTATTGTCATCCATTTTAGGAATGGTGAGGTCTCCCAATCGGGTATGTTACACCAGACCTATGTCCTTTTGGTTCCCCGACCCAGAAGGGCCGAGTATCCAGCTTCGCCACGAGGAGGCAGGACTCCAAGTGATATCTTTGTACTTTTAATAGAAAAAGTAAGGATGAATTGAGGTTTTTGAGCTTTTTTTGGCTTTTTTGCGTTCTGTGTTTGGTCTACTTTCTTGATATCACTTGGCCGAAGCCAGTAGATAGGGACAGGTGTTGTAAACTAATTCGCTTCGAGCGATGGCTGTTCCTCGGGTCTCCCCATACCAGCACTATTAGTCACATCGGTTGGTCGATGGAAAATATGTAAACTTGATCGACAATCCAGCTCCACCACTGCCAGTTGAACGCCATGCGAACATAGTTGGCTTGGTAAAACCCTGTCCTCACCATTTATGGGTCATTAGACAAGTTGGGCCTACCCCCTAGGGGGAGGTGACTCACTTAGCCGGCCCGGTGATACGGAGACATCGAAACCCCTCCGGATCCCCGGGACCGTTATCCAGCGAGGGCCCCGTGGAGGCGGAGTCACCAGCTCTTTTGCTCAGCCCCAGCAGGTTAACCCGGAAAATATCCAGGTTGTTCGGCCTATAAGTGGCTCGGCTGCACCAGCTAGTAACGTACCTTTTAAACGTTACCCCTGCACCTGGTGATCACAGCCCAATCAGCACTTCATCGTGGCGATGGTGCTATGCCTTGATTGTTCCAGTTATCCGTTTCTTTCTTCTTTAGCCGTAAGTATACTCGTTGTGAGTTGTACAAACTCATCAAAATACGGCTTCTCCAAGAAGCGCAATAAAGAAGGCGGCCAGACGAGTCCAGTGTCCGCCATAAGTCCTTTTATGTCTGCTCTGTATTCTTCGTACAGTTGGCAGTTCAGCAATACATGTTCGGGTGTCTCTGTAGCTCCACATTCGCATTTATCGTCTTCAACTAAGTTGAATTGGTAGAGTTTTTCTTTGAAGTCGCCATGTCCAGTTACAAATTGTGTAACGTAATGGTTCATGTCCAGCCATTTCATCTTCATTCGTTTTTCAACACTTGGTAAGTAGTTGAATGTAAATCGTCCTTTAGTGCAGTTTGTCCAGCGATTTTGCCATGCCCTAAGAAGGGCTTTATCGATATCTTTTTTGATGTTTGCATCATTCACATCAGGTGTGAATGTTATTCCATTTAGTTCAAACGGTATGCGCTTACGAATATTGTAAGCACAAGTGTATTTCCAGATCATAAGATCAATTGGCATAACTCCTGCAACGACTGCTAAGGCGTCACCTGATGTCGTTCTGTATGCTTTGCATACTTTTAAGAGAACATGTCTCTGTGTACTAAGAAGTACACGCTTGTTTGTTTTATTTAATAAGTCTGCCCACCCGACAGCAGCGTACGTTGCTATCGGGACAAACAGACCTTTGTAAAGTACTTTGAGGCATTTATGCCCGAGTCCCCATTTTGCTTTTGCAATTCGTGCGAAAGCATTAAAAATCTGCTTGCACTTTGCAGATATGCTATTTACATGTACATTTACCGATAGGTCTTGTCCGTAATGGACACCCAGGTAACGTACCGATTTTTTCATGGCGATTTGTTTGCCTTGTATTTTAATTCCAGGTGGTCTTTTGGTATTTAAACGTCCTTTGAAGAGGATCATTTCACTTTTGGTCTCAGATAATCTGAGTTTCTGCGTTTTGCACCAGTTATTTATTTCAGTCGCTATCGCCTGTCCTTGACGTTCAAGCTCTAGACGACTGTTAGCATGTACAATAACGATGAGATCGTCGGCGTATGCTATGTGTTCGACTTCTAGGTGTTCGAGTCTCAGTAATAGATCATCAAACACCAGGTTCCAGCATGAGGGCCCCAGTATGGATCCTTGTGGGCAGCCTTTTGTAACACTTTTACAAACTGAGTTTGATTCTGATATAATGGTGACCTTGCGGTCTTTAAAATAGTCCTTCAGTACATTGAAGACATTTTTTGGACAATTCCTTTCTTTTAGCACTTCGAGTATGCTAGGCCACCACAAATTGTCAAAGGCTCCGGAAATATCAAAGAGTAGTGCCATAGCATATTTCTTGTCAGAGGCTCCAACGTATGACCTGAGTTTGCACAGGGCATCTTCGGTTGAGCAGTTCGGTTTAAAACCGAACTGCATCTTTGAACTATATTCTTCACTATGGAAGATGTTTCGAGTTCTCTTGAGAATAAGTTTCTCCATGGTTTTTCCAAGTACTGACAGCAAACAAATCGGACGAAAGGATTTTGGGTTCCTTTCGTCCTTGTCTGCTGCTTTTTTCAGTGTGCATAATAAGCCTATTTTCCAGTCTTTGGGGAATAGACCCCATTTAAGACAGCCATTGTATAGTACTACAAGTTCATCAAGGATGATCAATGCAGCCTTCTTAAGTACTTCCACCTCTATTATGTCCAGGCCTGGGGCCTTTCCATTATTGAGAGACATTATTGCGTGTCTCACTTCTTGTCTCGTGAACTCTTCACTGTCCGGTGTATCCGGCGGATAATGGCACTCTGTGCGCTTAGCACTTTGTGCAGCCTCATCATTTAGCTCCTCATCGTCGGGAACAAGCTCATTCATAAGAAACATAGCTGTTTCTGCCCATGTTGTGGTTGCACTACCATCAGGACGTAGCATTGTGTTTAATGCTTTATTTGGTGTGTATTTACCGGATGTTATCCTATAGGTAATACCCCAAGGATTTTTGTTGCCTTCGTTAGTAACGAATTGCTCCCAACTTTTCTTCTTTTCGCTTACTACCATCATGTGGTATTGTCTTAATTTTCTTTTGTAGAAACGTTTTTGCTCGTTTCTACTTGCTTCATCAGTGGTCCTCTGATATCGTCTCCTTAGTCGGTTGACTTCTTTCTTGACTCCGCTTAATTCTGGTGTCCACCAAGGGACCGCCTTGACACAGGTTCTCCTGCGTGGTATCGTTGCGACACATGCACGAGAAATAAGGTCGGTGGTTCTGCTAGCTAAAAGCTCGACATCATCCACCGACCTGTTAGTGTCGCAATCGCGAGTCAACGTCTCTTTTTCATTGAGAATGAATTCCTCGAATGCATCCCAGTCGGCCCGATGAAGCGCGAAGCGCTTGCTACGGGTTTGTGGGTCATCGGGCATTCTATGCTCGATCTTCGTTTCAATGACTCTATGGTCACTGTTGGTCCACCCCTCATACACTGCCCACCCGGCAATTGATGGAACAAGTTGTTCCGTTACTAGTGTAACATCGATATTTGATTGTCCGTTTGCCGTAGCAAATGTGCTTGGATTGTCTTCTTCATTGAGCACAATGAGATTGAATTCTGATATGAAGCTTTCCATTTTTTTTCCACGTCTATTGGTCTCACCAGAATGCCAAAGTGGAGATTTTGCGTTCGTATCGGACGCAATAAAAACTTTTTCATTCTTGTATTTTGCAAGAATGTTTCTGAGCTCTTCGATATAAGGCTCTATATCGTGGGAAAATTTGCAGTATAAAGAAACGAGGTACACACGTCCCAAGGGACCTGTGACCTCGACACATACACAATTCGCACTACAGAATTGCGAGACTTTCAGCACAGTATATTTCTTATTTAATATGATTATAGCCGAGCCTGGAGTTTCACCAGGTTTGTGTCCAGTAATGGTCTCATTTTGGCCCCATTCTGTTATTTTACCATAGTAATGGTATGGTTCTTGTAAAAGAACAAAGTCTGTTTTGGTCCGTGTTGTCATGTCTCGCAACTCATTCGAGACTTTGCTGGCTTTGCCAGCATTGAGTTGTATAACTCTAATGGATTTTGAGTTGTTACTGTCCATAGTCAGTATTATTGGCAAGTCTAGTCAGCGCCATCTGATATGATGGGCATGTTTTACTGTTTACCGAGTGATTACTCGGTCTTTTGGCTCTTGCGCATACTGCGCATTTCTTTGGCCGTTCCTTATTTTTGCATTCGGCTGCTTTGTGGCCGACCTCTGAACAGTGAGAACACGTAGTGTTCTCGTGTCTGCAGAATTTAGCTATGTGGCCAAATCCCTGACATTTAAAACATCTGCTCAGACCCAGAAAATCCTGGACTTTACATGATGTCCAGTCCAGATATATTCTTTTATTTTTGCAAATAATTGCTCGAATTTGTGGTGTTATTTCCACGACTACGTTGGCTGTTGCCACGTTTTTCTTACCGGTTTTAAAACGGGTTCGGAATCCTTTTAGGAAAGCCTCTTTTGCGATTCCGGCGGACTCGAAGTCCGGATTTTGATTATAAATCAATTCGGTGAAGCCTTCACTGTTAGCCAGTGCTTGCGGAACATCATAAATGATGATCTTTGGACCTTGCATACCTAGGTCCTCGACATTTAGTCCACAGTCTTGAATGTTTGGACTATTTTTTAGTTTTTGCAGTTCTGCTATGGTAGCTGTTTCTACAACTACGCCATTGTCTCTGGTGTTCCGTATGTTACGGATTCTTACATTTTCTTTGCTAGGGTTGAATGCGCTCATTAAAAGCTTTTTCGTCTCCTCGCAGCTATTTGAGGAGTTTTCCTTCACTGGTCGTATGACCACAACTGGTTGCTTTGTCGGTTTTATAGGCTTCCGACCTTTGCTGAGCCTTACAGCTGGGGTTGGGGAAACCGTTGAGGCTCCTTTCCCAGTTGGTTCTTTGGCTGCTGTACGCTGTGCGTATGTTTGCACTTGCGTCTTACCAGTGGTAGACGATCTTTCCTCTAGTCGTGCTTTAAGCACATTATTCTCTATAAAGAGATTTTGCACGATTGATTCAAGGTTTAGTGCCTTGTCAATCAGAAAATTTGCTTGGTCAAGAGTGAACCTTTTTCCTCCACCAGAACCAAGTAGGTACTCTGTTATTTGTTGCACATGCTCGTGTGCTATTTCGCCAAGCGTCTTTTCTTTATCGCTTTTTTCGGTTTGAGCAGTCGCAGTCGCAGTTGCGAGTTCAATGTCTTCGACATCGATCTCCTGCGTTTTGCGTTTCTTAGTTTTGGGTTTTACCCCATTGTCTTCAGTCTCGTGGACTTTCTTTTTGATGGTTCCTTTGGAACTTGTGCCAGGTGCTTGCATCTCGGTTAAAATAATAACCGGTTGCAGTTCTTTTATGTTGCCTTCAGGAATCGATGTTCCTGCGGCAACATTTATGGAGCTTGATCTTGATCTTGATCTAGATCGGCTGCTATCGCTGCAGGTGCGCTCATCACCTGAGCTATCGCTATTTTCAGTGATTTCACTGTTTGTCTTCATTTTTGCTTTTTTCGCTTTTTGAGCGAGCTTCTTCTTCGATTTTTTGGTTGTATTGTCATCCATTTTAGGAATGGTGAGGTCTCCCAATCGGGTATGTTACACCAGACCTATGTCCTTTTGGTTCCCCGACCCAGAAGGGCCGAGTATCCAGCTTCGCCACGAGGAGGCAGGACTCCAAGTGATATCTTTGTACTTTTAATAGAAAAAGTAAGGATGAATTGAGGTTTTTGAGCTTTTTTTGGCTTTTTTGCGTTCTGTGTTTGGTCTACTTTCTTGATATCACTTGGCCGAAGCCAGTAGATAGGGACAGGTGTTGTAAACTAATTCGCTTCGAGCGATGGCTGTTCCTCGGGTCTCCCCATACCAGCACTATTAGTCACATCGGTTGGTCGATGGAAAATATGTAAACTTGATCGACAATCCAGCTCCACCACTGCCAGTTGAACGCCATGCGAACATAGTTGGCTTGGTAAAACCCTGCCCTCACCATTCATGGGTCATTAGACAAGCTGGGCCTACCCCCTAGGGGGAGGTGACTCACTTAGCCGGCCCGGCGATACGGAGACGTCGAAACCCCTCCGGATCCCCGGGACCGTTATCCAGCGAGGGCCCCGTGGAGACGGAGTCACCAGCTCTTTTGCTCAGCCCCAGCAGGTTAACCCGGAAAATATCCAGGTTGTTCGGCCTATAAGTGGCTCGGCTGCACCAGCTAGTAACGTACCTTTTAAACGTTACCCCTGCACCTGGTGATCACAGCCCAATCAGCACTTCATCGTGGCGATGGTGCTATGCCTTGGTTGTTCCAGTTATACGTTTCTTTCTTCTTTAGCCGTAAGTATACTCCTTGTGAGTTGTACAAACTCATCAAAATACGGCTTCTCCAAGAAGCGCAATAAAGAAGGCGGCCAGACGAGTCCGGTGTCCGCCATAAGTTCTTTTATGTCTGCTCTGTATTCTTCGTACAGTTGGCAGTTCAGCAATACATGTTCGGGTGTCTCTGTAGCTCCACATTCGCATTTATCGTCTTCAACTAAGTTGAATTGGTAGAGTTTTTCTTTGAAGTCGCCATGTCCAGTTACAAATTGTGTAACGTAATGGTTCATGTCCAGCCATTTCATCTTCATTCGTTTTTCAACACTTGGTAAGTAGTTGAATGTAAATCGTCCTTTAGTGCTGTTTGTCCAGCGATTTTGCCATGCCCTAAGAAGGGCTTTATCGATATCTTTTTTGATGTTTCCATCATTCACATCAGGTGTGAATGTTATTCCATTTAGTTCAAACGGTATGCGCTTACGAATATTGTAAGCACAAGTGTATTTCCAGATCATAAGATCAATTGGCATAACTCCTGCAACGACTGCTAAGGCGTCACCTGATGTCGTTCTGTATGCTTTGCATACTTTTAAGAGAACATGTCTCTGTGTACTAAGAAGTACACGCTTGTTTGTTTTATTTAATAAGTCTGCCCACCCGACAGCAGCGTACGTTGCTATCGGGACAAACAGACCTTTGTAAAGTACTTTGAGGCATTTATGCCCGAGTCCCCATTTTGCTTTTGCAATTCGTGCGAAAGCATTAAAAATCTGCTTGCACTTTGCAGATATGCTATTTACATGTACATTTACCGATAGGTCTTGTCCGTAATGGACACCCAGGTAACGTACCGATTTTTTCATGGCGATTTGTTTTCCTTTTATTTTAATTCCAGGTGGTCTTTTGGTATTTAAACGTCCTTTGAAGAGGATCATTTCACTTTTGGTCTCAGATAATCCGAGTTTCTGCGTTTTGCACCAGTTATTTATTTCAGTCGCTATCGCCTGTCCTTGACGTTCAAGCTCTAGACGACTGTTAGCATGTACAATAACGATGAGATCGTCGGCGTATGCTATGTGTTCGACTTCTAGGTGTTCGAGTCTCAGTAATAGATCATCAAACACCAGGTTCCAGCATGAGGGCCCCAGTATGGATCCTTGTGGGCAGCCTTTTGTAACACTTTTACAAACTGAGTTTGATTCTGATATAATGGTGACCTTGCGGTCTTTAAAATAGTCCTTCAGTACATTGAAGACATTTTTTGGACAATTCCTTTCTTTTAGCACTTCGAGTATTCTAGGCCACCACAAATTGTCAAAGGCTCCGGAAATATCAAAGAGTAGTGCCATAGCATATTTCTTGTCAGAGGCTCCAACGTATGACCTGAGTTTGCACAGGGCATCTTCGGTTGAGCAGTTCGGTTTAAAACCGAACTGCATCTTTGAACTATATTCTTCACTATGGAAGATGTTTCGAGTTCTCTTGAGAATAAGTTTCTCCATGGTTTTTCCAAGTACTGACAGCAAACAAATCGGACGAAAGGATTTTGGGTTCCTTTCGTCCTTGTCTGCTGCTTTTTTCAGTATGCATAATAAGCCTATTTTCCAGTCTTTGGGGAATAGACCCCATTTAAGACAGCCATTGTATAGTACTACAAGTTCATCAAGGATGATCAATGCAGCCTTCTTAAGTACTTCCACCTCTATTATGTCCAGGCCTGGGGCCTTTCCATTATTGAGAGACATTATTGCGTGTCTCACTTCTTGTCTCGTGAACTCTTCACTGTCCGGTGTATCCGGCGGATAATGGCACTCTGTGCGCTTAGCACTTTGTGCAGCCTCATCATTTAGCTCCTCATCGTCGGGAACAAGCTCATTCATAAGAAACATAGCTGTTTCTGCCCATGTTGTGGTTGCACTACCATCAGGACGTAGCATTGTGTTTAATGCTTTATTTGGTGTGTATTTACCGGATGTTATCCTATAGGTAATACCCCAAGGATTTTTGTTGCCTTCGTTAGTAACGAATTGCTCCCAACTTTTCTTCTTTTCGCTTACTACCATCATGTGGTATTGTCTTAATTTTCTTTTGTAGAAACGTTTTTGCTCGTTTCTACTTGCTTCATCAGTGGTCCTCTGATATCGTCTCCTTAGTCGGTTGACTTCTTTCTTGACTCCGCTTAATTCTGGTGTCCACCAAGGGACCGCCTTGACACAGGTTCTCCTGCGTGGTATCGTTGCGACACATGCACGAGAAATAAGGTCGGTGGTTCTGCTAGCTAAAAGCTCGACATCATCCACCGACCTGTTAGTGTCGCAATCGCGAGTCAACGTCTCTTTTTCATTGAGAATGAATTCCTCGAATGCATCCCAGTCGGCCCGATGAAGCGCGAAGCGCTTGCTACGGGTTTGTGGGTCATCGGGCATTCTATGCTCGATCTTCGTTTCAATGACTCTATGGTCACTGTTGGTCCACCCCTCATACACTGCCCACCCGGCAATTGATGGAACAAGTTGTTCCGTTACTAGTGTAACATCGATATTTGATTGTCCGTTTGCCGTAGCAAATGTGCTTGGATTGTCTTCTTCATTGAGCACAATGAGATTGAATTCTGATATGAAGCTTTCCATTTTTTTTCCACGTCTATTGGTCTCACCAGAATGCCAAAGTGGAGATTTTGCGTTCGTATCGGACGCAATAAAAACTTTTTCATTCTTGTATTTTGCAAGAATGTTTCTGAGCTCTTCGATATAAGGCTCTATATCGTGGGAAAATTTGCAGTATAAAGAAACGAGGTACACACGTCCCAAGGGACCTGTGACCTCGACACATACACAATTCGCACTACAGAATTGCGAGACTTTCAGCACAGTATATTTCTTATTTAATATGATTATAGCCGAGCCTGGAGTTTCACCAGGTTTGTGTCCAGTAATGGTCTCATTTTGGCCCCATTCTGTTATTTTACCATAGTAATGGTATGGTTCTTGTAAAAGAACAAAGTCTGTTTTGGTCCGTGTTGTCATGTCTCGCAACTCATTCGAGACTTTGCTGGCTTTGCCAGCATTGAGTTGTATAACTCTAATGGATTTTGAGTTGTTACTGTCCATAGTCAGTATTATTGGCAAGTCTAGTCAGCGCCATCTGATATGATGGGCATGTTTTACTGTTTACCGAGTGATTACTCGGTCTTTTGGCTCTTGCGCATACTGCGCATTTCTTTGGCCGTTCCTTATTTTTGCATTCGGCTGCTTTGTGGCCGACCTCTGAACAGTGAGAACACGTAGTGTTCTCGTGTCTGCAGAATTTAGCTATGTGGCCAAATCCCTGACATTTAAAACATCTGCTCAGACCCAGAAAATCCTGGACTTTACATGATGTCCAGTCCAGATATATTCTTTTATTTTTGCAAATAATTGCTCGAATTTGTGGTGTTATTTCCACGACTACGTTGGCTGTTGCCACGTTTTTCTTACCGGTTTTAAAACGGGTTCGGAATCCTTTTAGGAAAGCCTCTTTTGCGATTCCGGCGGACTCGAAGTCCGGATTTTGATTATAAATCAATTCGGTGAAGCCTTCACTGTTAGCCAGTGCTTGCGGAACATCATAAATGATGATCTTTGGACCTTGCATACCTAGGTCCTCGACATTTAGTCCACAGTCTTGAATGTTTGGACTATTTTTTAGTTTTTGCAGTTCTGCTATGGTAGCTGTTTCTACAACTACGCCATTGTCTCTGGTGTTCCGTATGTTACGGATTCTTACATTTTCTTTGCTAGGGTTGAATGCGCTCATTAAAAGCTTTTTCGTCTCCTCGCAGCTATTTGAGGAGTTTTCCTTCACTGGTCGTATGACCACAACTGGTTGCTTTGTCGGTTTTATAGGCTTCCGACCTTTGCTGAGCCTTACAGCTGGGGTTGGGGAAACCGTTGAGGCTCCTTTCCCAGTTGGTTCTTTGGCTGCTGTACGCTGTGCGTATGTTTGCACTTGCGTCTTACCAGTGGTAGACGATCTTTCCTCTAGTCGTGCTTTAAGCACATTATTCTCTATAAAGAGATTTTGCACGATTGATTCAAGGTTTAGTGCCTTGTCAATCAGAAAATTTGCTTGGTCAAGAGTGAACCTTTTTCCTCCACCAGAACCAAGTAGGTACTCTGTTATTTGTTGCACATGCTCGTGTGCTATTTCGCCAAGCGTCTTTTCTTTATCGCTTTTTTCGGTTTGAGCAGTCGCAGTCGCAGTTGCGAGTTCAATGTCTTCGACATCGATCTCCTGCGTTTTGCGTTTCTTAGTTTTGGGTTTTACCCCATTGTCTTCAGTCTCGTGGACTTTCTTTTTGATGGTTCCTTTGGAACTTGTGCCAGGTGCTTGCATCTCGGTTAAAATAATAACCGGTTGCAGTTCTTTTATGTTGCCTTCAGGAATCGATGTTCCTGCGGCAACATTTATGGAGCTTGATCTTGATCTTGATCTAGATCGGCTGCTATCGCTGCAGGTGCGCTCATCACCTGAGCTATCGCTATTTTCAGTGATTTCACTGTTTGTCTTCATTTTTGCTTTTTTCGCTTTTTGAGCGAGCTTCTTCTTCGATTTTTTGGTTGTATTGTCATCCATTTTAGGAATGGTGAGGTCTCCCAATCGGGTATGTTACACCAGACCTATGTCCTTTTGGTTCCCCGACCCAGAAGGGCCGAGTATCCAGCTTCGCCACGAGGAGGCAGGACTCCAAGTGATATCTTTGTACTTTTAATAGAAAAAGTAAGGATGAATTGAGGTTTTTGAGCTTTTTTTGGCTTTTTTGCGTTCTGTGTTTGGTCTACTTTCTTGATATCACTTGGCCGAAGCCAGTAGATAGGGACAGGTGTTGTAAACTAATTCGCTTCGAGCGATGGCTGTTCCTCGGGTCTCCCCATACCAGCACTATTAGTCACATCGGTTGGTCGATGGAAAATATGTAAACTTGATCGACAATCCAGCTCCACCACTGCCAGTTGAACGCCATGCGAACATAGTTGGCTTGGTAAAACCCTGCCCTCACCATTCATGGGTCATTAGACAAGCTGGGCCTACCCCCTAGGGGGAGGTGACTCACTTAGCCGGCCCGGCGATACGGAGACGTCGAAACCCCTCCGGATCCCCGGGACCGTTATCCAGCGAGGGCCCCGTGGAGGCGGAGTCACCAGCTCTTTTGCTCAGCCCCAGCAGGTTAACCCGGAAAATATCCAGGTTGTTCGGCCTATAAGTGGCTCGGCTGCACCAGCTAGTAACGTACCTTTTAAACGTTACCCCTGCACCTGGTGATCACAGCCCAATCAGCACTTCATCGTGGCGATGGTGCTATGCCTTGGTTGTTCCAGTTATACGTTTCTTTCTTCTTTAGCCGTAAGTATACTCCTTGTGAGTTGTACAAACTCATCAAAATACGGCTTCTCCAAGAAGCGCAATAAAGAAGGCGGCCAGACGAGTCCGGTGTCCGCCATAAGTTCTTTTATGTCTGCTCTGTATTCTTCGTACAGTTGGCAGTTCAGCAATACATGTTCGGGTGTCTCTGTAGCTCCACATTCGCATTTATCGTCTTCAACTAAGTTGAATTGGTAGAGTTTTTCTTTGAAGTCGCCATGTCCAGTTACAAATTGTGTAACGTAATGGTTCATGTCCAGCCATTTCATCTTCATTCGTTTTTCAACACTTGGTAAGTAGTTGAATGTAAATCGTCCTTTAGTGCTGTTTGTCCAGCGATTTTGCCATGCCCTAAGAAGGGCTTTATCGATATCTTTTTTGATGTTTCCATCATTCACATCAGGTGTGAATGTTATGCCATTTAGTTCAAACGGTATGCGCTTACGAATATTGTAAGCACAAGTGTATTTCCAGATCATAAGATCAATTGGCATAACTCCTGCAACGACTGCTAAGGCGTCACCTGATGTCGTTCTGTATGCTTTGCATACTTTTAAGAGAACATGTCTCTGTGTACTAAGAAGTACACGCTTGTTTGTTTTATTTAATAAGTCTGCCCACCCGACAGCAGCGTACGTTGCTATCGGGACAAACAGACCTTTGTAAAGTACTTTGAGGCATTTATGCCCGAGTCCCCATTTTGCTTTTGCAATTCGTGCGAAAGCATTAAAAATCTGCTTGCACTTTGCAGATATGCTATTTACATGTACATTTACCGATAGGTCTTGTCCGTAATGGACACCCAGGTAACGTACCGATTTTTTCATGGCGATTTGTTTTCCTTTTATTTTAATTCCAGGTGGTCTTTTGGTATTTAAACGTCCTTTGAAGAGGATCATTTCACTTTTGGTCTCAGATAATCCGAGTTTCTGCGTTTTGCACCAGTTATTTATTTCAGTCGCTATCGCCTGTCCTTGACGTTCAAGCTCTAGACGACTGTTAGCATGTACAATAACGATGAGATCGTCGGCGTATGCTATGTGTTCGACTTCTAGGTGTTCGAGTCTCAGTAATAGATCATCAAACACCAGGTTCCAGCATGAGGGCCCCAGTATGGATCCTTGTGGGCAGCCTTTTGTAACACTTTTACAAACTGAGTTTGATTCTGATATAATGGTGACCTTGCGGTCTTTAAAATAGTCCTTCAGTACATTGAAGACATTTTTTGGACAATTCCTTTCTTTTAGCACTTCGAGTATTCTAGGCCACCACAAATTGTCAAAGGCTCCGGAAATATCAAAGAGTAGTGCCATAGCATATTTCTTGTCAGAGGCTCCAACGTATGACCTGAGTTTGCACAGGGCATCTTCGGTTGAGCAGTTCGGTTTAAAACCGAACTGCATCTTTGAACTATATTCTTCACTATGGAAGATGTTTCGAGTTCTCTTGAGAATAAGTTTCTCCATGGTTTTTCCAAGTACTGACAGCAAACAAATCGGACGAAAGGATTTTGGGTTCCTTTCGTCCTTGTCTGCTGCTTTTTTCAGTATGCATAATAAGCCTATTTTCCAGTCTTTGGGGAATAGACCCCATTTAAGACAGCCATTGTATAGTACTACAAGTTCATCAAGGATGATCAATGCAGCCTTCTTAAGTACTTCCACCTCTATTATGTCCAGGCCTGGGGCCTTTCCATTATTGAGAGACATTATTGCGTGTCTCACTTCTTGTCTCGTGAACTCTTCACTGTCCGGTGTATCCGGCGGATAATGGCACTCTGTGCGCTTAGCACTTTGTGCAGCCTCATCATTTAGCTCCTCATCGTCGGGAACAAGCTCATTCATAAGAAACATAGCTGTTTCTGCCCATGTTGTGGTTGCACTACCATCAGGACGTAGCATTGTGTTTAATGCTTTATTTGGTGTGTATTTACCGGATGTTATCCTATAGGTAATACCCCAAGGATTTTTGTTGCCTTCGTTAGTAACGAATTGCTCCCAACTTTTCTTCTTTTCGCTTACTACCATCATGTGGTATTGTCTTAATTTTCTTTTGTAGAAACGTTTTTGCTCGTTTCTACTTGCTTCATCAGTGGTCCTCTGATATCGTCTCCTTAGTCGGTTGACTTCTTTCTTGACTCCGCTTAATTCTGGTGTCCACCAAGGGACCGCCTTGACACAGGTTCTCCTGCGTGGTATCGTTGCGACACATGCACGAGAAATAAGGTCGGTGGTTCTGCTAGCTAAAAGCTCGACATCATCCACCGACCTGTTAGTGTCGCAATCGCGAGTCAACGTCTCTTTTTCATTGAGAATGAATTCCTCGAATGCATCCCAGTCGGCCCGATGAAGCGCGAAGCGCTTGCTACGGGTTTGTGGGTCATCGGGCATTCTATGCTCGATCTTCGTTTCAATGACTCTATGGTCACTGTTGGTCCACCCCTCATACACTGCCCACCCGGCAATTGATGGAACAAGTTGTTCCGTTACTAGTGTAACATCGATATTTGATTGTCCGTTTGCCGTAGCAAATGTGCTTGGATTGTCTTCTTCATTGAGCACAATGAGATTGAATTCTGATATGAAGCTTTCCATTTTTTCTCCACGTCTATTGGTCTCACCAGAATGCCAAAGTGGAGATTTTGCGTTCGTATCGGACGCAATAAAAACTTTTTCATTCTTGTATTTTGCAAGAATGTTTCTGAGCTCTTCGATATAAGGCTCTATATCGTGGGAAAATTTGCAGTATAAAGAAACGAGGTACACACGTCCCAAGGGACCTGTGACCTCGACACATACACAATTCGCACTACAGAATTGCGAGACTTTCAGCACAGTATATTTCTTATTTAATATGATTATAGCCGAGCCTGGAGTTTCACCAGGTTTGTGTCCAGTAATGGTCTCATTTTGGCCCCATTCTGTTATTTTACCATAGTAATGGTATGGTTCTTGTAAAAGAACAAAGTCTGTTTTGGTCCGTGTTGTCATGTCTCGCAACTCATTCGAGACTTTGCTGGCTTTGCCAGCATTGAGTTGTATAACTCTAATGGATTTTGAGTTGTTACTGTCCATAGTCAGTATTATTGGCAAGTCTAGTCAGCGCCATCTGATATGATGGGCATGTTTTACTGTTTACCGAGTGATTACTCGGTCTTTTGGCTCTTGCGCATACTGCGCATTTCTTTGGCCGTTCCTTATTTTTGCATTCGGCTGCTTTGTGGCCGACCTCTGAACAGTGAGAACACGTAGTGTTCTCGTGTCTGCAGAATTTAGCTATGTGGCCAAATCCCTGACATTTAAAACATCTGCTCAGACCCAGAAAATCCTGGACTTTACATGATGTCCAGTCCAGATATATTCTTTTATTTTTGCAAATAATTGCTCGAATTTGTGGTGTTATTTCCACGACTACGTTGGCTGTTGCCACGTTTTTCTTCCCGGTTTTAAAACGGGTTCGGAATCCTTTTAGGAAAGCCTCTTTTGCGATTCCGGCGGACTCGAAGTCCGGATTTTGATTATAAATCAATTCGGTGAAGCCTTCACTGTTAGCCAGTGCTTGCGGAACATCATAAATGATGATCTTTGGACCTTGCATACCAAGGTCCTCGACATTTAGTCCACAGTCTTGAATGTTTGGACTATTTTTTAGTTTTTGCAGTTCTGCTATGGTAGCTGTTTCTACAACTACGCCATTGTCTCTGGTGTTCCGTATGTTACGGATTCTTACATTTTCTTTGCTAGGGTTGAATGCGCTCATTAAAAGCTTTTTCGTCTCCTCGCAGCTATTTGAGGAGTTTTCCTTCACTGGTCGTATGACCACAACTGGTTGCTTTGTCGGTTTTATAGGCTTCCGACCTTTGCTGAGCCTTACAGCTGGGGTTGGGGAAACCGTTGAGGCTCCTTTCCCAGTTGGTTCTTTGGCTGCTGTACGCTGTGCGTATGTTTGCACTTGCGTCTTACCAGTGGTAGACGATCTTTCCTCTAGTCGTGCTTTAAGCACATTATTCTCTATAAAGAGATTTTGCACGATTGATTCAAGGTTTAGTGCCTTGTCAATCAGAAAATTTGCTTGGTCAAGAGTGAACCTTTTTCCTCCACCAGAACCAAGTAGGTACTCTGTTATTTGTTGCACATGCTCGTGTGCTATTTCGCCAAGCGTCTTTTCTTTATCGCTTTTTTCGGTTTGAGCAGTCGCAGTCGCAGTTGCGAGTTCAATGTCTTCGACATCGATCTCCTGCGTTTTGCGTTTCTTAGTTTTGGGTTTTACCCCATTGTCTTCAGTCTCGTGGACTTTCTTTTTGATGGTTCCTTTGGAACTTGTGCCAGGTGCTTGCATCTCGGTTAAAATAATAACCGGTTGCAGTTCTTTTATGTTGCCTTCAGGAATCGATGTTCCTGCGGCAACATTTATGGAGCTTGATCTTGATCTTGATCTAGATCGGCTGCTATCGCTGCAGGTGCGCTCATCACCTGAGCTATCGCTATTTTCAGTGATTTCACTGTTTGTCTTCATTTTTGCTTTTTTCGCTTTTTGAGCGAGATTCTTCTTCGATTTTTTGGTTGTATTGTCATCCATTTTAGGAATGGTGAGGTCTCCCAATCGGGTATGTTACACCAGACCTATGTCCTTTTGGTTCCCCGACCCAGAAGGGCCGAGTATCCAGCTTCGCCACGAGGAGGCAGGACTCCAAGTGATATCTTTGTACTTTTAATAGAAAAAGTAAGGATGAATTGAGGTTTTTGAGCTTTTTTTGGCTTTTTTGCGTTCTGTGTTTGGTCTACTTTCTTGATATCACTTGGCCGAAGCCAGTAGATAGGGACAGGTGTTGTAAACTAATTCGCTTCGAGCGATGGCTGTTCCTCGGGTCTCCCCATACCAGCACTATTAGTCACATCGGTTGGTCGATGGAAAATATGTAAACTTGATCGACAATCCAGCTCCACCACTGCCAGTTGAACGCCATGCGAACATAGTTGGCTTGGTAAAACCCTGCCCTCACCATTCATGGGTCATTAGACAAGCTGGGCCTACCCCCTAGGGGGAGGTGACTCACTTAGCCGGCCCGGCGATACGGAGACGTCGAAACCCCTCCGGATCCCCGGGACCGTTATCCAGCGAGGGCCCCGTGGAGGCGGAGTCACCAGCTCTTTTGCTCAGCCCCAGCAGGTTAACCCGGAAAATATCCAGGTTGTTCGGCCTATAAGTGGCTCGGCTGCACCAGCTAGTAACGTACCTTTTAAACGTTACCCCTGCACCTGGTGATCACAGCCCAATCAGCACTTCATCGTGGCGATGGTGCTATGCCTTGGTTGTTCCAGTTATACGTTTCTTTCTTCTTTAGCCGTAAGTATACTCCTTGTGAGTTGTACAAACTCATCAAAATACGGCTTCTCCAAGAAGCGCAATAAAGAAGGCGGCCAGACGAGTCCGGTGTCCGCCATAAGTTCTTTTATGTCTGCTCTGTATTCTTCGTACAGTTGGCAGTTCAGCAGTACATGTTCGGGTGTCTCTGTAGCTCCACATTCGCATTTATCGTCTTCAACTAAGTTGAATTGGTAGAGTTTTTCTTTGAAGTCGCCATGTCCAGTTACAAATTGTGTAACGTAATGGTTCATGTCCAGCCATTTCATCTTCATTCGTTTTTCAACACTTGGTAAGTAGTTGAATGTAAATCGTCCTTTAGTGCTGTTTGTCCAGCGATTTTGCCATGCCCTAAGAAGGGCTTTATCGATATCTTTTTTGATGTTTCCATCATTCACATCAGGTGTGAATGTTATTCCATTTAGTTCAAACGGTATGCGCTTACGAATATTGTAAGCACAAGTGTATTTCCAGATCATAAGATCAATTGGCATAACTCCTGCAACGACTGCTAAGGCGTCACCTGATGTCGTTCTGTATGCTTTGCATACTTTTAAGAGAACATGTCTCTGTGTACTAAGAAGTACACGCTTGTTTGTTTTATTTAATAAGTCTGCCCACCCGACAGCAGCGTACGTTGCTATCGGGACAAACAGACCTTTGTAAAGTACTTTGAGGCATTTATGCCCGAGTCCCCATTTTGCTTTTGCAATTCGTGCGAAAGCATTAAAAATCTGCTTGCACTTTGCAGATATGCTATTTACATGTACATTTACCGATAGGTCTTGTCCGTAATGGACACCCAGGTAACGTACCGATTTTTTCATGGCGATTTGTTTTCCTTTTATTTTAATTCCAGGTGGTCTTTTGGTATTTAAACGTCCTTTGAAGAGGATCATTTCACTTTTGGTCTCAGATAATCTGAGTTTCTGCGTTTTGCACCAGTTATTTATTTCAGTCGCTATCGCCTGTCCTTGACGTTCAAGCTCTAGACGACTGTTAGCATGTACAATAACGATGAGATCGTCGGCGTATGCTATGTGTTCGACTTCTAGGTGTTCGAGTCTCAGTAATAGATCATCAAACACCAGGTTCCAGCATGAGGGCCCCAGTATGGATCCTTGTGGGCAGCCTTTTGTAACACTTTTACAAACTGAGTTTGATTCTGATATAATGGTGACCTTGCGGTCTTTAAAATAGTCCTTCAGTACATTGAAGACATTTTTTGGACAATTCCTTTCTTTTAGCACTTCGAGTATGCTAGGCCACCACAAATTGTCAAAGGCTCCGGAAATATCAAAGAGTAGTGCCATAGCATATTTCTTGTCAGAGGCTCCAACGTATGACCTGAGTTTGCACAGGGCATCTTCGGTTGAGCAGTTCGGTTTAAAACCGAACTGCATCTTTGAACTATATTCTTCACTATGGAAGATGTTTCGAGTTCTCTTGAGAATAAGTTTCTCCATGGTTTTTCCAAGTACTGACAGCAAACAAATCGGACGAAAGGATTTTGGGTTCCTTTCGTCCTTGTCTGCTGCTTTTTTCAGTATGCATAATAAGCCTATTTTCCAGTCTTTGGGGAATAGACCCCATTTAAGACAGCCATTGTATAGTACTACAAGTTCATCAAGGATGATCAATGCAGCCTTCTTAAGTACTTCCACCTCTATTATGTCCAGGCCTGGGGCCTTTCCATTATTGAGAGACATTATTGCGTGTCTCACTTCTTGTCTCGTGAACTCTTCACTGTCCGGTGTATCCGGCGGATAATGGCACTCTGTGCGCTTAGCACTTTGTGCAGCCTCATCATTTAGCTCCTCATCGTCGGGAACAAGCTCATTCATAAGAAACATAGCTGTTTCTGCCCATGTTGTGGTTGCACTACCATCAGGACGTAGCATTGTGTTTAATGCTTTATTTGGTGTGTATTTACCGGATGTTATCCTATAGGTAATACCCCAAGGATTTTTGTTGCCTTCGTTAGTAACGAATTGCTCCCAACTTTTCTTCTTTTCGCTTACTACCATCATGTGGTATTGTCTTAATTTTCTTTTGTAGAAACGTTTTTGCTCGTTTCTACTTGCTTCATCAGTGGTCCTCTGATATCGTCTCCTTAGTCGGTTGACTTCTTTCTTGACTCCGCTTAATTCTGGTGTCCACCAAGGGACCGCCTTGACACAGGTTCTCCTGCGTGGTATCGTTGCGACACATGCACGAGAAATAAGGTCGGTGGTTCTGCTAGCTAAAAGCTCGACATCATCCACCGACCTGTTAGTGTCGCAATCGCGAGTCAACGTCTCTTTTTCATTGAGAATGAATTCCTCGAATGCATCCCAGTCGGCCCGATGAAGCGCGAAGCGCTTGCTACGGGTTTGTGGGTCATCGGGCATTCTATGCTCGATCTTCGTTTCAATGACTCTATGGTCACTGTTGGTCCACCCCTCATACACTGCCCACCCGGCAATTGATGGAACAAGTTGTTCCGTTACTAGTGTAACATCGATATTTGATTGTCCGTTTGCCGTAGCAAATGTGCTTGGATTGTCTTCTTCATTGAGCACAATGAGATTGAATTCTGATATGAAGCTTTCCATTTTTTCTCCACGTCTATTGGTCTCACCAGAATGCCAAAGTGGAGATTTTGCGTTCGTATCGGACGCAATAAAAACTTTTTCATTCTTGTATTTTGCAAGAATGTTTCTGAGCTCTTCGATATAAGGCTCTATATCGTGGGAAAATTTGCAGTATAAAGAAACGAGGTACACACGTCCCAAGGGACCTGTGACCTCGACACATACACAATTCGCACTACAGAATTGCGAGACTTTCAGCACAGTATATTTCTTATTTAATATGATTATAGCCGAGCCTGGAGTTTCACCAGGTTTGTGTCCAGTAATGGTCTCATTTTGGCCCCATTCTGTTATTTTACCATAGTAATGGTATGGTTCTTGTAAAAGAACAAAGTCTGTTTTGGTCCGTGTTGTCATGTCTCGCAACTCATTCGAGACTTTGCTGGCTTTGCCAGCATTGAGTTGTATAACTCTAATGGATTTTGAGTTGTTACTGTCCATAGTCAGTATTATTGGCAAGTCTAGTCAGCGCCATCTGATATGATGGGCATGTTTTACTGTTTACCGAGTGATTACTCGGTCTTTTGGCTCTTGCGCATACTGCGCATTTCTTTGGCCGTTCCTTATTTTTGCATTCGGCTGCTTTGTGGCCGACCTCTGAACAGTGAGAACACGTAGTGTTCTCGTGTCTGCAGAATTTAGCTATGTGGCCAAATCCCTGACATTTAAAACATCTGCTCAGACCCAGAAAATCCTGGACTTTACATGATGTCCAGTCCAGATATATTCTTTTATTTTTGCAAATAATTGCTCGAATTTGTGGTGTTATTTCCACGACTACGTTGGCTGTTGCCACGTTTTTCTTACCGGTTTTAAAACGGGTTCGGAATCCTTTTAGGAAAGCCTCTTTTGCGATTCCGGCGGACTCGAAGTCCGGATTTTGATTATAAATCAATTCGGTGAAGCCTTCACTGTTAGCCAGTGCTTGCGGAACATCATAAATGATGATCTTTGGACCTTGCATACCTAGGTCCTCGACATTTAGTCCACAGTCTTGAATGTTTGGACTATTTTTTAGTTTTTGCAGTTCTGCTATGGTAGCTGTTTCTACAACTACGCCATTGTCTCTGGTGTTCCGTATGTTACGGATTCTTACATTTTCTTTGCTAGGGTTGAATGCGCTCATTAAAAGCTTTTTCGTCTCCTCGCAGCTATTTGAGGAGTTTTCCTTCACTGGTCGTATGACCACAACTGGTTGCTTTGTCGGTTTTATAGGCTTCCGACCTTTGCTGAGCCTTACAGCTGGGGTTGGGGAAACCGTTGAGGCTCCTTTCCCAGTTGGTTCTTTGGCTGCTGTACGCTGTGCGTATGTTTGCACTTGCGTCTTACCAGTGGTAGACGATCTTTCCTCTAGTCGTGCTTTAAGCACATTATTCTCTATAAAGAGATTTTGCACGATTGATTCAAGGTTTAGTGCCTTGTCAATCAGAAAATTTGCTTGGTCAAGAGTGAACCTTTTTCCTCCACCAGAACCAAGTAGGTACTCTGTTATTTGTTGCACATGCTCGTGTGCTATTTCGCCAAGCGTCTTTTCTTTATCGCTTTTTTCGGTTTGAGCAGTCGCAGTCGCAGTTGCGAGTTCAATGTCTTCGACATCGATCTCCTGCGTTTTGCGTTTCTTAGTTTTGGGTTTTACCCCATTGTCTTCAGTCTCGTGGACTTTCTTTTTGATGGTTCCTTTGGAACTTGTGCCAGGTGCTTGCATCTCGGTTAAAATAATAACCGGTTGCAGTTCTTTTATGTTGCCTTCAGGAATCGATGTTCCTGCGGCAACATTTATGGAGCTTGATCTTGATCTTGATCTAGATCGGCTGCTATCGCTGCAGGTGCGCTCATCACCTGAGCTATCGCTATTTTCAGTGATTTCACTGTTTGTCTTCATTTTTGCTTTTTTCGCTTTTTGAGCGAGCTTCTTCTTCGATTTTTTGGTTGTATTGTCATCCATTTTAGGAATGGTGAGGTCTCCCAATCGAGTATGTTACACCAGACCTATGTCCTTTTGGTTCCCCGACCCAGAAGGGCCGAGTATCCAGCTTCGCCACGAGGAGGCAGGACTCCAAGTGATATCTTTGTACTTTTAATAGAAAAAGTAAGGATGAATTGAGGTTTTTGAGCTTTTTTTGGCTTTTTTGCGTTCTGTGTTTGGTCTACTTTCTTGATATCACTTGGCCGAAGCCAGTAGATAGGGACAGGTGTTGTAAACTAATTCGCTTCGAGCGATGGCTGTTCCTCGGGTCTCCCCATACCAGCACTATTAGTCACATCGGTTGGTCGATGGAAAATATGTAAACTTGATCGACAATCCAGCTCCACCACTGCCAGTTGAACGCCATGCGAACATAGTTGGCTTGGTAAAACCCTGCCCTCACCATTCATGGGTCATTAGACAAGCTGGGCCTACCCCCTAGGGGGAGGTGACTCACTTAGCCGGCCCGGCGATACGGAGACGTCGAAACCCCTCCGGATCCCCGGGACCGTTATCCAGCGAGGGCCCCGTGGAGGCGGAGTCACCAGCTCTTTTGCTCAGCCCCAGCAGGTTAACCCGGAAAATATCCAGGTTGTTCGGCCTATAAGTGGCTCGGCTGCACCAGCTAGTAACGTACCTTTTAAACGTTACCCCTGCACCTGGTGATCACAGCCCAATCAGCACTTCATCGTGGCGATGGTGCTATGCCTTGGTTGTTCCAGTTATACGTTTCTTTCTTCTTTAGCCGTAAGTATACTCCTTGTGAGTTGTACAAACTCATCAAAATACGGCTTCTCCAAGAAGCGCAATAAAGAAGGCGGCCAGACGAGTCCGGTGTCCGCCATAAGTTCTTTTATGTCTGCTCTGTATTCTTCGTACAGTTGGCAGTTCAGCAATACATGTTCGGGTGTCTCTGTAGCTCCACATTCGCATTTATCGTCTTCAACTAAGTTGAATTGGTACAGTTTTTCTTTGAAGTCGCCATGTCCAGTTACAAATTGTGTAACGTAATGGTTCATGTCCAGCCATTTCATCTTCATTCGTTTTTCAACACTTGGTAAGTAGTTGAATGTAAATCGTCCTTTAGTGCTGTTTGTCCAGCGATTTTGCCATGTCCTAAGAAGGGCTTTATCGATATCTTTTTTGATGTTTCCATCATTCACATCAGGTGTGAATGTTATTCCATTTAGTTCAAACGGTATGCGCTTACGAATATTGTAAGCACAAGTGTATTTCCAGATCATAAGATCAATTGGCATAACTCCTGCAACGACTGCTAAGGCGTCACCTGATGTCGTTCTGTATGCTTTGCATACTTTTAAGAGAACATGTCTCTGTGTACTAAGAAGTACACGCTTGTTTGTTTTATTTAATAAGTCTGCCCACCCGACAGCAGCGTACGTTGCTATCGGGACAAACAGACCTTTGTAAAGTACTTTGAGGCATTTATGCCCGAGTCCCCATTTTGCTTTTGCAATTCGTGCGAAAGCATTAAAAATCTGCTTGCACTTTGCAGATATGCTATTTACATGTACATTTACCGATAGGTCTTGTCCGTAATGGACACCCAGGTAACGTACCGATTTTTTCATGGCGATTTGTTTTCCTTTTATTTTAATTCCAGGTGGTCTTTTGGTATTTAAACGTCCTTTGAAGAGGATCATTTCACTTTTGGTCTCAGATAATCTGAGTTTCTGCGTTTTGCACCAGTTATTTATTTCAGTCGCTATCGCCTGTCCTTGACGTTCAAGCTCTAGACGACTGTTAGCATGTACAATAACGATGAGATCGTCGGCGTATGCTATGTGTTCGACTTCTAGGTGTTCGAGTCTCAGTAATAGATCATCAAACACCAGGTTCCAGCATGAGGGCCCCAGTATGGATCCTTGTGGGCAGCCTTTTGTAACACTTTTACAAACTGAGTTTGATTCTGATATAATGGTGACCTTGCGGTCTTTAAAATAGTCCTTCAGTACATTGAAGACATTTTTTGGACAATTCCTTTCTTTTAGCACTTCGAGTATTCTAGGCCACCACAAATTGTCAAAGGCTCCGGAAATATCAAAGAGTAGTGCCATAGCATATTTCTTGTCAGAGGCTCCAACGTATGCCCTGAGTTTGCACAGGGCATCTTCGGTTGAGCAGTTCAGTTTAAAACCGAACTGCATCTTTGAACTATATTCTTCACTATGGAAGATGTTTCGAGTTCTCTTGAGAATAAGTTTCTCCATGGTTCTTCCAAGTACTGACAGCAAACAAATCGGACGAAAGGATTTTGGGTTCCTTTCGTCCTTGTCCGCTGCTTTTTTCAGTATGCATAATAAGCCTATTTTCCAGTCTTTGGGGAATAGACCCCATTTAAGACAGCCATTGTATAGTACTACAAGTTCATCAAGGATGATCAATGCAGCCTTCTTAAGTACTTCCACCTCTATTATGTCCAGGCCTGGGGCCTTTCCATTATTGAGAGACATTATTGCGTGTCTCACTTCTTGTCTCGTGAACTCTTCACTGTCCGGTGTATCCGGCGGATAATGGCACTCTGTGCGCTTAGCACTTTGTGCAGCATCATCATTTAGCTCCTCATCGTCGGGAACAAGCTCATTCATAAGAAACATAGCTGTTTCTGCCCATGTTGTGGTTGCACTACCATCAGGACGTAGCATTGTGTTTAATGCTTTATTTGGTGTGTATTTACCGGATGTTATCCTATAGGTAATACCCCAAGGATTTTTGTTGCCTTCGTTAGTAACGAACTGCTCCCAACTTTTCTTCTTTTCGCTTACTACCATCATGTGGTATTGTCTTAATTTTCTTTTGTAGAAACGTTTTTGCTCGTTTCTACTTGCTTCATCAGTGGTCCTCTGATATCGCCTCCTTAGTCGGTTGACTTCTTTCTTGACTCCGCTTAATTCTGGTGTCCACCAAGGGACCGCCTTGACACAGGTTCTCCTGCGTGGTATCGTTGCGACACATGCACGAGAAATAAGGTCGGTGGTTCTGCTAGCTAAAAGCTCGACATCATCCACCGACCTGTTAGTGTCGCAATCGCGAGTCAACGTCTCTTTTTCATTGAGAATGAATTCCTCGAATGCATCCCAGTCGGCCCGATGAAGCGCGAAGCGCTTGCTACGGGTTTGTGGGTCATCGGGCATTCTATTCTCGATCTTCGTTTCAATGACTCTATGGTCACTGTTGGTCCACCCCTCATACACTGCCCACCCGGCAATTGATGGAACAAGTTGTTCCGTTACTAGTGTAACATCGATATTTGATTGTCCGTTTGCCGTAGCAAATGTGCTTGGATTGTCTTCTTCGTTGAGCACAATGAGATTGAATTCTGATATGAAGCTTTCCATTTTTTCTCCACGTCTATTGGTCTCACCAGAATGCCAAAGTGGAGATTTTGCGTTCGTATCGGACGCAATAAAAACTTTTTCATTCTTGTATTTTGCAAGAATGTTTCTGAGCTCTTCGATATAAGGCTCTATATCGTGGGAAAATTTGCAGTATAAAGAAACGAGGTACACACGTCCCAAGGGACCTGTGACCTCGACACATACACAATTCGCACTACAGAATTGCGAGACTTTCAGCACAGTATATTTCTTATTTAATATGATTATAGCCGAGCCTGGAGTTTCACCAGGTTTGTGTCCAGTAATGGTCTCATTTTGGCCCCATTCTGTTATTTTACCATAGTAATGGTATGGTTCTTGTAAAAGAACAAAGTCTGTTTTGGTCCGTGTTGTCATGTCTCGCAACTCATTCGAGACTTTGCTGGCTTTGCCAGTATTGAGTTGTATAACTCTAATGGATTTTGAGTTGTTACTGTCCATAGTCAGTATTATTGGCAAGTCTAGTCAGCGCCATCTGATATGATGGGCATGTTTTACTGTTTACCGAGTGATTACTCGGTCTTTTGGCTCTTGCGCATACTGCGCATTTCTTTGGCCGTTCCTTATTTTTGCATTCGGCTGCTTTGTGGCCGACCTCTGAACAGTGAGAACACGTAGTGTTCTCGTGTCTGCAGAATTTAGCTATGTGGCCAAATCCCTGACATTTAAAACATCTGCTCAGACCCAGAAAATCCTGGACTTTACATGATGTCCAGTCCAGATATATTCTTTTATTTTTGCAAATAATTGCTCGAATTTGTGGTGTTATTTCCACGACTACGTTGGCTGTTGCCACGTTTTTCTTACCGGTTTTAAAACGGGTTCGGAATCCTTTTAGGAAAGCCTCTTTTGCGATTCCGGCGGACTCGAAGTCCGGATTTTGATTATAAATCAATTCGGTGAAGCCTTCACTGTTAGCCAGTGCTTGCGGAACATCATAAATGATGATCTTTGGACCTTGCATACCTAGGTCCTCGACATTTAGTCCACAGTCTTGAATGTTTGGACTATTTTTTAGTTTTTGCAGTTCTGCTATGGTAGCTGTTTCTACAACTACGCCATTGTCTCTGGTGTTCCGTATGTTACGGATTCTTACATTTTCTTTGCTAGGGTTGAATGCGCTCATTAAAAGCTTTTTCGTCTCCTCGCAGCTATTTGAGGAGTTTTCCTTCACTGGTCGAATGACCACAACTGGTTGCTTTGTCGGTTTTATAGGCTTCCGACCTTTGCTGAGCCTTGCAGCTGGGGTTGGGGAAACCGTTGAGGCTCCTTTCCCAGTTGGTTCTTTGGCTGCTGTACGCTGTACGTATGTTTGCACTTGCGTCTTACCAGTGGTAGACGATCTTTCCTCTAGTCGTGCTTTAAGCACATTATTCTCTATAAAGAGATTTTGCACGATTGATTCAAGGTTTAGTGCCTTGTCAATCAGAAAATTTGCTTGGTCAAGAGTGAACCTTTTTCCTCCACCAGAACCAAGTAGGTACTCTGTTATTTGTTGCACATGCTCGTGTGCTATTTCGCCAAGCGTCTTTTCTTTATCGCTTTTTTCGGTTTGAGCAGTCGCAGTCGCAGTTGCGAGTTCAATGTCTTCGACATCGATCTCCTGCGTTTTGCGTTTCTTAGTTTTGGGTTTTACCCCATTGTCTTCAGTCTTGTGGACTTTCTTTTTGATGGTTCCTTTGGAACTTGTGCCAGGTGCTTGCATCTCGGTTAAAATAATAACCGGTTGCAGTTCTTTTATGTTGCCTTCAGGAATCGATGTTCCTGCGGCAACATTTATGGAGCTTGATCTTGATCTTGATCTAGATCGGCTGCTATCGCTGCAGGTCCGCTCATCACCTGAGCTATCGCTATTTTCAGTGATTTCACTGTTTGTCTTCATTTTTGCTTTTTTCGCTTTTTGAGCGAGCTTCTTCTTCGATTTTTTGGTTGTATTGTCATCCATTTTAGGAATGGTGAGGTCTCCCAATCGGGTATGTTACACCAGACCTATGTCCTTTTGGTTCCCCGACCCAGAAGGGCCGAGTATCCAGCTTCGCCACGAGGAGGCAGGACTCCAAGTGATATCTTTGTACTTTTAATAGAAAAAGTAAGGATGAATTGAGGTTTTTGAGCTTTTTTTGGCTTTTTTGCGTTCTGTGTTTGGTCTACTTTCTTGATATCACTTGGCCGAAGCCAGTAGATAGGGACAGGTGTTGTAAACTAATTCGCTTCGAGCGATGGCTGTTCCTCGGGTCTCCCCATACCAGCACTATTAGTCACATCGGTTGGTCGATGGAAAATATGTAAACTTGATCGACAATCCAGCTCCACCACTGCCAGTTGAACGCCATGCGAACATAGTTGGCTTGGTAAAACCCTGCCCTCACCATTCATGGGTCATTAGACAAGCTGGGCCTACCCCCTAGGGGGAGGTGACTCACTTAGCCGGCCCGGCGATACGGAGACGTCGAAACCCCTCCGGATCCCCGGGACCGTTATCCAGCGAGGGCCCCGTGGAGGCGGAGTCACCAGCTCTTTTGCTCAGCCCCAGCAGGTTAACCCGGAAAATATCCAGGTTGTTCGGCCTATAAGTGGCTCGGCTGCACCAGCTAGTAACGTACCTTTTAAACGTTACCCCTGCACCTGGTGATCACAGCCCAATCAGCACTTCATCGTGGCGATGGTGCTATGCCTTGGTTGTTCCAGTTATACGTTTCTTTCTTCTTTAGCCGTAAGTATACTCCTTGTGAGTTGTACAAACTCATCAAAATACGGCTTCTCCAAGAAGCGCAATAAAGAAGGCGGCCAGACGAGTCCGGTGTCCGCCATAAGTTCTTTTATGTCTGCTCTGTATTCTTCGTACAGTTGGCAGTTCAGCAATACATGTTCGGGTGTCTCTGTAGCTCCACATTCGCATTTATCGTCTTCAACTAAGTTGAATTGGTAGAGTTTTTCTTTGAAGTCGCCATGTCCAGTTACAAATTGTGTAACGTAATGGTTCATGTCCAGCCATTTCATCTTCATTCGTTTTTCAACACTTGGTAAGTAGTTGAATGTAAATCGTCCTTTAGTGCTGTTTGTCCAGCGATTTTGCCATGCCCTAAGAAGGGCTTTATCGATATCTTTTTTGATGTTTCCATCATTCACATCAGGTGTGAATGTTATTCCATTTAGTTCAAACGGTATGCGCTTACGAATATTGTAAGCACAAGTGTATTTCCAGATCATAAGATCAATTGGCATAACTCCTGCAACGACTGCTAAGGCGTCACCTGATGTCGTTCTGTATGCTTTGCATACTTTTAAGAGAACATGTCTCTGTGTACTAAGAAGTACACGCTTGTTTGTTTTATTTAATAAGTCTGCCCACCCGACAGCAGCGTACGTTGCTATCGGGACAAACAGACCTTTGTAAAGTACTTTGAGGCATTTATGCCCGAGTCCCCATTTTGCTTTTGCAATTCGTGCGAAAGCATTAAAAATCTGCTTGCACTTTGCAGATATGCTATTTACATGTACATTTACCGATAGGTCTTGTCCGTAATGGACACCCAGGTAACGTACCGATTTTTTCATGGCGATTTGTTTTCCTTTTATTTTAATTCCAGGTGGTCTTTTGGTATTTAAACGTCCTTTGAAGAGGATCATTTCACTTTTGGTCTCAGATAATCTGAGTTTCTGCGTTTTGCACCAGTTATTTATTTCAGTCGCTATCGCCTGTCCTTGACGTTCAAGCTCTAGACGACTGCTAGCATGTACAATAACGATGAGATCGTCGGCGTATGCTATGTGTTCGACTTCTAGGTGTTCGAGTCTCAGTAATAGATCATCAAACACCAGGTTCCAGCATGAGGGCCCCAGTATGGATCCTTGTGGGCAGCCTTTTGTAACACTTTTACAAACTGAGTTTGATTCTGATATAATGGTGACCTTGCGGTCTTTAAAATAGTCCTTCAGTACATTGAAGACATTTTTTGGACAATTCCTTTCTTTTAGCACTTCGAGTATGCTAGGCCACCACAAATTGTCAAAGGCTCCGGAAATATCAAAGAGTAGTGCCATAGCATATTTCTTGTCAGAGGCTCCAACGTATGACCTGAGTTTGCACAGGGCATCTTCGGTTGAGCAGTTCGGTTTAAAACCGAACTGCATCTTTGAACTATATTCTTCACTATGGAAGATGTTTCGAGTTCTCTTGAGAATAAGTTTCTCCATGGTTTTTCCAAGTACTGACAGCAAACAAATCGGACGAAAGGATTTTGGGTTCCTTTCGTCCTTGTCTGCTGCTTTTTTCAGTATGCATAATAAGCCTATTTTCCAGTCTTTGGGGAATAGACCCCATTTAAGACAGCCATTGTATAGTACTACAAGTTCATCAAGGATGATCAATGCAGCCTTCTTAAGTACTTCCACCTCTATTATGTCCAGGCCTGGGGCCTTTCCATTATTGAGAGACATTATTGCGTGTCTCACTTCTTGTCTCGTGAACTCTTCACTGTCCGGTGTATCCGGCGGATAATGGCACTCTGTGCGCTTAGCACTTTGTGCAGCATCATCATTTAGCTCCTCATCGTCGGGAACAAGCTCATTCATAAGAAACATAGCTGTTTCTGCCCATGTTGTGGTTGCACTACCATCAGGACGTAGCATTGTGTTTAATGCTTTATTTGGTGTGTATTTACCGGATGTTATCCTATAGGTAATACCCCAAGGATTTTTGTTGCCTTCGTTAGTAACGAACTGCGCCCAACTTTTCTTCTTTTCGCTTACTACCATCATGTGGTATTGTCTTAATTTTCTTTTGTAGAAACGTTTTTGCTCGTTTCTACTTGCTTCATCAGTGGTCCTCTGATATCGCCTCCTTAGTCGGTTGACTTCTTTCTTGACTCCGCTTAATTCTGGTGTCCACCAAGGGACCGCCTTGACACAGGTTCTCCTGCGTGGTATCGTTGCGACACATGCACGAGAAATAAGGTCGGTGGTTCTGCTAGCTAAAAGCTCGACATCATCCACCGACCTGTTAGTGTCGCAATCGCGAGTCAACGTCTCTTTTTCATTGAGAATGAATTCCTCGAATGCATCCCAGTCGGCCCGATGAAGCGCGAAGCGCTTGCTACGGGTTTGTGGGTCATCGGGCATTCTATTCTCGATCTTCGTTTCAATGACTCTATGGTCACTGTTGGTCCACCCCTCATACACTGCCCACCCGGCAATTGATGGAACAAGTTGTTCCGTTACTAGTGTAACATCGATATTTGATTGTCCGTTTGCCGTAGCAAATGTGCTTGGATTGTCTTCTTCGTTGAGCACAATGAGATTGAATTCTGATATGAAGCTTTCCATTTTTTCTCCACGTCTATTGGTCTCACCAGAATGCCAAAGTGGAGATTTTGCGTTCGTATCGGACGCAATAAAAACTTTTTCATTCTTGTATTTTGCAAGAATGTTTCTGAGCTCTTCGATATAAGGCTCTATATCGTGGGAAAATTTGCAGTATAAAGAAACGAGGTACACACGTCCCAAGGGACCTGTGACCTCGACACATACACAATTCGCACTACAGAATTGCGAGACTTTCAGCACAGTATATTTCTTATTTAATATGATTATAGCCGAGCCTGGAGTTTCACCAGGTTTGTGTCCAGTAATGGTCTCATTTTGGCCCCATTCTGTTATTTTACCATAGTAATGGTATGGTTCTTGTAAAAGAACAAAGTCTGTTTTGGTCCGTGTTGTCATGTCTCGCAACTCATTCGAGACTTTGCTGGCTTTGCCAGTATTGAGTTGTATAACTCTAATGGATTTTGAGTTGTTACTGTCCATAGTCAGTATTATTGGCAAGTCTAGTCAGCGCCATCTGATATGATGGGCATGTTTTACTGTTTACCGAGTGATTACTCGGTCTTTTGGCTCTTGCGCATACTGCGCATTTCTTTGGCCGTTCCTTATTTTTGCATTCGGCTGCTTTGTGGCCGACCTCTGAACAGTGAGAACACGTAGTGTTCTCGTGTCTGCAGAATTTAGCTATGTGGCCAAATCCCTGACATTTAAAACATCTGCTCAGACCCAGAAAATCCTGGACTTTACATGATGTCCAGTCCAGATATATTCTTTTATTTTTGCAAATAATTGCTCGAATTTGTGGTGTTATTTCCACGACTACGTTGGCTGTTGCCACGTTTTTCTTCCCGGTTTTAAAACGGGTTCGGAATCCTTTTAGGAAAGCCTCTTTTGCGATTCCGGCGGACTCGAAGTCCGGATTTTGATTATAAATCAATTCGGTGAAGCCTTCACTGTTAGCCAGTGCTTGCGGAACATCATAAATGATGATCTTTGGACCTTGCATACCAAGGTCCTCGACATTTAGTCCACAGTCTTGAATGTTTGGACTATTTTTTAGTTTTTGCAGTTCTGCTATGGTAGCTGTTTCTACAACTACGCCATTGTCTCTGGTGTTCCGTATGTTACGGATTCTTACATTTTCTTTGCTAGGGTTGAATGCGCTCATTAAAAGCTTTTTCGTCTCCTCGCAGCTATTTGAGGAGTTTTCCTTCACTGGTCGTATGACCACAACTGGTTGCTTTGTCGGTTTTATAGGCTTCCGACCTTTGCTGAGCCTTACAGCTGGGGTTGGGGAAACCGTTGAGGCTCCTTTCCCAGTTGGTTCTTTGGCTGCTGTACGCTGTGCGTATGTTTGCACTTGCGTCTTACCAGTGGTAGACGATCTTTCCTCTAGTCGTGCTTTAAGCACATTATTCTCTATAAAGAGATTTTGCACGATTGATTCAAGGTTTAGTGCCTTGTCAATCAGAAAATTTGCTTGGTCAAGAGTGAACCTTTTTCCTCCACCAGAACCAAGTAGGTACTCTGTTATTTGTTGCACATGCTCGTGTGCTATTTCGCCAAGCGTCTTTTCTTTATCGCTTTTTTCGGTTTGAGCAGTCGCAGTCGCAGTTGCGAGTTCAATGTCTTCGACATCGATCTCCTGCGTTTTGCGTTTCTTAGTTTTGGGTTTTACCCCATTGTCTTCAGTCTCGTGGACTTTCTTTTTGATGGTTCCTTTGGAACTTGTGCCAGGTGCTTGCATCTCGGTTAAAATAATAACCGGTTGCAGTTCTTTTATGTTGCCTTCAGGAATCGATGTTCCTGCGGCAACATTTATGGAGCTTGATCTTGATCTTGATCTAGATCGGCTGCTATCGCTGCAGGTGCGCTCATCACCTGAGCTATCGCTATTTTCAGTGATTTCACTGTTTGTCTTCATTTTTGCTTTTTTCGCTTTTTGAGCGAGATTCTTCTTCGATTTTTTGGTTGTATTGTCATCCATTTTAGGAATGGTGAGGTCTCCCAATCGGGTATGTTACACCAGACCTATGTCCTTTTGGTTCCCCGACCCAGAAGGGCCGAGTATCCAGCTTCGCCACGAGGAGGCAGGACTCCAAGTGATATCTTTGTACTTTTAATAGAAAAAGTAAGGATGAATTGAGGTTTTTGAGCTTTTTTTGGCTTTTTTGCGTTCTGTGTTTGGTCTACTTTCTTGATATCACTTGGCCGAAGCCAGTAGATAGGGACAGGTGTTGTAAACTAATTCGCTTCGAGCGATGGCTGTTCCTCGGGTCTCCCCATACCAGCACTATTAGTCACATCGGTTGGTCGATGGAAAATATGTAAACTTGATCGACAATCCAGCTCCACCACTGCCAGTTGAACGCCATGCGAACATAGTTGGCTTGGTAAAACCCTGCCCTCACCATTCATGGGTCATTAGACAAGCTGGGCCTACCCCCTAGGGGGAGGTGACTCACTTAGCCGGCCCGGCGATACGGAGACGTCGAAACCCCTCCGGATCCCCGGGACCGTTATCCAGCGAGGGCCCCGTGGAGGCGGAGTCACCAGCTCTTTTGCTCAGCCCCAGCAGGTTAACCCGGAAAATATCCAGGTTGTTCGGCCTATAAGTGGCTCGGCTGCACCAGCTAGTAACGTACCTTTTAAACGTTACCCCTGCACCTGGTGATCACAGCCCAATCAGCACTTCATCGTGGCGATGGTGCTATGCCTTGGTTGTTCCAGTTATACGTTTCTTTCTTCTTTAGCCGTAAGTATACTCCTTGTGAGTTGTACAAACTCATCAAAATACGGCTTCTCCAAGAAGCGCAATAAAGAAGGCGGCCAGACGAGTCCGGTGTCCGCCATAAGTTCTTTTATGTCTGCTCTGTATTCTTCGTACAGTTGGCAGTTCAGCAGTACATGTTCGGGTGTCTCTGTAGCTCCACATTCGCATTTATCGTCTTCAACTAAGTTGAATTGGTAGAGTTTTTCTTTGAAGTCGCCATGTCCAGTTACAAATTGTGTAACGTAATGGTTCATGTCCAGCCATTTCATCTTCATTCGTTTTTCAACACTTGGTAAGTAGTTGAATGTAAATCGTCCTTTAGTGCTGTTTGTCCAGCGATTTTGCCATGCCCTAAGAAGGGCTTTATCGATATCTTTTTTGATGTTTCCATCATTCACATCAGGTGTGAATGTTATTCCATTTAGTTCAAACGGTATGCGCTTACGAATATTGTAAGCACAAGTGTATTTCCAGATCATAAGATCAATTGGCATAACTCCTGCAACGACTGCTAAGGCGTCACCTGATGTCGTTCTGTATGCTTTGCATACTTTTAAGAGAACATGTCTCTGTGTACTAAGAAGTACACGCTTGTTTGTTTTATTTAATAAGTCTGCCCACCCGACAGCAGCGTACGTTGCTATCGGGACAAACAGACCTTTGTAAAGTACTTTGAGGCATTTATGCCCGAGTCCCCATTTTGCTTTTGCAATTCGTGCGAAAGCATTAAAAATCTGCTTGCACTTTGCAGATATGCTATTTACATGTACATTTACCGATAGGTCTTGTCCGTAATGGACACCCAGGTAACGTACCGATTTTTTCATGGCGATTTGTTTTCCTTTTATTTTAATTCCAGGTGGTCTTTTGGTATTTAAACGTCCTTTGAAGAGGATCATTTCACTTTTGGTCTCAGATAATCTGAGTTTCTGCGTTTTGCACCAGTTATTTATTTCAGTCGCTATCGCCTGTCCTTGACGTTCAAGCTCTAGACGACTGTTAGCATGTACAATAACGATGAGATCGTCGGCGTATGCTATGTGTTCGACTTCTAGGTGTTCGAGTCTCAGTAATAGATCATCAAACACCAGGTTCCAGCATGAGGGCCCCAGTATGGATCCTTGTGGGCAGCCTTTTGTAACACTTTTACAAACTGAGTTTGATTCTGATATAATGGTGACCTTGCGGTCTTTAAAATAGTCCTTCAGTACATTGAAGACATTTTTTGGACAATTCCTTTCTTTTAGCACTTCGAGTATGCTAGGCCACCACAAATTGTCAAAGGCTCCGGAAATATCAAAGAGTAGTGCCATAGCATATTTCTTGTCAGAGGCTCCAACGTATGACCTGAGTTTGCACAGGGCATCTTCGGTTGAGCAGTTCGGTTTAAAACCGAACTGCATCTTTGAACTATATTCTTCACTATGGAAGATGTTTCGAGTTCTCTTGAGAATAAGTTTCTCCATGGTTTTTCCAAGTACTGACAGCAAACAAATCGGACGAAAGGATTTTGGGTTCCTTTCGTCCTTGTCTGCTGCTTTTTTCAGTATGCATAATAAGCCTATTTTCCAGTCTTTGGGGAATAGACCCCATTTAAGACAGCCATTGTATAGTACTACAAGTTCATCAAGGATGATCAATGCAGCCTTCTTAAGTACTTCCACCTCTATTATGTCCAGGCCTGGGGCCTTTCCATTATTGAGAGACATTATTGCGTGTCTCACTTCTTGTCTCGTGAACTCTTCACTGTCCGGTGTATCCGGCGGATAATGGCACTCTGTGCGCTTAGCACTTTGTGCAGCCTCATCATTTAGCTCCTCATCGTCGGGAACAAGCTCATTCATAAGAAACATAGCTGTTTCTGCCCATGTTGTGGTTGCACTACCATCAGGACGTAGCATTGTGTTTAATGCTTTATTTGGTGTGTATTTACCGGATGTTATCCTATAGGTAATACCCCAAGGATTTTTGTTGCCTTCGTTAGTAACGAATTGCTCCCAACTTTTCTTCTTTTCGCTTACTACCATCATGTGGTATTGTCTTAATTTTCTTTTGTAGAAACGTTTTTGCTCGTTTCTACTTGCTTCATCAGTGGTCCTCTGATATCGTCTCCTTAGTCGGTTGACTTCTTTCTTGACTCCGCTTAATTCTGGTGTCCACCAAGGGACCGCCTTGACACAGGTTCTCCTGCGTGGTATCGTTGCGACACATGCACGAGAAATAAGGTCGGTGGTTCTGCTAGCTAAAAGCTCGACATCATCCACCGACCTGTTAGTGTCGCAATCGCGAGTCAACGTCTCTTTTTCATTGAGAATGAATTCCTCGAATGCATCCCAGTCGGCCCGATGAAGCGCGAAGCGCTTGCTACGGGTTTGTGGGTCATCGGGCATTCTATGCTCGATCTTCGTTTCAATGACTCTATGGTCACTGTTGGTCCACCCCTCATACACTGCCCACCCGGCAATTGATGGAACAAGTTGTTCCGTTACTAGTGTAACATCGATATTTGATTGTCCGTTTGCCGTAGCAAATGTGCTTGGATTGTCTTCTTCATTGAGCACAATGAGATTGAATTCTGATATGAAGCTTTCCATTTTTTCTCCACGTCTATTGGTCTCACCAGAATGCCAAAGTGGAGATTTTGCGTTCGTATCGGACGCAATAAAAACTTTTTCATTCTTGTATTTTGCAAGAATGTTTCTGAGCTCTTCGATATAAGGCTCTATATCGTGGGAAAATTTGCAGTATAAAGAAACGAGGTACACACGTCCCAAGGGACCTGTGACCTCGACACATACACAATTCGCACTACAGAATTGCGAGACTTTCAGCACAGTATATTTCTTATTTAATATGATTATAGCCGAGCCTGGAGTTTCACCAGGTTTGTGTCCAGTAATGGTCTCATTTTGGCCCCATTCTGTTATTTTACCATAGTAATGGTATGGTTCTTGTAAAAGAACAAAGTCTGTTTTGGTCCGTGTTGTCATGTCTCGCAACTCATTCGAGACTTTGCTGGCTTTGCCAGCATTGAGTTGTATAACTCTAATGGATTTTGAGTTGTTACTGTCCATAGTCAGTATTATTGGCAAGTCTAGTCAGCGCCATCTGATATGATGGGCATGTTTTACTGTTTACCGAGTGATTACTCGGTCTTTTGGCTCTTGCGCATACTGCGCATTTCTTTGGCCGTTCCTTATTTTTGCATTCGGCTGCTTTGTGGCCGACCTCTGAACAGTGAGAACACGTAGTGTTCTCGTGTCTGCAGAATTTAGCTATGTGGCCAAATCCCTGACATTTAAAACATCTGCTCAGACCCAGAAAATCCTGGACTTTACATGATGTCCAGTCCAGATATATTCTTTTATTTTTGCAAATAATTGCTCGAATTTGTGGTGTTATTTCCACGACTACGTTGGCTGTTGCCACGTTTTTCTTACCGGTTTTAAAACGGGTTCGGAATCCTTTTAGGAAAGCCTCTTTTGCGATTCCGGCGGACTCGAAGTCCGGATTTTGATTATAAATCAATTCGGTGAAGCCTTCACTGTTAGCCAGTGCTTGCGGAACATCATAAATGATGATCTTTGGACCTTGCATACCTAGGTCCTCGACATTTAGTCCACAGTCTTGAATGTTTGGACTATTTTTTAGTTTTTGCAGTTCTGCTATGGTAGCTGTTTCTACAACTACGCCATTGTCTCTGGTGTTCCGTATGTTACGGATTCTTACATTTTCTTTGCTAGGGTTGAATGCGCTCATTAAAAGCTTTTTCGTCTCCTCGCAGCTATTTGAGGAGTTTTCCTTCACTGGTCGTATGACCACAACTGGTTGCTTTGTCGGTTTTATAGGCTTCCGACCTTTGCTGAGCCTTACAGCTGGGGTTGGGGAAACCGTTGAGGCTCCTTTCCCAGTTGGTTCTTTGGCTGCTGTACGCTGTGCGTATGTTTGCACTTGCGTCTTACCAGTGGTAGACGATCTTTCCTCTAGTCGTGCTTTAAGCACATTATTCTCTATAAAGAGATTTTGCACGATTGATTCAAGGTTTAGTGCCTTGTCAATCAGAAAATTTGCTTGGTCAAGAGTGAACCTTTTTCCTCCACCAGAACCAAGTAGGTACTCTGTTATTTGTTGCACATGCTCGTGTGCTATTTCGCCAAGCGTCTTTTCTTTATCGCTTTTTTCGGTTTGAGCAGTCGCAGTCGCAGTTGCGAGTTCAATGTCTTCGACATCGATCTCCTGCGTTTTGCGTTTCTTAGTTTTGGGTTTTACCCCATTGTCTTCAGTCTCGTGGACTTTCTTTTTGATGGTTCCTTTGGAACTTGTGCCAGGTGCTTGCATCTCGGTTAAAATAATAACCGGTTGCAGTTCTTTTATGTTGCCTTCAGGAATCGATGTTCCTGCGGCAACATTTATGGAGCTTGATCTTGATCTTGATCTAGATCGGCTGCTATCGCTGCAGGTGCGCTCATCACCTGAGCTATCGCTATTTTCAGTGATTTCACTGTTTGTCTTCATTTTTGCTTTTTTCGCTTTTTGAGCGAGCTTCTTCTTCGATTTTTTGGTTGTATTGTCATCCATTTTAGGAATGGTGAGGTCTCCCAATCGAGTATGTTACACCAGACCTATGTCCTTTTGGTTCCCCGACCCAGAAGGGCCGAGTATCCAGCTTCGCCACGAGGAGGCAGGACTCCAAGTGATATCTTTGTACTTTTAATAGAAAAAGTAAGGATGAATTGAGGTTTTTGAGCTTTTTTTGGCTTTTTTGCGTTCTGTGTTTGGTCTACTTTCTTGATATCACTTGGCCGAAGCCAGTAGATAGGGACAGGTGTTGTAAACTAATTCGCTTCGAGCGATGGCTGTTCCTCGGGTCTCCCCATACCAGCACTATTAGTCACATCGGTTGGTCGATGGAAAATATGTAAACTTGATCGACAATCCAGCTCCACCACTGCCAGTTGAACGCCATGCGAACATAGTTGGCTTGGTAAAACCCTGCCCTCACCATTCATGGGTCATTAGACAAGCTGGGCCTACCCCCTAGGGGGAGGTGACTCACTTAGCCGGCCCGGCGATACGGAGACGTCGAAACCCCTCCGGATCCCCGGGACCGTTATCCAGCGAGGGCCCCGTGGAGGCGGAGTCACCAGCTCTTTTGCTCAGCCCCAGCAGGTTAACCCGGAAAATATCCAGGTTGTTCGGCCTATAAGTGGCTCGGCTGCACCAGCTAGTAACGTACCTTTTAAACGTTACCCCTGCACCTGGTGATCACAGCCCAATCAGCACTTCATCGTGGCGATGGTGCTATGCCTTGGTTGTTCCAGTTATACGTTTCTTTCTTCTTTAGCCGTAAGTATACTCCTTGTGAGTTGTACAAACTCATCAAAATACGGCTTCTCCAAGAAGCGCAATAAAGAAGGCGGCCAGACGAGTCCGGTGTCCGCCATAAGTTCTTTTATGTCTGCTCTGTATTCTTCGTACAGTTGGCAGTTCAGCAATACATGTTCGGGTGTCTCTGTAGCTCCACATTCGCATTTATCGTCTTCAACTAAGTTGAATTGGTAGAGTTTTTCTTTGAAGTCGCCATGTCCAGTTACAAATTGTGTAACGTAATGGTTCATGTCCAGCCATTTCATCTTCATTCGTTTTTCAACACTTGGTAAGTAGTTGAATGTAAATCGTCCTTTAGTGCTGTTTGTCCAGCGATTTTGCCATGCCCTAAGAAGGGCTTTATCGATATCTTTTTTGATGTTTCCATCATTCACATCAGGTGTGAATGTTATTCCATTTAGTTCAAACGGTATGCGCTTACGAATATTGTAAGCACAAGTGTATTTCCAGATCATAAGATCAATTGGCATAACTCCTGCAACGACTGCTAAGGCGTCACCTGATGTCGTTCTGTATGCTTTGCATACTTTTAAGAGAACATGTCTCTGTGTACTAAGAAGTACACGCTTGTTTGTTTTATTTAATAAGTCTGCCCACCCGACAGCAGCGTACGTTGCTATCGGGACAAACAGACCTTTGTAAAGTACTTTGAGGCATTTATGCCCGAGTCCCCATTTTGCTTTTGCAATTCGTGCGAAAGCATTAAAAATCTGCTTGCACTTTGCAGATATGCTATTTACATGTACATTTACCGATAGGTCTTGTCCGTAATGGACACCCAGGTAACGTACCGATTTTTTCATGGCGATTTGTTTTCCTTTTATTTTAATTCCAGGTGGTCTTTTGGTATTTAAACGTCCTTTGAAGAGGATCATTTCACTTTTGGTCTCAGATAATCTGAGTTTCTGCGTTTTGCACCAGTTATTTATTTCAGTCGCTATCGCCTGTCCTTGACGTTCAAGCTCTAGACGACTGTTAGCATGTACAATAACGATGAGATCGTCGGCGTATGCTATGTGTTCGACTTCTAGGTGTTCGAGTCTCAGTAATAGATCATCAAACACCAGGTTCCAGCATGAGGGCCCCAGTATGGATCCTTGTGGGCAGCCTTTTGTAACACTTTTACAAACTGAGTTTGATTCTGATATAATGGTGACCTTGCGGTCTTTAAAATAGTCCTTCAGTACATTGAAGACATTTTTTGGACAATTCCTTTCTTTTAGCACTTCGAGTATTCTAGGCCACCACAAATTGTCAAAGGCTCCGGAAATATCAAAGAGTAGTGCCATAGCATATTTCTTGTCAGAGGCTCCAACGTATGCCCTGAGTTTGCACAGGGCATCTTCGGTTGAGCAGTTCAGTTTAAAACCGAACTGCATCTTTGAACTATATTCTTCACTATGGAAGATGTTTCGAGTTCTCTTGAGAATAAGTTTCTCCATGGTTCTTCCAAGTACTGACAGCAAACAAATCGGACGAAAGGATTTTGGGTTCCTTTCGTCCTTGTCCGCTGCTTTTTTCAGTATGCATAATAAGCCTATTTTCCAGTCTTTGGGGAATAGACCCCATTTAAGACAGCCATTGTATAGTACTACAAGTTCATCAAGGATGATCAATGCAGCCTTCTTAAGTACTTCCACCTCTATTATGTCCAGGCCTGGGGCCTTTCCATTATTGAGAGACATTATTGCGTGTCTCACTTCTTGTCTCGTGAACTCTTCACTGTCCGGTGTATCCGGCGGATAATGGCACTCTGTGCGCTTAGCACTTTGTGCAGCATCATCATTTAGCTCCTCATCGTCGGGAACAAGCTCATTCATAAGAAACATAGCTGTTTCTGCCCATGTTGTGGTTGCACTACCATCAGGACGTAGCATTGTGTTTAATGCTTTATTTGGTGTGTATTTACCGGATGTTATCCTATAGGTAATACCCCAAGGATTTTTGTTGCCTTCGTTAGTAACGAACTGCTCCCAACTTTTCTTCTTTTCGCTTACTACCATCATGTGGTATTGTCTTAAATTTCTTTTGTAGAAACGTTTTTGCTCGTTTCTACTTGCTTCATCAGTGGTCCTCTGATATCGCCTCCTTAGTCGGTTGACTTCTTTCTTGACTCCGCTTAATTCTGGTGTCCACCAAGGGACCGCCTTGACACAGGTTCTCCTGCGTGGTATCGTTGCGACACATGCACGAGAAATAAGGTCGGTGGTTCTGCTAGCTAAAAGCTCGACATCATCCACCGACCTGTTAGTGTCGCAATCGCGAGTCAACGTCTCTTTTTCATTGAGAATGAATTCCTCGAATGCATCCCAGTCGGCCCGATGAAGCGCGAAGCGCTTGCTACGGGTTTGTGGGTCATCGGGCATTCTATTCTCGATCTTCGTTTCAATGACTCTATGGTCACTGTTGGTCCACCCCTCATACACTGCCCACCCGGCAATTGATGGAACAAGTTGTTCCGTTACTAGTGTAACATCGATATTTGATTGTCCGTTTGCCGTAGCAAATGTGCTTGGATTGTCTTCTTCGTTGAGCACAATGAGATTGAATTCTGATATGAAGCTTTCCATTTTTTCTCCACGTCTATTGGTCTCACCAGAATGCCAAAGTGGAGATTTTGCGTTCGTATCGGACGCAATAAAAACTTTTTCATTCTTGTATTTTGCAAGAATGTTTCTGAGCTCTTCGATATAAGGCTCTATATCGTGGGAAAATTTGCAGTATAAAGAAACGAGGTACACACGTCCCAAGGGACCTGTGACCTCGACACATACACAATTCGCACTACAGAATTGCGAGACTTTCAGCACAGTATATTTCTTATTTAATATGATTATAGCCGAGCCTGGAGTTTCACCAGGTTTGTGTCCAGTAATGGTCTCATTTTGGCCCCATTCTGTTATTTTACCATAGTAATGGTATGGTTCTTGTAAAAGAACAAAGTCTGTTTTGGTCCGTGTTGTCATGTCTCGCAACTCATTCGAGACTTTGCTGGCTTTGCCAGTATTGAGTTGTATAACTCTAATGGATTTTGAGTTGTTACTGTCCATAGTCAGTATTATTGGCAAGTCTAGTCAGCGCCATCTGATATGATGGGCATGTTTTACTGTTTACCGAGTGATTACTCGGTCTTTTGGCTCTTGCGCATACTGCGCATTTCTTTGGCCGTTCCTTATTTTTGCATTCGGCTGCTTTGTGGCCGACCTCTGAACAGTGAGAACACGTAGTGTTCTCGTGTCTGCAGAATTTAGCTATGTGGCCAAATCCCTGACATTTAAAACATCTGCTCAGACCCAGAAAATCCTGGACTTTACATGATGTCCAGTCCAGATATATTCTTTTATTTTTGCAAATAATTGCTCGAATTTGTGGTGTTATTTCCACGACTACGTTGGCTGTTGCCACGTTTTTCTTACCGGTTTTAAAACGGGTTCGGAATCCTTTTAGGAAAGCCTCTTTTGCGATTCCGGCGGACTCGAAGTCCGGATTTTGATTATAAATCAATTCGGTGAAGCCTTCACTGTTAGCCAGTGCTTGCGGAACATCATAAATGATGATCTTTGGACCTTGCATACCTAGGTCCTCGACATTTAGTCCACAGTCTTGAATGTTTGGACTATTTTTTAGTTTTTGCAGTTCTGCTATGGTAGCTGTTTCTACAACTACGCCATTGTCTCTGGTGTTCCGTATGTTACGGATTCTTACATTTTCTTTGCTAGGGTTGAATGCGCTCATTAAAAGCTTTTTCGTCTCCTCGCAGCTATTTGAGGAGTTTTCCTTCACTGGTCGAATGACCACAACTGGTTGCTTTGTCGGTTTTATAGGCTTCCGACCTTTGCTGAGCCTTACAGCTGGGGTTGGGGAAACCGTTGAGGCTCCTTTCCCAGTTGGTTCTTTGGCTGCTGTACGCTGTACGTATGTTTGCACTTGCGTCTTACGAGTGGTAGACGATCTTTCCTCTAGTCGTGCTTTAAGCACATTATTCTCTATAAAGAGATTTTGCACGATTGATTCAAGGTTTAGTGCCTTGTCAATCAGAAAATTTGCTTGGTCAAGAGTGAACCTTTTTCCTCCACCAGAACCAAGTAGGTACTCTGTTATTTGTTGCACATGCTCGTGTGCTATTTCGCCAAGCGTCTTTTCTTTATCGCTTTTTTCGGTTTGAGCAGTCGCAGTCGCAGTTGCGAGTTCAATGTCTTCGACATCGATCTCCTGCGTTTTGCGTTTCTTAGTTTTGGGTTTTACCCCATTGTCTTCAGTCTCGTGGACTTTCTTTTTGATGGTTCCTTTGGAACTTGTGCCAGGTGCTTGCATCTCGGTTAAAATAATAACCGGTTGCAGTTCTTTTATGTTGCCTTCAGGAATCGATGTTCCTGCGGCAACATTTATGGAGCTTGATCTTGATCTTGATCTAGATCGGCTGCTATCGCTGCAGGTCCGCTCATCACCTGAGCTATCGCTATTTTCAGTGATTTCACTGTTTGTCTTCATTTTTGCTTTTTTCGCTTTTTGAGCGAGCTTCTTCTTCGATTTTTTGGTTGTATTGTCATCCATTTTAGGAATGGTGAGGTCTCCCAATCGGGTATGTTACACCAGACCTATGTCCTTTTGGTTCCCCGACCCAGAAGGGCCGAGTATCCAGCTTCGCCACGAGGAGGCAGGACTCCAAGTGATATCTTTGTACTTTTAATAGAAAAAGTAAGGATGAATTGAGGTTTTTGAGCTTTTTTTGGCTTTTTTGCGTTCTGTGTTTGGTCTACTTTCTTGATATCACTTGGCCGAAGCCAGTAGATAGGGACAGGTGTTGTAAACTAATTCGCTTCGAGCGATGGCTGTTCCTCGGGTCTCCCCATACCAGCACTATTAGTCACATCGGTTGGTCGATGGAAAATATGTAAACTTGATCGACAATCCAGCTCCACCACTGCCAGTTGAACGCCATGCGAACATAGTTGGCTTGGTAAAACCCTGCCCTCACCATTCATGGGTCATTAGACAAGCTGGGCCTACCCCCTAGGGGGAGGTGACTCACTTAGCCGGCCCGGCGATACGGAGACGTCGAAACCCCTCCGGATCCCCGGGACCGTTATCCAGCGAGGGCCCCGTGGAGGCGGAGTCACCAGCTCTTTTGCTCAGCCCCAGCAGGTTAACCCGGAAAATATCCAGGTTGTTCGGCCTATAAGTGGCTCGGCTGCACCAGCTAGTAACGTACCTTTTAAACGTTACCCCTGCACCTGGTGATCACAGCCCAATCAGCACTTCATCGTGGCGATGGTGCTATGCCTTGGTTGTTCCAGTTATACGTTTCTTTCTTCTTTAGCCGTAAGTATACTCCTTGTGAGTTGTACAAACTCATCAAAATACGGCTTCTCCAAGAAGCGCAATAAAGAAGGCGGCCAGACGAGTCCGGTGTCCGCCATAAGTTCTTTTATGTCTGCTCTGTATTCTTCGTACAGTTGGCAGTTCAGCAATACATGTTCGGGTGTCTCTGTAGCTCCACATTCGCATTTATCGTCTTCAACTAAGTTGAATTGGTAGAGTTTTTCTTTGAAGTCGCCATGTCCAGTTACAAATTGTGTAACGTAATGGTTCATGTCCAGCCATTTCATCTTCATTCGTTTTTCAACACTTGGTAAGTAGTTGAATGTAAATCGTCCTTTAGTGCTGTTTGTCCAGCGATTTTGCCATGCCCTAAGAAGGGCTTTATCGATATCTTTTTTGATGTTTCCATCATTCACATCAGGTGTGAATGTTATTCCATTTAGTTCAAACGGTATGCGCTTACGAATATTGTAAGCACAAGTGTATTTCCAGATCATAAGATCAATTGGCATAACTCCTGCAACGACTGCTAAGGCGTCACCTGATGTCGTTCTGTATGCTTTGCATACTTTTAAGAGAACATGTCTCTGTGTACTAAGAAGTACACGCTTGTTTGTTTTATTTAATAAGTCTGCCCACCCGACAGCAGCGTACGTTGCTATCGGGACAAACAGACCTTTGTAAAGTACTTTGAGGCATTTATGCCCGAGTCCCCATTTTGCTTTTGCAATTCGTGCGAAAGCATTAAAAATCTGCTTGCACTTTGCAGATATGCTATTTACATGTACATTTACCGATAGGTCTTGTCCGTAATGGACACCCAGGTAACGTACCGATTTTTTCATGGCGATTTGTTTTCCTTTTATTTTAATTCCAGGTGGTCTTTTGGTATTTAAACGTCCTTTGAAGAGGATCATTTCACTTTTGGTCTCAGATAATCTGAGTTTCTGCGTTTTGCACCAGTTATTTATTTCAGTCGCTATCGCCTGTCCTTGACGTTCAAGCTCTAGACGACTGCTAGCATGTACAATAACGATGAGATCGTCGGCGTATGCTATGTGTTCGACTTCTAGGTGTTCGAGTCTCAGTAATAGATCATCAAACACCAGGTTCCAGCATGAGGGCCCCAGTATGGATCCTTGTGGGCAGCCTTTTGTAACACTTTTACAAACTGAGTTTGATTCTGATATAATGGTGACCTTGCGGTCTTTAAAATAGTCCTTCAGTACATTGAAGACATTTTTTGGACAATTCCTTTCTTTTAGCACTTCGAGTATGCTAGGCCACCACAAATTGTCAAAGGCTCCGGAAATATCAAAGAGTAGTGCCATAGCATATTTCTTGTCAGAGGCTCCAACGTATGACCTGAGTTTGCACAGGGCATCTTCGGTTGAGCAGTTCGGTTTAAAACCGAACTGCATCTTTGAACTATATTCTTCACTATGGAAGATGTTTCGAGTTCTCTTGAGAATAAGTTTCTCCATGGTTTTTCCAAGTACTGACAGCAAACAAATCGGACGAAAGGATTTTGGGTTCCTTTCGTCCTTGTCTGCTGCTTTTTTCAGTATGCATAATAAGCCTATTTTCCAGTCTTTGGGGAATAGACCCCATTTAAGACAGCCATTGTATAGTACTACAAGTTCATCAAGGATGATCAATGCAGCCTTCTTAAGTACTTCCACCTCTATTATGTCCAGGCCTGGGGCCTTTCCATTATTGAGAGACATTATTGCGTGTCTCACTTCTTGTCTCGTGAACTCTTCACTGTCCGGTGTATCCGGCGGATAATGGCACTCTGTGCGCTTAGCACTTTGTGCAGCATCATCATTTAGCTCCTCATCGTCGGGAACAAGCTCATTCATAAGAAACATAGCTGTTTCTGCCCATGTTGTGGTTGCACTACCATCAGGACGTAGCATTGTGTTTAATGCTTTATTTGGTGTGTATTTACCGGATGTTATCCTATAGGTAATACCCCAAGGATTTTTGTTGCCTTCGTTAGTAACGAACTGCGCCCAACTTTTCTTCTTTTCGCTTACTACCATCATGTGGTATTGTCTTAATTTTCTTTTGTAGAAACGTTTTTGCTCGTTTCTACTTGCTTCATCAGTGGTCCTCTGATATCGCCTCCTTAGTCGGTTGACTTCTTTCTTGACTCCGCTTAATTCTGGTGTCCACCAAGGGACCGCCTTGACACAGGTTCTCCTGCGTGGTATCGTTGCGACACATGCACGAGAAATAAGGTCGGTGGTTCTGCTAGCTAAAAGCTCGACATCATCCACCGACCTGTTAGTGTCGCAATCGCGAGTCAACGTCTCTTTTTCATTGAGAATGAATTCCTCGAATGCATCCCAGTCGGCCCGATGAAGCGCGAAGCGCTTGCTACGGGTTTGTGGGTCATCGGGCATTCTATTCTCGATCTTCGTTTCAATGACTCTATGGTCACTGTTGGTCCACCCCTCATACACTGCCCACCCGGCAATTGATGGAACAAGTTGTTCCGTTACTAGTGTAACATCGATATTTGATTGTCCGTTTGCCGTAGCAAATGTGCTTGGATTGTCTTCTTCGTTGAGCACAATGAGATTGAATTCTGATATGAAGCTTTCCATTTTTTCTCCACGTCTATTGGTCTCACCAGAATGCCAAAGTGGAGATTTTGCGTTCGTATCGGACGCAATAAAAACTTTTTCATTCTTGTATTTTGCAAGAATGTTTCTGAGCTCTTCGATATAAGGCTCTATATCGTGGGAAAATTTGCAGTATAAAGAAACGAGGTACACACGTCCCAAGGGACCTGTGACCTCGACACATACACAATTCGCACTACAGAATTGCGAGACTTTCAGCACAGTATATTTCTTATTTAATATGATTATAGCCGAGCCTGGAGTTTCACCAGGTTTGTGTCCAGTAATGGTCTCATTTTGGCCCCATTCTGTTATTTTACCATAGTAATGGTATGGTTCTTGTAAAAGAACAAAGTCTGTTTTGGTCCGTGTTGTCATGTCTCGCAACTCATTCGAGACTTTGCTGGCTTTGCCAGTATTGAGTTGTATAACTCTAATGGATTTTGAGTTGTTACTGTCCATAGTCAGTATTATTGGCAAGTCTAGTCAGCGCCATCTGATATGATGGGCATGTTTTACTGTTTACCGAGTGATTACTCGGTCTTTTGGCTCTTGCGCATACTGCGCATTTCTTTGGCCGTTCCTTATTTTTGCATTCGGCTGCTTTGTGGCCGACCTCTGAACAGTGAGAACACGTAGTGTTCTCGTGTCTGCAGAATTTAGCTATGTGGCCAAATCCCTGACATTTAAAACATCTGCTCAGACCCAGAAAATCCTGGACTTTACATGATGTCCAGTCCAGATATATTCTTTTATTTTTGCAAATAATTGCTCGAATTTGTGGTGTTATTTCCACGACTACGTTGGCTGTTGCCACGTTTTTCTTCCCGGTTTTAAAACGGGTTCGGAATCCTTTTAGGAAAGCCTCTTTTGCGATTCCGGCGGACTCGAAGTCCGGATTTTGATTATAAATCAATTCGGTGAAGCCTTCACTGTTAGCCAGTGCTTGCGGAACATCATAAATGATGATCTTTGGACCTTGCATACCAAGGTCCTCGACATTTAGTCCACAGTCTTGAATGTTTGGACTATTTTTTAGTTTTTGCAGTTCTGCTATGGTAGCTGTTTCTACAACTACGCCATTGTCTCTGGTGTTCCGTATGTTACGGATTCTTACATTTTCTTTGCTAGGGTTGAATGCGCTCATTAAAAGCTTTTTCGTCTCCTCGCAGCTATTTGAGGAGTTTTCCTTCACTGGTCGAATGACCACAACTGGTTGCTTTGTCGGTTTTATAGGCTTCCGACCTTTGCTGAGCCTTACAGCTGGGGTTGGGGAAACCGTTGAGGCTCCTTTCCCAGTTGGTTCTTTGGCTGCTGTACGCTGTGCGTATGTTTGCACTTGCGTCTTACCAGTGGTAGACGATCTTTCCTCTAGTCGTGCTTTAAGCACATTATTCTCTATAAAGAGATTTTGCACGATTGATTCAAGGTTTAGTGCCTTGTCAATCAGAAAATTTGCTTGGTCAAGAGTGAACCTTTTTCCTCCACCAGAACCAAGTAGGTACTCTGTTATTTGTTGCACATGCTCGTGTGCTATTTCGCCAAGCGTCTTTTCTTTATCGCTTTTTTCGGTTTGAGCAGTCGCAGTCGCAGTTGCGAGTTCAATGTCTTCGACATCGATCTCCTGCGTTTTGCGTTTCTTAGTTTTGGGTTTTACCCTGTTACGTCCTGGCTATTTTTCTTGTCAATTATTATTACTTATTCTTAATATTATTATATACTAGTAAATCCTTTTGTCCCATCGTTACCTCCAATATGCAATATTCATAAACTGCCTTCTTGCCTTTTCCACATTCCAACCCCGGTTCAATGCTCCCTAAAAATCATCCGATGCCAAATCCTCGGGTGCATTGAACATTCACCTATAATCCCGCTGACTAATTTCCGCTCCCTAATAATCAGCAATTCCTTTCAATTTCCTATAAAATCCATTGACCACACGGGCCACGCACAGTCAGCACCTTTTGGGCCTCCCCACGATCACTAAATTAACTCCCACTCTTTACCCACCCAAGTCTTCTTGGTCAACCTCATTCCCTCAACTAATCAGTCTCATTCAAATCTTCAAACAGTAAACAATTAATAAGTATTTAGTCCGTTTAAGTGCCGCGTATTAAATAAGTGTAAACTGTCACCAACGTGACTAGTTATAAGTTCAAGCGTACCGTTCCAAAACCTCAGTTATATATATTTAATCGTTAATTGTAATTGCGTATTATTATTTCACTTTTTAGTGAAATAAGCTTTATAAATAAACTATATAAATTTAAAGAGATAAAATAAAAATCCAAAAACGTGGAATTTATTCCTTTACGGATTTAAAAACCCATCCAAATAAAAATACAAATAATGTATGTATCGTCTCGATCAATAGCCGGGACGTAACATACCCCATTGTCTTCAGTCTCGTGGACTTTCTTTTTGATGGTTCCTTTGGAACTTGTGTCAGGTGCTTGCATCTCGGTTAAAATAATAACCGGTTGCAGTTCTTTTATGTTGCCTTCAGGAATCGATGTTCCTGCGGCAACATTTATGGAGCTTGATCTTGATCTTGATCTAGATCGGCTGCTATCGCTGCAGGTGCGCTCATCACCTGAGCTATCGCTATTTTCAGTGATTTCACTGTTTGTCTTCATTTTTGCTTTTTTCGCTTTTTGAGCGAGCTTCTTCTTCGATTTTTTGGTTGTATTGTCATCCATTTTAGGAATGGTGAGGTCTCCCAATCGGGTATGTTACACCAGACCTATGTCCTTTTGGTTCCCCGACCCAGAAGGGCCGAGTATCCAGCTTCGCCACGAGGAGGCAGGACTCCAAGTGATATCTTTGTACTTTTAATAGAAAAAGTAAGGATGAATTGCGGTTTTTGAGCTTTTTTTGGCTTTTTTGCGTTCTGTGTTTGGTCTACTTTCTTGATATCACTTGGCCGAAGCCAGTAGATAGGGACAGGTGTTGTAAACTAATACGCTTCGAGCGATGGCTGTTCCTCGGGTCTCCCCATACCAGCACTATTAGTCACATCGGTTGGTCGATGGAAAATATGTAAACTTGATCGACAATCCAGTTCCACCACTGCCAGTTGAACGCCATGCGAACATAGTTGGCTTGGTAAAACCCTGCCCTCACCATTTATGGGTCATTAGACAAGCTGGGCCTACCCCCTAGGGGGAGGTGACTCACTTAGCCGGCCCGGCGATACGGAGACGTCGAAACCCCTCCGGATCCCCGGGACCGTTATCCAGCGAGGGCCCCGTGGAGGCGGAGTCACCAGCTCTTTTGCTCAGCCCCAGCAGGTTAACCCGGAAAATATCCAGGTTGTTCGGCCTATCAGTGGCTCGGCTGCACCAGCTAGTAACGTACCTTTTAAACGTTACCCCTGCACCTGGTGATCACAGCCCAATCAGCACTTCATCGTGGCGATGGTGCTATGCCTTGGTTGTTCCAGTTATACGTTTCTTTCTTCTTTAGCCGTAAGTATACTCCTTGTGAGTTGTTCAAACTCATCAAAATACGGCTTCTCCAAGAAGCGCAATAAAGAAGGCGGCCAGACGAGTCCGGTGTCCGCCATAAGTCCTTTTATGTCTGCTCTGTATTCTTCGTACAGTTGGCAGTTCAGCAATACATTTTCGGGTGTCTCTGTAGCTCCACATTCGCATTTATCGTCTTCAACTAAGTTGAATTGGTAGAGTTTTTCTTTGAAGTCGCCATGTCCAGTTACAAATTGTGTAACGTAATGGTTCATGTCCAGCCATTTCATCTTCATTCGTTTTTCAACACTTGGTAAGTAGTTGAATGTAAATCGTCCTTTAGTGCTGTTTGTCCAGCGATTTTGCCATGCCCTAAGAAGAGCTTTATCGATATCTTTTTTGATGTTTCCATCATTCACATCAGGTGTGAATGTTATTCCATTTAGTTCAAACGGTATGCGCTTACGAATATTGTAAGCACAAGTGTATTTCCAGATCATAAGATCAATTGGCATAACTCCTGCAACGACTGCTAAGGCGTCACCTGATGTCGTTCTGTATGCTTTGCATACTTTTAAGAGAACATGTCTCTGTGTACTAAGAAGTACACGCTTGTTTGTTTTATTTAATAAGTCTGCCCACCCGACAGCAGCGTACGTTGCTATCGGGACAAACAGACCTTTGTAAAGTACTTTGAGGCATTTATGCCCGAGTCCCCATTTTGCTTTTGCAATTCGTGCGAAAGCATTAAAAATCTGCTTGCACTTTGCAGATATGCTATTTACATGTACATTTACCGATAGGTCTTGTCCGTAATGGACACCCAGGTAACGTACCGATTTTTTCATGGCGATTTGTTTGCCTTGTATTTTAATTCCAGGTGGTCTTTTGGTATTTAAACGTCCTTTGAAGAGGATCATTTCACTTTTGGTCTCAGATAATCTGAGTTTCTGCGTTTTGCACCAGTTATTTATTTCAGTCGCTATCGCCTGTCCTTGACGTTCAAGCTCTAGACGACTGTTAGCATGTACAATAACGATGAGATCGTCGGCGTATGCTATGTGTTCGACTTCTAGGTGTTCGAGTCTCAGTAATAGATCATCAAACACCAGGTTCCAGCATGAGGGCCCCAGTATGGATCCTTGTGGGCAGCCTTTTGTAACACTTTTACAAACTGAGTTTGATTCTGATATAATGGTGACCTTGCGGTCTTTAAAATAGTCCTTCAGTACATTGAAGACATTTTTTGGACAATTCCTTTCTTTTAGCACTTCGAGTATTCTAGGCCACCACAAATTGTCAAAGGCTCCGGAAATATCAAAGAGTAGTGCCATAGCATATTTCTTGTCAGAGGCTCCAACGTATGCCCTGAGTTTGCACAGGGCATCTTCGGTTGAGCAGTTCAGTTTAAAACCGAACTGCATCTTTGAACTATATTCTTCACTATGGAAGATGTTTCGAGTTCTCTTGAGAATAAGTTTCTCCATGGTTCTTCCAAGTACTGACAGCAAACAAATCGGACGAAAGGATTTTGGGTTCCTTTCGTCCTTGTCCGCTGCTTTTTGAGTATGCATAATAAGCCTATTTTCCAGTCTTTGGGGAATAGACCCCATTTAAGACAGCCATTGTATAGTACTACAAGTTCATCAAGGATGATCAATGCAGCCTTCTTAAGTACTTCCACCTCTATTATGTCCAGGCCTGGGGCCTTTCCATTATTGAGAGACATTATTGCGAGTCTCACTTCTTGTCTCGTGAACTCTTCACTGTCCGGTGTATCCGGCGGATAATGGCACTCTGTGCGCTTAGCACTTTGTGCAGCATCATCATTTAGCTCCTCATCGTCGGGAACAAGCTCATTCATAAGAAACATAGCTGTTTCTGCCCATGTTGTGGTTGCACTACCATCAGGACGTAGCATTGTGTTTAATGCTTTATTTGGTGTGTATTTACCGGATGTTATCCTATAGGTAATACCCCAAGGATTTTTGTTGCCTTCGTTAGTAACGAACTGCTCCCAACTTTTCTTCTTTTCGCTTACTACCATCATGTGGTATTGTCTTAATTTTCTTTTGTAGAAACGTTTTTGCTCGTTTCTACTTGCTTCATCAGTGGTCCTCTGATATCGCCTCCTTAGTCGGTTGACTTCTTTCTTGACTCCGCTTAATTCTGGTGTCCACCAAGGGACCGCCTTGACACAGGTTCTCCTGCGTGGTATCGTTGCGACACATGCACGAGAAATAAGGTCGGTGGTTCTGCTAGCTAAAAGCTCGACATCATCCACCGACCTGTTAGTGTCGCAATCGCGAGTCAACGTCTCTTTTTCATTGAGAATGAATTCCTCGAATGCATCCCAGTCGGCCCGATGAAGCGCGAAGCGCTTGCTACGGGTTTGTGGGTCATCGGGCATTCTATTCTCGATCTTCGTTTCAATGACTCTATGGTCACTGTTGGTCCACCCCTCATACACTGCCCACCCGGCAATTGATGGAACAAGTTGTTCCGTTACTAGTGTAACATCGATATTTGATTGTCCGTTTGCCGTAGCAAATGTGCTTGGATTGTCTTCTTCGTTGAGCACAATGAGATTGAATTCTGATATGAAGCTTTCCATTTTTTCTCCACGTCTATTGGTCTCACCAGAATGCCAAAGTGGAGATTTTGCGTTCGTATCGGACGCAATAAAAACTTTTTCATTCTTGTATTTTGCAAGAATGTTTCTGAGCTCTTCGATATAAGGCTCTATATCGTGGGAAAATTTGCAGTATAAAGAAACGAGGTACACACGTCCCAAGGGACCTGTGACCTCGACACATACACAATTCGCACTACAGAATTGCGAGACTTTCAGCACAGTATATTTCTTATTTAATATGATTGTAGCCGAGCCTGGAGTTTCACCAGGTTTGTGTCCAGTAATGGTCTCATTTTGGCCCCATTCTGTTATTTTACCATAGTAATGGTATGGTTCTTGTAAAAGAACAAAGTCTGTTTTGGTCCGTGTTGTCATGTCTCGCAACTCATTCGAGACTTTGCTGGCTTTGCCAGTATTGAGTTGTATAACTCTAATGGATTTTGAGTTGTTACTGTCCATAGTCAGTATTATTGGCAAGTCTAGTCAGCGCCATCTGATATGATGGGCATGTTTTACTGTTTACCGAGTGATTACTCGGTCTTTTGGCTCTTGCGCATACTGCGCATTTCTTTGGCCGTTCCTTATTTTTGCATTCGGCTGCTTTGTGGCCGACCTCTGAACAGTGAGAACACGTAGTGTTCTCGTGTCTGCAGAATTTAGCTATGTGGCCAAATCCCTGACATTTAAAACATCTGCTCAGACCCAGAAAATCCTGGACTTTACATGATGTCCAGTCCAGATATATTCTTTTATTTTTGCAAATAATTGCTCGAATTTGTGGTGTTATTTCCACGACTACGTTGGCTGTTGCCACGTTTTTCTTACCGGTTTTAAAACGGGTTCGGAATCCTTTTAGGAAAGCCTCTTTTGCGATTCCGGCGGACTCGAAGTCCGGATTTTGATTATAAATCAATTCGGTGAAGCCTTCACTGTTAGCCAGTGCTTGCGGAACATCATAAATGATGATCTTTGGACCTTGCATACCTAGGTCCTCGACATTTAGTCCACAGTCTTGAATGTTTGGACTATTTTTTAGTTTTTGCAGTTCTGCTATGGTAGCTGTTTCTACAACTACGCCATTGTCTCTGGTGTTCCGTATGTTACGGATTCTTACATTTTCTTTGCTAGGGTTGAATGCGCTCATTAAAAGCTTTTTCGTCTCCTCGCAGCTATTTGAGGAGTTTTCCTTCACTGGTCGAATGACCACAACTGGTTGCTTTGTCGGTTTTATAGGCTTCCGACCTTTGCTGAGCCTTACAGCTGGGGTTGGGGAAACCGTTGAGGCTCCTTTCCCAGTTGGTTCTTTGGCTGCTGTACGCTGTACGTATGTTTGCACTTGCGTCTTACCAGTGGTAGACGATCTTTCCTCTAGTCGTGCTTTAAGCACATTATTCTCTATAAAGAGATTTTGCACGATTGATTCAAGGTTTAGTGCCTTGTCAATCAGAAAATTTGCTTGGTCAAGAGTGAACCTTTTTCCTCCACCAGAACCAAGTAGGTACTCTGTTATTTGTTGCACATGCTCGTGTGCTATTTCGCCAAGCGTCTTTTCTTTATCGCTTTTTTCGGTTTGAGCAGTCGCAGTCGCAGTTGCGAGTTCAATGTCTTCGACATCGATCTCCTGCGTTTTGCGTTTCTTAGTTTTGGGTTTTACCCCATTGTCTTCAGTCTCGTGGACTTTCTTTTTGATGGTTCCTTTGGAACTTGTGCCAGGTGCTTGCATCTCGGTTAAAATAATAACCGGTTGCAGTTCTTTTATGTTGCCTTCAGGAATCGATGTTCCTGCGGCAACATTTATGGAGCTTGATCTTGATCTTGATCTAGATCGGCTGCTATCGCTGCAGGTCCGCTCATCACCTGAGCTATCGCTATTTTCAGTGATTTCACTGTTTGTCTTCATTTTTGCTTTTTTCGCTTTTTGAGCGAGCTTCTTCTTCGATTTTTTGGTTGTATTGTCATCCATTTTAGGAATGGTGAGGTCTCCCAATCGGGTATGTTACACCAGACCTATGTCCTTTTGGTTCCCCGACCCAGAAGGGCCGAGTATCCAGCTTCGCCACGAGGAGGCAGGACTCCAAGTGATATCTTTGTACTTTTAATAGAAAAAGTAAGGATGAATTGAGGTTTTTGAGCTTTTTTTGGCTTTTTTGCGTTCTGTGTTTGGTCTACTTTCTTGATATCACTTGGCCGAAGCCAGTAGATAGGGACAGGTGTTGTAAACTAATTCGCTTCGAGCGATGGCTGTTCCTCGGGTCTCCCCATACCAGCACTATTAGTCACATCGGTTGGTCGATGGAAAATATGTAAACTTGATCGACAATCCAGCTCCACCACTGCCAGTTGAACGCCATGCGAACATAGTTGGCTTGGTAAAACCCTGCCCTCACCATTCATGGGTCATTAGACAAGCTGGGCCTACCCCCTAGGGGGAGGTGACTCACTTAGCCGGCCCGGCGATACGGAGACGTCGAAACCCCTCCGGATCCCCGGGACCGTTATCCAGCGAGGGCCCCGTGGAGGCGGAGTCACCAGCTCTTTTGCTCAGCCCCAGCAGGTTAACCCGGAAAATATCCAGGTTGTTCGGCCTATAAGTGGCTCGGCTGCACCAGCTAGTAACGTACCTTTTAAACGTTACCCCTGCACCTGGTGATCACAGCCCAATCAGCACTTCATCGTGGCGATGGTGCTATGCCTTGGTTGTTCCAGTTATACGTTTCTTTCTTCTTTAGCCGTAAGTATACTCCTTGTGAGTTGTACAAACTCATCAAAATACGGCTTCTCCAAGAAGCGCAATAAAGAAGGCGGCCAGACGAGTCCGGTGTCCGCCATAAGTTCTTTTATGTCTGCTCTGTATTCTTCGTACAGTTGGCAGTTCAGCAATACATGTTCGGGTGTCTCTGTAGCTCCACATTCGCATTTATCGTCTTCAACTAAGTTGAATTGGTAGAGTTTTTCTTTGAAGTCGCCATGTCCAGTTACAAATTGTGTAACGTAATGGTTCATGTCCAGCCATTTCATCTTCATTCGTTTTTCAACACTTGGTAAGTAGTTGAATGTAAATCGTCCTTTAGTGCTGTTTGTCCAGCGATTTTGCCATGCCCTAAGAAGGGCTTTATCGATATCTTTTTTGATGTTTCCATCATTCACATCAGGTGTGAATGTTATTCCATTTAGTTCAAACGGTATGCGCTTACGAATATTGTAAGCACAAGTGTATTTCCAGATCATAAGATCAATTGGCATAACTCCTGCAACGACTGCTAAGGCGTCACCTGATGTCGTTCTGTATGCTTTGCATACTTTTAAGAGAACATGTCTCTGTGTACTAAGAAGTACACGCTTGTTTGTTTTATTTAATAAGTCTGCCCACCCGACAGCAGCGTACGTTGCTATCGGGACAAACAGACCTTTGTAAAGTACTTTGAGGCATTTATGCCCGAGTCCCCATTTTGCTTTTGCAATTCGTGCGAAAGCATTAAAAATCTGCTTGCACTTTGCAGATATGCTATTTACATGTACATTTACCGATAGGTCTTGTCCGTAATGGACACCCAGGTAACGTACCGATTTTTTCATGGCGATTTGTTTTCCTTTTATTTTAATTCCAGGTGGTCTTTTGGTATTTAAACGTCCTTTGAAGAGGATCATTTCACTTTTGGTCTCAGATAATCTGAGTTTCTGCGTTTTGCACCAGTTATTTATTTCAGTCGCTATCGCCTGTCCTTGACGTTCAAGCTCTAGACGACTGCTAGCATGTACAATAACGATGAGATCGTCGGCGTATGCTATGTGTTCGACTTCTAGGTGTTCGAGTCTCAGTAATAGATCATCAAACACCAGGTTCCAGCATGAGGGCCCCAGTATGGATCCTTGTGGGCAGCCTTTTGTAACACTTTTACAAACTGAGTTTGATTCTGATATAATGGTGACCTTGCGGTCTTTAAAATAGTCCTTCAGTACATTGAAGACATTTTTTGGACAATTCCTTTCTTTTAGCACTTCGAGTATGCTAGGCCACCACAAATTGTCAAAGGCTCCGGAAATATCAAAGAGTAGTGCCATAGCATATTTCTTGTCAGAGGCTCCAACGTATGACCTGAGTTTGCACAGGGCATCTTCGGTTGAGCAGTTCGGTTTAAAACCGAACTGCATCTTTGAACTATATTCTTCACTATGGAAGATGTTTCGAGTTCTCTTGAGAATAAGTTTCTCCATGGTTTTTCCAAGTACTGACAGCAAACAAATCGGACGAAAGGATTTTGGGTTCCTTTCGTCCTTGTCTGCTGCTTTTTTCAGTATGCATAATAAGCCTATTTTCCAGTCTTTGGGGAATAGACCCCATTTAAGACAGCCATTGTATAGTACTACAAGTTCATCAAGGATGATCAATGCAGCCTTCTTAAGTACTTCCACCTCTATTATGTCCAGGCCTGGGGCCTTTCCATTATTGAGAGACATTATTGCGTGTCTCACTTCTTGTCTCGTGAACTCTTCACTGTCCGGTGTATCCGGCGGATAATGGCACTCTGTGCGCTTAGCACTTTGTGCAGCATCATCATTTAGCTCCTCATCGTCGGGAACAAGCTCATTCATAAGAAACATAGCTGTTTCTGCCCATGTTGTGGTTGCACTACCATCAGGACGTAGCATTGTGTTTAATGCTTTATTTGGTGTGTATTTACCGGATGTTATCCTATAGGTAATACCCCAAGGATTTTTGTTGCCTTCGTTAGTAACGAACTGCGCCCAACTTTTCTTCTTTTCGCTTACTACCATCATGTGGTATTGTCTTAATTTTCTTTTGTAGAAACGTTTTTGCTCGTTTCTACTTGCTTCATCAGTGGTCCTCTGATATCGCCTCCTTAGTCGGTTGACTTCTTTCTTGACTCCGCTTAATTCTGGTGTCCACCAAGGGACCGCCTTGACACAGGTTCTCCTGCGTGGTATCGTTGCGACACATGCACGAGAAATAAGGTCGGTGGTTCTGCTAGCTAAAAGCTCGACATCATCCACCGACCTGTTAGTGTCGCAATCGCGAGTCAACGTCTCTTTTTCATTGAGAATGAATTCCTCGAATGCATCCCAGTCGGCCCGATGAAGCGCGAAGCGCTTGCTACGGGTTTGTGGGTCATCGGGCATTCTATTCTCGATCTTCGTTTCAATGACTCTATGGTCACTGTTGGTCCACCCCTCATACACTGCCCACCCGGCAATTGATGGAACAAGTTGTTCCGTTACTAGTGTAACATCGATATTTGATTGTCCGTTTGCCGTAGCAAATGTGCTTGGATTGTCTTCTTCGTTGAGCACAATGAGATTGAATTCTGATATGAAGCTTTCCATTTTTTCTCCACGTCTATTGGTCTCACCAGAATGCCAAAGTGGAGATTTTGCGTTCGTATCGGACGCAATAAAAACTTTTTCATTCTTGTATTTTGCAAGAATGTTTCTGAGCTCTTCGATATAAGGCTCTATATCGTGGGAAAATTTGCAGTATAAAGAAACGAGGTACACACGTCCCAAGGGACCTGTGACCTCGACACATACACAATTCGCACTACAGAATTGCGAGACTTTCAGCACAGTATATTTCTTATTTAATATGATTATAGCCGAGCCTGGAGTTTCACCAGGTTTGTGTCCAGTAATGGTCTCATTTTGGCCCCATTCTGTTATTTTACCATAGTAATGGTATGGTTCTTGTAAAAGAACAAAGTCTGTTTTGGTCCGTGTTGTCATGTCTCGCAACTCATTCGAGACTTTGCTGGCTTTGCCAGTATTGAGTTGTATAACTCTAATGGATTTTGAGTTGTTACTGTCCATAGTCAGTATTATTGGCAAGTCTAGTCAGCGCCATCTGATATGATGGGCATGTTTTACTGTTTACCGAGTGATTACTCGGTCTTTTGGCTCTTGCGCATACTGCGCATTTCTTTGGCCGTTCCTTATTTTTGCATTCGGCTGCTTTGTGGCCGACCTCTGAACAGTGAGAACACGTAGTGTTCTCGTGTCTGCAGAATTTAGCTATGTGGCCAAATCCCTGACATTTAAAACATCTGCTCAGACCCAGAAAATCCTGGACTTTACATGATGTCCAGTCCAGATATATTCTTTTATTTTTGCAAATAATTGCTCGAATTTGTGGTGTTATTTCCACGACTACGTTGGCTGTTGCCACGTTTTTCTTCCCGGTTTTAAAACGGGTTCGGAATCCTTTTAGGAAAGCCTCTTTTGCGATTCCGGCGGACTCGAAGTCCGGATTTTGATTATAAATCAATTCGGTGAAGCCTTCACTGTTAGCCAGTGCTTGCGGAACATCATAAATGATGATCTTTGGACCTTGCATACCAAGGTCCTCGACATTTAGTCCACAGTCTTGAATGTTTGGACTATTTTTTAGTTTTTGCAGTTCTGCTATGGTAGCTGTTTCTACAACTACGCCATTGTCTCTGGTGTTCCGTATGTTACGGATTCTTACATTTTCTTTGCTAGGGTTGAATGCGCTCATTAAAAGCTTTTTCGTCTCCTCGCAGCTATTTGAGGAGTTTTCCTTCACTGGTCGAATGACCACAACTGGTTGCTTTGTCGGTTTTATAGGCTTCCGACCTTTGCTGAGCCTTACAGCTGGGGTTGGGGAAACCGTTGAGGCTCCTTTCCCAGTTGGTTCTTTGGCTGCTGTACGCTGTGCGTATGTTTGCACTTGCGTCTTACCAGTGGTAGACGATCTTTCCTCTAGTCGTGCTTTAAGCACATTATTCTCTATAAAGAGATTTTGCACGATTGATTCAAGGTTTAGTGCCTTGTCAATCAGAAAATTTGCTTGGTCAAGAGTGAACCTTTTTCCTCCACCAGAACCAAGTAGGTACTCTGTTATTTGTTGCACATGCTCGTGTGCTATTTCGCCAAGCGTCTTTTCTTTATCGCTTTTTTCGGTTTGAGCAGTCGCAGTCGCAGTTGCGAGTTCAATGTCTTCGACATCGATCTCCTGCGTTTTGCGTTTCTTAGTTTTGGGTTTTACCCTGTTACGTCCTGGCTATTTTTCTTGTCAATTATTATTACTTATTCTTAATATTATTATATACTAGTAAATCCTTTTGTCCCATCGTTACCTCCAATATGCAATATTCATAAACTGCCTTCTTGCCTTTTCCACATTCCAACCCCGGTTCAATGCTCCCTAAAAATCATCCGATGCCAAATCCTCGGGTGCATTGAACATTCACCTATAATCCCGCTGACTAATTTCCGCTCCCTAATAATCAGCAATTCCTTTCAATTTCCTATAAAATCCATTGACCACACGGGCCACGCACAGTCAGCACCTTTTGGGCCTCCCCACGATCACTAAATTAACTCCCACTCTTTACCCACCCAAGTCTTCTTGGTCAACCTCATTCCCTCAACTAATCAGTCTCATTCAAATCTTCAAACAGTAAACAATTAATAAGTATTTAGTCCGTTTAAGTGCCGCGTATTAAATAAGTGTAAACTGTCACCAACGTGACTAGTTATAAGTTCAAGCGTACCGTTCCAAAACCTCAGTTATATATATTTAATCGTTAATTGTAATTGCGTATTATTATTTCACTTTTTAGTGAAATAAGCTTTATAAATAAACTATATAAATTTAAAGAGATAAAATAAAAATCCAAAAACGTGGAATTTATTCCTTTACGGATTTAAAAACCCATCCAAATAAAAATACAAATAATGTATGTATCGTCTCGATCAATAGCCGGGACGTAACATACCCCATTGTCTTCAGTCTCGTGGACTTTCTTTTTGATGGTTCCTTTGGAACTTGTGTCAGGTGCTTGCATCTCGGTTAAAATAATAACCGGTTGCAGTTCTTTTATGTTGCCTTCAGGAATCGATGTTCCTGCGGCAACATTTATGGAGCTTGATCTTGATCTTGATCTAGATCGGCTGCTATCGCTGCAGGTGCGCTCATCACCTGAGCTATCGCTATTTTCAGTGATTTCACTGTTTGTCTTCATTTTTGCTTTTTTCGCTTTTTGAGCGAGCTTCTTCTTCGATTTTTTGGTTGTATTGTCATCCATTTTAGGAATGGTGAGGTCTCCCAATCGGGTATGTTACACCAGACCTATGTCCTTTTGGTTCCCCGACCCAGAAGGGCCGAGTATCCAGCTTCGCCACGAGGAGGCAGGACTCCAAGTGATATCTTTGTACTTTTAATAGAAAAAGTAAGGATGAATTGCGGTTTTTGAGCTTTTTTTGGCTTTTTTGCGTTCTGTGTTTGGTCTACTTTCTTGATATCACTTGGCCGAAGCCAGTAGATAGGGACAGGTGTTGTAAACTAATACGCTTCGAGCGATGGCTGTTCCTCGGGTCTCCCCATACCAGCACTATTAGTCACATCGGTTGGTCGATGGAAAATATGTAAACTTGATCGACAATCCAGTTCCACCACTGCCAGTTGAACGCCATGCGAACATAGTTGGCTTGGTAAAACCCTGCCCTCACCATTTATGGGTCATTAGACAAGCTGGGCCTACCCCCTAGGGGGAGGTGACTCACTTAGCCGGCCCGGCGATACGGAGACGTCGAAACCCCTCCGGATCCCCGGGACCGTTATCCAGCGAGGGCCCCGTGGAGGCGGAGTCACCAGCTCTTTTGCTCAGCCCCAGCAGGTTAACCCGGAAAATATCCAGGTTGTTCGGCCTATCAGTGGCTCGGCTGCACCAGCTAGTAACGTACCTTTTAAACGTTACCCCTGCACCTGGTGATCACAGCCCAATCAGCACTTCATCGTGGCGATGGTGCTATGCCTTGGTTGTTCCAGTTATACGTTTCTTTCTTCTTTAGCCGTAAGTATACTCCTTGTGAGTTGTTCAAACTCATCAAAATACGGCTTCTCCAAGAAGCGCAATAAAGAAGGCGGCCAGACGAGTCCGGTGTCCGCCATAAGTCCTTTTATGTCTGCTCTGTATTCTTCGTACAGTTGGCAGTTCAGCAATACATTTTCGGGTGTCTCTGTAGCTCCACATTCGCATTTATCGTCTTCAACTAAGTTGAATTGGTAGAGTTTTTCTTTGAAGTCGCCATGTCCAGTTACAAATTGTGTAACGTAATGGTTCATGTCCAGCCATTTCATCTTCATTCGTTTTTCAACACTTGGTAAGTAGTTGAATGTAAATCGTCCTTTAGTGCTGTTTGTCCAGCGATTTTGCCATGCCCTAAGAAGAGCTTTATCGATATCTTTTTTGATGTTTCCATCATTCACATCAGGTGTGAATGTTATTCCATTTAGTTCAAACGGTATGCGCTTACGAATATTGTAAGCACAAGTGTATTTCCAGATCATAAGATCAATTGGCATAACTCCTGCAACGACTGCTAAGGCGTCACCTGATGTCGTTCTGTATGCTTTGCATACTTTTAAGAGAACATGTCTCTGTGTACTAAGAAGTACACGCTTGTTTGTTTTATTTAATAAGTCTGCCCACCCGACAGCAGCGTACGTTGCTATCGGGACAAACAGACCTTTGTAAAGTACTTTGAGGCATTTATGCCCGAGTCCCCATTTTGCTTTTGCAATTCGTGCGAAAGCATTAAAAATCTGCTTGCACTTTGCAGATATGCTATTTACATGTACATTTACCGATAGGTCTTGTCCGTAATGGACACCCAGGTAACGTACCGATTTTTTCATGGCGATTTGTTTGCCTTGTATTTTAATTCCAGGTGGTCTTTTGGTATTTAAACGTCCTTTGAAGAGGATCATTTCACTTTTGGTCTCAGATAATCTGAGTTTCTGCGTTTTGCACCAGTTATTTATTTCAGTCGCTATCGCCTGTCCTTGACGTTCAAGCTCTAGACGACTGTTAGCATGTACAATAACGATGAGATCGTCGGCGTATGCTATGTGTTCGACTTCTAGGTGTTCGAGTCTCAGTAATAGATCATCAAACACCAGGTTCCAGCATGAGGGCCCCAGTATGGATCCTTGTGGGCAGCCTTTTGTAACACTTTTACAAACTGAGTTTGATTCTGATATAATGGTGACCTTGCGGTCTTTAAAATAGTCCTTCAGTACATTGAAGACATTTTTTGGACAATTCCTTTCTTTTAGCACTTCGAGTATTCTAGGCCACCACAAATTGTCAAAGGCTCCGGAAATATCAAAGAGTAGTGCCATAGCATATTTCTTGTCAGAGGCTCCAACGTATGCCCTGAGTTTGCACAGGGCATCTTCGGTTGAGCAGTTCAGTTTAAAACCGAACTGCATCTTTGAACTATATTCTTCACTATGGAAGATGTTTCGAGTTCTCTTGAGAATAAGTTTCTCCATGGTTCTTCCAAGTACTGACAGCAAACAAATCGGACGAAAGGATTTTGGGTTCCTTTCGTCCTTGTCCGCTGCTTTTTGAGTATGCATAATAAGCCTATTTTCCAGTCTTTGGGGAATAGACCCCATTTAAGACAGCCATTGTATAGTACTACAAGTTCATCAAGGATGATCAATGCAGCCTTCTTAAGTACTTCCACCTCTATTATGTCCAGGCCTGGGGCCTTTCCATTATTGAGAGACATTATTGCGTGTCTCACTTCTTGTCTCGTGAACTCTTCACTGTCCGGTGTATCCGGCGGATAATGGCACTCTGTGCGCTTAGCACTTTGTGCAGCATCATCATTTAGCTCCTCATCGTCGGGAACAAGCTCATTCATAAGAAACATAGCTGTTTCTGCCCATGTTGTGGTTGCACTACCATCAGGACGTAGCATTGTGTTTAATGCTTTATTTGGTGTGTATTTACCGGATGTTATCCTATAGGTAATACCCCAAGGATTTTTGTTGCCTTCGTTAGTAACGAACTGCTCCCAACTTTTCTTCTTTTCGCTTACTACCATCATGTGGTATTGTCTTAATTTTCTTTTGTAGAAACGTTTTTGCTCGTTTCTACTTGCTTCATCAGTGGTCCTCTGATATCGCCTCCTTAGTCGGTTGACTTCTTTCTTGACTCCGCTTAATTCTGGTGTCCACCAAGGGACCGCCTTGACACAGGTTCTCCTGCGTGGTATCGTTGCGACACATGCACGAGAAATAAGGTCGGTGGTTCTGCTAGCTAAAAGCTCGACATCATCCACCGACCTGTTAGTGTCGCAATCGCGAGTCAACGTCTCTTTTTCATTGAGAATGAATTCCTCGAATGCATCCCAGTCGGCCCGATGAAGCGCGAAGCGCTTGCTACGGGTTTGTGGGTCATCGGGCATTCTATTCTCGATCTTCGTTTCAATGACTCTATGGTCACTGTTGGTCCACCCCTCATACACTGCCCACCCGGCAATTGATGGAACAAGTTGTTCCGTTACTAGTGTAACATCGATATTTGATTGTCCGTTTGCCGTAGCAAATGTGCTTGGATTGTCTTCTTCGTTGAGCACAATGAGATTGAATTCTGATATGAAGCTTTCCATTTTTTCTCCACGTCTATTGGTCTCACCAGAATGCCAAAGTGGAGATTTTGCGTTCGTATCGGACGCAATAAAAACTTTTTCATTCTTGTATTTTGCAAGAATGTTTCTGAGCTCTTCGATATAAGGCTCTATATCGTGGGAAAATTTGCAGTATAAAGAAACGAGGTACACACGTCCCAAGGGACCTGTGACCTCGACACATACACAATTCGCACTACAGAATTGCGAGACTTTCAGCACACTATATTTCTTATTTAATATGATTATAGCCGAGCCTGGAGTTTCACCAGGTTTGTGTCCAGTAATGGTCTCATTTTGGCCCCATTCTGTTATTTTACCATAGTAATGGTATGGTTCTTGTAAAAGAACAAAGTCTGTTTTGGTCCGTGTTGTCATGTCTCGCAACTCATTCGAGACTTTGCTGGCTTTGCCAGCATTGAGTTGTATAACTCTAATGGATTTTGAGTTGTTACTGTCCATAGTCAGTATTATTGGCAAGTCTAGTCAGCGCCATCTGATATGATGGGCATGTTTTACTGTTTACCGAGTGATTACTCGGTCTTTTGGCTCTTGCGCATACTGCGCATTTCTTTGGCCGTTCCTTATTTTTTGCATTCGGCTGCTTTGTGGCCGACCTCTGAACAGTGAGAACACGTAGTGTTCTCGTGTCTGCAGAATTTAGCTATGTGGCCAAATCCCTGACATTTAAAACATCTGCTCAGACCCAGAAAATCCTGGACTTTACATGATGTCCAGTCCAGATATATTCTCTTATTTTTGCAAATAATTGCTCGAATTTGTGGTGTTATTTCCACGACTACGTTGGCTGTTGCCACGTTTTTCTTCCCGGTTTTAAAGCGGGTTCGGAATCCTTTTAGGAAAGCCTCTTTTGCGATTCCGGCGGACTCGAAGTCCGGATTTTGATTATAAATCAATTCGGTGAAGCCTTCACTGTTAGCCAGTGCTTGCGGAACATCATAAATGATGATCTTTGGACCTTGCATACCAAGGTCCTCGACATTTAGTCCACAGTCTTGAATGTTTGGACTATTTTTTAGTTTTTGCAGTTCTGCTATGGTAGCTGTTTCTACAACTACGACATTGTCTCTGGTGTTCCGTATGTTACGGATTCTTACATTTTCTTTGCTAGGGTTGAATGCGCTCATTAAAAGCTTTTTCGTCTCCTCGCAGCTATTTGAGGAGTTTTCCTTCACTGGTCGAATGACCACAACTGGTTGCTTTGTCGGTTTTATAGGCTTCCGACCTTTGCTGAGCCTTACAGCTGGGGTTGGGGAAACCGTTGAGGCTCCTTTCCCAGTTGGTTTTTTGGCTGCTGTACGCTGTGCGTATGTTTGCACTTGCGTCTTACCAGTGGTAGACGATCTTTCCTCTAGTCGTGCTTTAAGCACATTATTCTCTATAAAGAGATTTTGCACGATTGATTCAAGGTTTAGTGCCTTGTCAATCAGAAAATTTGCTTGGTCAAGTGTGAACCTTTTTCCTCCACCAGAACCAAGTAGGTACTCTGTTATTTGTTGCACATGCTCGTGTGCTATTTCGCCAAGCGTCTTTTCTTTATCGCTTTTTTCGGTTTGAGCAGTCGCAGTCGCAGTTGCGAGTTCAATGTCTTCGACATCGATCTCCTGCGTTTTGCGTTTCTTAGTTTTGGGTTTTACCCCATTGTCTTCAGTCTCGTGGACTTTCTTTTTGATGGTTCCTTTGGAACTTGTGCCAGGTGCTTGCATCTCGGTTAAAATAATTTTTTCAAAACAAAAATGTGACGCCAAAACTTAAACGTGTAGCCATCCCATAAAAAAAAATCTCCTGCAAACAAAAAATAACTTACAAAAAAATTAATCCCATAAAAAAAAATCTGCAAACAAAAAACCCATTAAAAAAATCTTACAAAAAAATTAATCCCATAAAAAAAAATCTCCTGCAAACAAAAAATCCATTAAAAAAATCTCTTGCGAACAAAAAATACAAACAAAAAACCCATAAAAAAATCTCTTGCGAACAAAAAATAACTTACAAAAAAATTAATGCGAATCAATATATTAGCCAAGACATAAAAAAAGACATAAAAAAAATCTCTTGCAAACAAAAAACCCATAAAAAAAATCTCTTGCAAACAAAAAATAACTTACAAAAAAATTAATGCGAATCAATATATTAGCGAAAGCATAAAAAAAGATGTAGATGTTTGTCAAAAAAAAAACTTGGCGTGCCAGCGTTTTGCTTCCGTACATAGTCCATTGAAATAAGTTCGGGACAGAAACTACATTTGCTTCTGACGGTGTGGCAATGGACATATTATGCACGCCTCGTGTGCGTAATACATCTTTTTTCACGCCTTGTAAAATTAGGTCAAATTACGTATAATACCCAACGGAAAATCTTTTTTCGCCGTTGTATAATAATTTACTATTATATGTGGTTTAGAGTATTACTTATTATATGTCGCGATAAACTCGCCGAGCTATGTTCTCAATAAACACGAACAATCACTGTTATATATTACAATTTTCTACGCAGTAATGTAACTATTAAATAACGCCGGAGTTATGAGCCATTTTCGTTTAGTTACTTCGAATCGTTTACCGCTAGGTGTTCCACTGTCGCAATAGTTTTATTGTACAAACTTCATTGTGACGTCATCATATTGATTTAGGCTACTAACCTATTATTTCTTATAAAATATATATTTCTCCGGTATTAAAGCAAATAAAAAATAACATAAGAAACAGATTGACCTGTTTGTTTTCGTAAAAAATACCATTGAAATTCTCGAAAAAGGCTAATTGCTGAGCAGGAGAAAATCGTAACTTCCGAATTATCTCCGTGTAATCTTCCTCTCAGTTCGGGTCATACTGACGTACGCAAAGTACTTTTCGTAGCTTCCTTCAGCCAGACTTGCTAAATATCTCATGCTTTAAAATTAATTAAAAGTTATACAGTATTTTCGATCACTCTTCAATGAGTAAATATTGCTGGTCGATTGTAATTAATTAATAGTTAGCAATACTAAACTTTCTCTGAATCTTACTAATAAGTGGAAGTCAGTAGTGGTCCCGTCCTTATTTCAATGGACTATGTACGGAAGCAAAACGCTGGCACGCCAAGTTTTTTTTTTGACAAACATCTACATCTTTTTTTATGCTTTCGCTAATATATTGATTCGCATTAATTTTTTTGTAAGTTATTTTTTGTTTGCAAGAGATTTTTTTTATGGGTTTTTTGTTTGCAAGAGATTTTTTTTATGTCTTTTTTTATGTCTTGGCTAATATATTGATTCGCATTAATTTTTTTGTAAGTTATTTTTTGTTCGCAAGAGATTTTTTTATGGGTTTTTTGTTTGTATTTTTTGTTCGCAAGAGATTTTTTAAATGGATTTTTTGTTTGCAGGAGATTTTTTTTTATGGGATTAATTTTTTTGTAAGATTTTTTTAATGGGTTTTTTGTTTGCAGATTTTTTTTTATGGGATTAATTTTTTTGTAAGTTATTTTTTGTTTGCAGGAGATTTTTTTTTATGGGATGGCTACACGTTTAAGTTTTGGCGTCACATTTTTGTTTTGAAAAAACATTTTTGTGGAATTTCATTTTTTTTTGAAAATCATAACTCCGTGGAAAATATTGAACAGTGAATAAAAATAGATAGACAGATACAGTAGGATTTATTCCGGCCTGGGACTGCGTCCTCTTAGAGTACCATGCCGGTAAGGTAATAATAACAAATAAATATAATTCGTCATCCGCCAGAGTTAGGAGAGATTAAGAAAGAATGTTGATAAGATGGTTCTGCTATCACTATTCTAGCAACATTCGGTTTTTAAACATTATATAAAATGTTATGCATAAAATTATGCATAACAAGAAAACCTAGAAGGATTTTCCCCCTCGCCTCGAAGGCGCCTCGAAGGTTTGGGAGGCTTCGTCCCCCAAGCCCAACGAAAAATAACCCATAAAAAAATGTCGCTTCGGGACACTTTTCCCTTAAGCCACATTTAAGGCACTGACTTGAACGTCGCGCTTTCCGCTACATACGTTTTGAAAGTCGCGCTCCGTACGGTTTGAAAGTGGCGCTCCGCGCCCCGTACGGTTTGAAAGTCGCGCTTCGCGCCCCGTACGGTTTGAAAGTCGCACTTCACGCTCTATTACGCTTTGTGCGCTTATCTTGTCCGATCTATTCATTCCAGAATGTCATTTTACAATATTTAACAATAAAATTGATGCTCAATGAGAATGCAGCCAACGTGCTTGAAGTAGCCCTAATATAGGCGCTGGAAGCATAAAAGAAAATGTTATGCAGCGTCATCAAATTAGCGTTGTATTGTATACATATAATAAATCAATATTCAAGCCGTTTTTCTTTAATTTGTTATTATTAGAGAATATGTATCTATACCCGTTCTAAAAATAATACATGCGCGTCTTTAGCATTGCGAGGCCAATTTTGCCGTTTAACTGTTAAATCGTTGACAAATATCCATGTAGTGCCCTTGCCTCGCATCATTGTTGTATACCGTATCTCTTCATTTTCAAGATGTCGGAATATTCCACTCATAACCTTATAACTATGATCGTTGACTTTTACCGAAGACGTGGGTACTGCTTTAATGTTAAACTTCATTCCTTTTTTTTCTTTATCATCATATATGGGTAATTGAACAATCAATACTTGCTTTGTCAATTCAACTGTTGCAATTACAAGCAAAGATACAGTGCCGCATTCCTTGCAAGATCCATCTGAACTCCTCCATTTTAATAAATTATAATCAAATATATCCTTCAACGTTGGTATTTTGTTCTTTAAACTTGTTGGTAATTCAAATGCTAGAATATCATTCGATGAATTGATATCAGTCTTCGTATAACCACAAGAGGGGCACCGCTGTTTTGTGGTGAGTTTGTGTTCTGCGACGCTGCGAAAAGCAGATACTTTTTCAAGCAGAGATCTCATAAAGAAAATAACATTATGTTGATTGCTATCGCTATAGTTAACAAGATTACAACTTGCAAATTCACGTACTGTGAATGTATTCATAGCAGCTTCATCATTTGACGTATATGTCTCAATGAAAGATTTCATGGCATTCCTTATCTTATCACGAAGAATCGCGTCTTTGATCGAAGAACAATGTATTATACACTGCAAGACGCAATTAACGTAACTCGATACACCATCATTATTAGGAAGTCCTCTTATTCTCGTGTGAAATGGAAGAGGTTTATCATCTTTTTTAACTTGACAGTTTAAAATGTCTTTATGAACAGCCCAAACAGTATCTCCTATCTTAGGACCTCGAGTTTTGACAATATCAATAGTCATAAGGTCAGGTCTGTATTTTCTTCGTAACCTATTGTATTCTATTATAGCTTTTTCATTTGCTTTTACCGCCGCCGGATCATAATTAATAATATGTAATCCTTGCAACGTTGTTATTCGTGAAAATGCAACATAAATTTGTCCACAACTAAATGTAGAATTGCCCGCTTCTACAAGAGCATTCTGTAAGCTTAAGCCTTGGCTTTTATGAATTGTTATATCATAGCTGAGACATATCGGGAATTGTTTTCTTATGACAAATGCCCTGTCCATTATTTCGAATTTTACACTCAAGCGTTCTAATATATATTCTTGTCCGTTCGGCAGTAAAATTGCTATACTTTCGACATCGTTTGTGTCAATGGCCCGTCTGATCGACACAATTGTAGCAATTGTTCCATTGACAAGGCCTAAAGTAACATCAATATTTCTTCTTATCATAATCTGAGCGCCCACTTTTACAGTTGTGACCTTCGCCAATCCAGCTGTTCGTGAACTATCTTCCTCATCGCTAAGCAAGATTTTTGAAACTTTTTTCTTCATGTAAGGTACACAGTCGATTAAATCGCGAGCAATAAGCGTTATTTCTTCGGATGAAATACGTGATAACATTGCAGCATTTAAGGCGTCACACTGAGCACAAGTGGGAAGTAAGCACACAGTATCTGATGACAATTTACCCAGGTAGTCGCATAGTTCGCGTAATCGACCGTCGATAGTTGTTTCGATGAACTGCATCTTTCGTGTTTCCAAAATTGCCGTGTCAGAAGTATTGACCACTCCTATTCGAATTCGGGATAACATCATAGTTGAAAAGTGCACACCACAGATCAACGGCTCCTAATGCTCCTATTAATTTCTCAACTTGTCCATTACATAACATAACGAAAGGGGGATTTTCGTGCACAGGCGGAAGTTGCAGTAAATCGCCAAAAAGAATGATGTGTTTCCGGCCAAACCAACCATCCTCTAATTCTCCAGTATTAAATATTTCAGTTAATCGCAGGTGAATATACATTAATGTAACGTTTGAAATCATGGAAACTTCGTCAATGATTATTAAAGTCGTATTACTCATTTCATCACGCAATAATTTCAAGACACCGTCGGAAAGTTCTCGGTATTTGGGTGTGCGACCATGCTCAACCGGCAATTGGAATAAACGGTGAATCGTGATTCCATCGATATTAAATGCTGCAATGCCAGTCGGTGCAGCTACCGCTGTACCTTTTCCAAGAGTTTTTTTAACCCAACATCTGAATGTCTTTATTAAAAAACTTTTTCCCGTACCTCCTTCTCCACTAACGTACAGTCGAATAATATCATTCTCCGAAGACATGCCACCAGTAACTTTGTCAAATACTCGTTTCTGATCAATATTCAATTCTGCAATCATTTGCGTAAGATGCTCCAGATCTAATTTATCACCCATGACTTTCACGTCTATCATTGCATCTTCTGCTTCTTTGGGTACACATTCCAATACTGCATCCCCACCAGAAGTGATACTTTCCTCTGGATTTTCTACCATTTTTTTCTCAACTTGTTCATTCACATAATCTATTCCTCGTTGTATCTCATCTAATTTTTCGTGATAACGATAAGCATCTTCTAACTGTGACTTCAATGACAAGAATGCTTCGGCGTATGTATCGCACCCATTTCTCAACTCGTCAGTATCCCTCCATGGCTTAAACAATAAAAGCATTGCGAAATAATAGTTTTCAGGTTGCGTGTGAACGTTGTACATGAAGTGATTTATAAGATATGGTCGGAATCGCTTCTTCATATACGTGGATTCACCAATTTTATGCACTTCGAAAGCCATTTTAGGCATGGTTTTTGTAATATCGTACCATCTCGCGAAATCATAGAGACTCAGGGAATCTAAACATTCCGGCCTCGCAGGGTAATAATTGTCGATCAACGCAGGACAGAACAAATCTGTCGAGTCAGCGTCCAACAATTCAATTTCTGTGCGAGCTTTTAATTTCCGATTTCTTATTTTATTGACATCGAGCCACCTTATAGTGGTCCACTGATCAGTTCCATACAATGGCATACCCAAAAGAGTATCAGAAGCTTCAGGAGCACCGCACTCCCTATTCTTCAACATTCGCATTCCCATGTTCCAAAGACAGGAGCGCACTGTTTTTGTTGAATCTTCCACTTTAAAAACGTCTGACACATTAGACTTTTCCGCTTTGGTTTGGTACTTGGTTACATACGCTGTTAAAATGGTCGATACCTCACCAATAAACTGTATATCCATGTTTCCTTCCCAAACGCAAAGAATAGCTGGATTATAATCATTAACTGAGGCTTCGGCTGAACTGCGAGGCAAATCATAAAGCCTGCTTCTTGTTTTCAATCGCCTTCTACCTACAATGGCCACAGCGACATCTCTGATTTGTATTGATTCCGTGAGTTATCGTGGATGACCGAACTTGCATCGTCGACTGTAACCGGTTTTGGTTTTCTTAGCTCGTAAACAGTAATTATTGTGACGGTGCTTCTGATGAGCGTTTACACGTCCATATAATTGTGGGGAAACATTTTTATCTGGCATCCTGCATGTGACATACTTCAAAATAAATGTTGCGATTTCCTCCGTTGTCGATTTGCCGATTACCGGAGCGTCTTTGATCCAAATCAAAATGTGGAAGTGTTGTGCACCCCTAGACTGATACTCTCGTCGATAAAAGTAGTGATCAACTTCTCCGATAGGATTATCGGGTGACAAAATAAAGTCAAGCACGGCTTTGAACTTTATGTCGATAAATCTAGAAACCGCAACTGGATCAGCTGCAATAAGTTCGCTTCCGTTAACATTCACGTATTCTGGAATTTTAAGTGAATCACGAAGATATTGTATGAGGTCTGGCCACATCCACTCACTGGGACTGATTGTTAAGAACCATGTCGCAGGACCGTAATGACGCGTCATGCATCTTACGTTATTTCTCGGTATCTTCCAATATTGTTCCGAATTACGCAATCTAGCGAAAATTGTTGTTAAATTGCTTTCCAATTGATCTTTAGAAAGTTGTTCTAAGTAAGAAGCAGCTGTATACTTTTCACGAGCATTAGTTACATTCATCTTATGGTAAATTCCTGCATTTAATTGCCGATTATTGGTGTCGTTCAACAAAAAAAAGAGATATTGTATATTCATACGAAATTGAGGATGTGCGGACATTACCTTTGCTTTAATGAATTCATGATCAGTAAGACGTACTGATCTGTCGGCATACTGGCCGTTAATCCCGTAAGGATATAAATCAGGAAAACACATTGTGTCCAAATCTTTAACACGCTTGTCAAGAGGAACATCATGAACCTTTAGCATTTGATAGAGCTCTGTTGCAGTTGCGTTGACCCGTTTCTCGTGTATTGGATATATTGTAAACTGTTCGTAATAAAAGTCAGATTGCGACGTTTGCGTCAAAAATGCAGCTTTCTTTTGTTCATTAATGTCAAGAATATCTTTTTTATCCTTTTTATCAGGAATTGTGCAATCATTCGTTGTTTGTGTATCTGGGCAAGATTGTAATTGAGTCACGTCTTGAAATTCGACATCGGGTAATTTATCGGGTAATAAATTTTCATGAGACAATGGCAAGTTTATTTCATGGTATAGTGGATTGTGCGATTTCAACCATTTCAGCGCATTCCACACTGTCTTTAAATCTACCAATCTTTCCCATACTATCTTTGATTTTGTTGGTATACCACGAACTAATATATATAATTCATGATTACGATTAATTGCCTCGGTAGAGGGACATATTTTTTTTAACGTTTCTTCCAAAGGTAACGGCAGATGAAAAGTTCTTCCAACGACTTTTGGAACCTTGCATCTTTCAGGCATATTTTTCTTTGAAACAGGATCTAATTTTTGAACCGTTTGAAATGCTTTGACCCGTTGTATTAAGATACGTTCGTAATCGTTTAAACAGTTTATTTCAAGTGGCCATATTGGAACATCAAGATTGTTAAGAATGCAAGTGGGGGGCATCGTATTTTGACGAAATTTATCTCGACAGTAGCGACACAGAAATCTAAAATCCATACATGCTCTATTGTGTTTTGTACGATGATCCATTAAATTGTCCCAAAGTGGCCCAAGCTTGGTTTTATTAGCATCAATAAAACTTCCGCTTCTTGCACAACACAACTTTTCACAAGAAATGCATGCAAAGCGGGGGGTATCGGTGGCGCGTTTTGTGTAAGCTCTAAAAGCATTGTTATAGATTGCTTGTATCTCATCTTCATTCAAATTAATTTCTACAGACTTCAGTTCACTAGTGTGAGCTTTCTTTTTAGCTTGATCAGAAATCTGGCATAGTTTGGTAATATCATTGTTGTTCAAAGCTTCATCCAGATCGAACAATTGTTTGTCAAAACTCATTATACTGTAAAACAGTCTTTTAATATATCGTATTTGTGGAAAATGTGGGGCTAAAATTTCCATTGATAAGAATTCAGACTTGCATGATTTGGAATTTATATAACAGCCGTGAGAATGGCCAAATTTATTAATGTTGATTTTATTCGTGCACATATGTACACGGCATAAGAATCTTTTTAGCATTAGAAATGTACAATTATATAGTTTTTGAAGAAAATTCGCTAAATCTTTTGTAACCTCAGGATCATTTGTCTTACAGAGATCAGTGCAAGTCCAAGACTTTGTTTTTGTTTTTTTATCATTACTTAATAAAGGTAAAATATTCGTGGCTATGCCTTCGGAATTCATGACGATAGGTTCAGTACTATCCAGTGGATAATAAGAAGTTTCTGCATAATACGCCTCGGCAGAAGCTACGTGTCTGAGTTGTCCACATAGTGCTTCGACGTTATCACAGAGATTATGCGTCGCGTTGTCCACTAGTCTTGACAGACACACTTCAGACTTTTTTTTTATATCCTTAAATACTTTCTTTAATCTAGAAACGAGCGTTTCTCTCGTATGCAAACACCACTTGAGAATGCACTCGGCCTTTAACCTGTTTGTAACAGGCGAATCAGGCGCCGATGCGTCGCGCGATAGTTCTGCTGATATATCGCGGATATATTTTTCTGCAGTATATTTGGTTTTTAGACAGTTATTATTGAATTTCCTGTATTTGTTTTTAATTTTTGTTGCAACATTCAATTTGGTTGATGTTCGATTCTTAAGTTTATTGACATTGTAATGCGGTTTTGAAATCAATTTCCTCTTACCATTGACCATTGCGGTATCAGTGACATTGCAGTTCTTGTCAACGACGTGGTTCATATTTTCAACCGAGGGAGCAATGGCTACAAGCTGTGTTTCGCATTTCCTACCCTGTTCCACTTCAATGAAACAATTTGAGTTTGAATCATAAATAGTTTGTTTGACACCACTCCTGGAACTGGACAGTCGGACTTGTGAAGCAAGTGTACCGTCAAAAGCAATTCTCTGTCGTGGAAAATGAAGAATCCTTTTTTGTTGGAACATATTCAACAAATGAGGACGCATTTTTGTTTCATCGTATCTTACAGTCTCTGGCTGTATTCCATGGAATAGTGTTGCAGCAAAAGCAATTGCGTAGACACCACAATCAACGGCATTTCGCTGCTGGTCAACCGATGGAAATACAACCAATTTATTATCATTTAAATTAATGTGTGGATGTAATTTTTTCAAAAAGATAATATGGTGTTTGTGCAATTTGTTTATCCTGAGAGAATCGTAAATGTATATTTTTTCCGTGTCATAATAACTACAGACCCAATGTCCACCTCTGCAATTGCGATGATTATTACCATTACAAGCACAGCTATACAAGATTTGAATATGTTTTTTCAATGGTGAAATAGGAAGTATGTTTTCAGGCCGTTGAAGCCAGTACGTTTGCGCTGGGTTATAGCCCGAATACATTCTTAAAAGATCTCCAAACTCGTTAATATGATCATCATTTAGCCTGTTACCAAAAACTATGATTTGCATCTGGCGATCACGTGACTCCTCGATATTAGCAGACCTACTAATTAAAATTTTGCGCTCTGTAGTTACCGATTTATTGGCAATGCTATCATGAGATACAAGTTCGTCATCAAGTATTATTATTTTGCTGTTTTGACTACTTTCAGGAGTATATTTTCTTTTGTTGGTTTTCATAAGCTGCACAGCTGGTTGATGTATTTTCTTATGGTGTCTATGCTCAAGTTCACACTGTGTTCTTTGCAATGAATGTTTTGAATTTGTTTTAATGAACACAAACGGAAACTCTGTAATCGTGTTTGTCTGCAACATATTAATCAAATGACTATGCATCTTTGTCTCGTCAAATCTTACTTGCTCAGGTTGCAACTCTTTCGTAAGAGCTACAGCGTAAGCGATCGCATACACACCACTATCATTAATATTACATGCTTTCTCAACTGGTGGAAAAAGTACTGATTTGCGATCATGTAGATTTACATATGGATGCAAGGCATGAAGAATCTTTTCATGGAACTGATTCAACTTATCAAATCGCATAGAGTCGTAAATATATATTTTTCCTTCTTTATAATAGCTGCAAATCCAATGATTGTTCACAAAGCCGTCGTATTTGACACAGCTGCTCAACATCTGAATGTGTTTTTCGCACGGTAAAATACACGGCATATTATGAAGTTGTTGTAACCTGTATGTACATACTGATTTGTATTCTGAAAATTTTGCTAACAAGGTTACAAATTCATTTACATGACCGTCGTTCAGCTGTCGACCAGCGGCGATCGTTTGCATCTGCTGGTTATTGAAAAACGCCTCTATCGTAATGAACTTTCTTTTTTCGGTTAGTTTGTTGTCCTCATGATATTCTTGGAATTCATTACCAGGGAGTTGTTGTTTGTCTGTTTTATTAATAGCACTAGCGCCATCAACAACGATAACTTTGTTAGCGTGAATACTTTTCGGGCTTGCAGTTCGTTTTGATTTATTTATACTTAAGCGACTTTCTACACCGCTTACACTTATATTGAGGGTGCCCTTCGTATCGCTAGTATTCTCGTCAAGCTTATTCAATATAGAAAATTGATTTCTATTCTCGACCGCTACAACAGTGTCAATCACAACGCCACTATTTTTACCGTGATTACGGCCCTCAGAGCGTGGCGTCTTTTTTCGGGACGTGACCGTCAGGAAACCGTCAGTATAATCGTCTTTTACTGAAGGTGACTCTGCTTCTCGGTTCTGACTCTTTGCTCTCAACAGAGCTCGATTCGCGCTCGCTTTTCGCCTCTTGATTACAACTTCTAACGTTGGTACGATGTTTTTGTCTGTTGATTGACGTGGAAAATGTTCGATTCTTCTGGATTCAAACATCTCCAGCAAATGACGACGCATCCTTGTCGTATCATACCTGACGTTCTCCGGCTTTAACCCGAACAGAATCGATACGGCGTATGCGATTGCATGTACGCCGCAATCTTTATTGTTCCGCTGGCGATCGACGAGTGGAAATACAACATTCGATTTCTTAGTCAAATCGAGATGAGGATACAATTTCGAGAGAACCAATGTGTGATGTTCATGCAACTGTTTCGATGGAGCCATGCTGGAATCGTAGACAAACAGTTTCTTTTTATCATAGTAACTGCAAACCCAATGACCACCAGGTGCCCTCAGATCAGTAAGATCGCTCGAGCTGTACAATAGCTGAATGTGCTTTTGGTCATGCGGTATAGGGTTTATTAGATCGGGAAAATGAATCTTCCATGTCTCGGATGGTGCCATGAATTCTGAATTTGCGGCTAACAAATGCCCAAATTCATCAATATGGTCGTCGTTTAGTCGACGACCTTCAATAATCGTGACCTGTTGTGCGAGCTCACGATTGACTCCTGCCATCTTAATAACAGGTATTTTGTAACCTTACTAACAGTTTTTGTTTCTTTACTAGGGCTTTAAAGAACACGCTAGAAGTTACCCGTGCGCTGTGAGCTGTCAGTGAGTTTTAAACTCACAAGTGTTCCAAATAAAACGAATATAGTACTACTAATGTTTTTATTGCGTCACGTGAGCGATTATGCGTGAGCGAAAGGCTATGGACCGCAATCCTTTAGCCCGTAAAAAATCGATATAATATTTTTATTTTCTTTCACTTTTTTAATATTCTGTCAATCGACAAAGACTTCGATAGAGGCGCAAGGTGTTGCCGATGCGCTACAAGCTGCTAACAAGTTGTGATAGGCGCAAAGTGCTGCCGATGCGCTACAAGCTGCTAACAAGTTGTGATAGGCGCAAAGTGCTGCCGATGCACTACAAGCTACTAACAAGTTGCGATAGGCGCAAAATGCTAAAAAAAAAAAAACAAATGATGGAAAAAAAAATCGCTGCTTTTTCTCGTGATCGCTGGATCTGCAAAAAAAAATCAAAACACTATAAGAAAAAATATCCGCGCGCCATGCGCGCAGATATAGTAATAATTACATGGCCTTGGTGAAAATATTTCTCTGAAAATATGTGGGAAATTCCGAGATAAATCTGAAATTAGCTCTGAATTTCAATCACTCTTCGTACTGTTAAGATAAAGTCATTTTTTCCTCTGAAACGAAATATTCCCGATTCTTCTGAAAATCTCTGAGATTTTCGAGATTTTCGTGACAAATCTCTGAAAAACTATAAAGGGGATGCTGAAGTAGATTTTTTACCGAACAATGTCGGTAAAAAAAAAAAAGATTTTTTACCGAACAATGTCGGTAAAAAAAAAAAAGATTTTTTACCGAGCAATGTCGGTAAAAAAAAAAAAGATTTTTTACCGAGCAATGTCGGTAAACAATCTACTCCAGCATCCCCTTAACTTTGTTGATTTCAACAACTCACAACAATTCAAGAATATAAATCTTAACAGCTGGAAGTTGTGCGGCGAAAACTTCGGAGACTTTCAGCATGTACCGAAAGAATTTGTCCGACTAATTGTCACAGAAATATATTCACAAGGGTGGCTTTGTAGCGCTTTTATACCATACTTGGATATTCCGGGTATCGATGAGTACGTACGTGAGTACCGCGAGCACTGGAAATCCGTCAAGAGAACCAAACGATAGTCGGATAACGTAAACGTCACTCGCCAAACTGCCAAACGGGACCGCAATGGCGTTGGTCGCGAGGCGCGAGATGCGAGAACCAATCGCAGCGCCACTAATACGAAGGAAAGATTACCGCCAGAAAATATTAACGCCGCTGCTCCTCTCCTCCAATTGGAGAATAGCCTGCGTGATCGTGATTGGTTGATGGATCACGTGACCACATGCCGCTTCCGTCAACATTCATTCGTGTCAAAGATGTCCGCTGAGCAGGACGAATTTGCGGTGAGATATTTTATTTCAATTATTATTAATATATATAATAATTATTATGAGACGCGGTTGCGCCTTTTGGTTGAAATACCGTCGAATACGCTGCCGCGTCTCTTTATCGTTGAAACATTGTATTTATATTGTTTTTTTTTTACTTTTCAGATGGACTTCGACGAAAACGAAGAAAATAATATTCTCGCCATCGAGAGGCAATTCGACAATGTTATTGTCGACCTGCCTCTCGATGGTGAGCAGCCTCCTGTGGAGGTAAACCGCCCGGCCGCGTCACCGGCAAACTTTGTCGATGGTCGACGAGGACGAGGGCCCGTCGCCGCCCGACCCGCCGTCGCCGCCCGACCCGCCGTCGCCGCCCGACCCGCCGTCGAGACTGCCGAGCCCGCCGCAGCTGACCGTAAGTAGTTTAGTTTTTAAGTTTTTCTTTATAGTCAATTCTTAAAATCGACATGGAGAATGGAACCACTTGTGCAATCAAAAGCAGAGCAGACATAAAAGGACTTATGGCGGACACCGGACTCGTCTGGCCGCCTTCTTTATTGCGCTTCTTGGAGAAGCCGTATTTTGATGAGTTTGTACAACTCACAAGGAGTATACTTACGGCTAAAGAAGAAAGAAACGTATAACTGGAACAACCAAGGCATAGCACCATCGCCACGATGAAGTGCTGATTGGGCTGTGATCACCAGGTGCAGGGGTAACGTTTAAAAGGTACGTTACTAGCTGGTGCAGCCGAGCCACTTATAGGCCGAACAACCTGGATATTTTCCGGGTTAACCTGCTGGGGCTGAGCAAAAGAGCTGGTGACTCCGCCTCCACGGGGCCCTCGCTGGATAACGGTCCCGGGGATCCGGAGGGGTTTCGACGTCTCCGTATCGCCGGGCCGGCTAAGTGAGTCACCTCCCCCTAGGGGGTAGGCCCAACATGTCTAATGACCCATAAATGGTGAGGGCAGGGTGTTACCAAGCCAACTATGTTCGCATGGCGTTCAACTGGCAGTGGTGGAGCTGGATTGTCGATCAAGTTTACATATTTTCCATCGACCAACCGATGTGACTAATAGTGCTGGTATGGGGAGACCCGAGGAACAGCCATCGCTCGAAGCGAATTAGTTTACAACACCTGTCCCTATCTACTGGCTTCGGCCAAGTGATATCAAGAAAGTAGACCAAACACAGAACGCAAAAAAGCCAAAAAAAGCTCAAAAACCGCAATTCATCCTTACTTTTTCTATTAAAAGTACAAAGATATCACTTGGAGTCCTGCCTCCTCGTGGCGAAGCTGGATACTCGGCCCTTCTGGGTCGGGGAACCAAAAGGACATAGGTCTGGTGTAACATACCCGATTGGGAGACCTCACCATTCCTAAAATGGATGACAATACAACCAAAAAATCGAAGAAGAAGCTCGCTCAAAAAGCGAAAAAAGCAAAAATGAAGACAAACAGTGAAATCACTGAAAATAGCGATAGCTCAGGTGATGAGCGCACCTGCAGCGATAGCAGCCGATCTAGATCAAGATCAAGATCAAGCTCCATAAATGTTGCCGCAGGAACATCGATTCCTGAAGGCAACATAAAAGAACTGCAACCGGTTATCAAGAGACGCGGTAGCGTCTCGACGCCAAGACTTAAACGAAAAATATGCGTCACGACCGAGACGCTGACGCTACTCTTATTTACAGCAAGCTCGCCCCTTTTTCGTCTGCTACGAAATGTAACTCGAATTATCTCAGTCAAAACGTCGCCGACGCCAAATGTGTCAGGTTCAATATTTTTTTTTTTTTTTTCTCTTTCCAATGAGCTCTGTTTTAATAAAATCGGTGCCCGCAATGCTAATATCTGGCCACTTACATTTTCAGAATCGGTGAAAAATTTTTCACCGCACTCACACAACGTCGAAGTGCTGATGTGTCCGTCGATATACGTGCATGGCGTGTATCAGCCCGTCTTAACTCTAATCTCAGGCAATAGATCGCGGACGCTAAATGTATCAGCACCAATATTTTTTATTTTTTTTCCCCTTTTTAATGAGACCGGTTGCGATAAAATCGGTTCCCGAAGTGCTGATATTTGGCCAATATTTCATTTTTGTCCGAACCCACACATCGAAACTGATTTGTCCGATCGTCGCATATACGTGTTCGTACGTGTGTGAATAATAATTGATTCTCTTACATCAGATCGAAGAAAGGGGAAAACTGACGTGCGGTGGTGTGCATAGGGAAAAAAAGTGCCTCGCCGCGTTTAATATTATTTTAAATTATACAGTGTCGTTCGCGTTTAATTCAAGAGTGCCGTAACCGCGACAGTCATCATGAAGAAATCTATACGTCCGAAACATACATTTCAAGTGAGTCGAAAGCGAGATAGATAATCGATCAAAAAATAAAAAAAAAAATTAACCTCAAAATCTGACTGATCTTACTTATTTAATCATTTAATTTATTTAACAAATTGCAGCCACCCTTGGGAAACAGTGGCACAGGCTGCCTTAATAAAAAAATATCCGAATCTCCAATGAATACCAACGTACATGGCACTGATGTGTCATTGACCGTAAAGTCATTGAAGGTGTTCTTCGCTCTCATAGTAGACTTGTTACCAATGACTTTGACTTTCCAAAGTGGGCACAGGCGGTAAGTTTAATGAAATGTACATTTTTTTAAATGCTATTGGACCAATACAAATACATTTAACACATAATTTTGTACATAATTAAGATAATTATACATTTGAAACTGTATCGGATGACTTAAATCAGAATACATTTGAAACTGTATCGGATGACTTAAATCAGAAGGATGTATTTTTTCTTTTTTAATACTCTCTACCTTAAGGACTAAATACATGAAGAAGTGAGTTTCTATTTTAATCTAAATTGCATGTTAATTGATTTTAGTCTTGAACATTTGTACACACTTTTAGCTCCACAGTAAGCTGAAGATTTTTTTTTTAAATACTAAATTTTATAAAATTTCTACACATCTATAGATTGACTACTATTTTTGACCAACTATTTAGCCAGATAACTCATACATTGAAAGAGTTATTCTGCAAAACGATATCTTCAACATATTTAAAAACCCATAACATATTAATGTCTTATCGCATCAAAACATTAATTTCAAAAAGATTATTACACTGATTTGTTCATAATTATTACAAAAGACTACATTTTTTATGAACAATAATTATTACAAAAGACTACATTTTTTATAAACAAAAATTAGTTATTCTTATGCCCAAAAATATGTGTAATAATCTTCTCTATCCTAGTGATGTCCCTTTTAATTGGCCGTTATTAATGCTTTGAATATCTGCTTGTTGCAGTGGGCAGAAAATTGAGCATTAATCAAAAACAAATTTCAATTAAAACGCGAAATAGATTTATTAAAAAATGTCATTCTTCGTTTATTAGCAATTAAAAGTGATAATTTTTTTTTCTTCATTAAATGTAAATGACGTTTATATAATAATGATATCTGCAAAGCAGTGAACACTGACAACATAACTTTTTTTCTATTTTAAACCAAAAAGCTAGATCTTTTAAAGCTTCATTTGCGATTAAAAAAGAAAAAAACTAGAATTGCCCTTATGGCATTACTATGCATTACTAATGCATCTAGTAAAAAATCATGTATTCCCTTTGTACTTGTAAAAAAAAGTTCTTTCCAGTGCAGTATTGCAATCGAAGAAATGAAAAAAAGTCTAATTTCTATATTATTTTGTTTTCTTTGGATCAGGGGTATTGAACATGCAATATTTACGAATTATGTTTGAAGGGTAACTTACACAACTATAATCTAGAAAAAATAAAATAAAGTACCACCGAAATGATGATTTTTTAATTTTGCATTGACCAAAACTTACAAACACAAAAAGATCTAAATATTGGGATAAAAATACAAGTGTTCAAAATGACATTTTGTAATATCAAGTATAAAATAACATCTATAAGATTTCAAAAATAAGCTCCACTCTATTCCATAATTGTAAGTAATGTTATACAAGGTAATAGAATTTAAAATAGGATATAGGATACTTTAAATTTGAGTAGGATTGAAAAATAATACCAAGATTACAACAATGATTGTGTATTTTCCAAATTTGGATCAAGTTCTACGAAAAGTCCCAAATTTCGAACGTATGTTAGTAGAATTTCTAATTTTCAATGTTTTTATATGCGTAAAAACGGCTAAACCGTGTTTGTACGGTTTTTCGCATACTTATTTTTTTACTGATCCCAGAAGGGTGTATATGTATACTACGCAGTGTAATTTGGGTCAATGGCACTAAAGAATCTCATGAAATAGTTCTTACTAGAGTATATTTTAAAAAAAACCCAGAATCAAAGATTTGAAAACCGCTTTCATGATTAACGTTCTTAAATTTCGACAGATTGGTGGCGAAACTGGAGGAAACATCACCCGACCAAGTCGATGTATTCAAGACCAACATGAATAAAGTAATGAAGGACATCTTAAGCAGATTCAAGGAACTGCAGTTCTTTGCAGTTCGTCGGTCTTATGGAGTACCGTGACATCGATGGACAGTCCGTTCCCGTGCTCATGTTCTTCAAGCACGGCCTCGAGGAGGAGAAGTTCTAAACAATTCTTAGATATTCAACAAATTGTCGAAAATTTTGAAGGTTTGTCTATTTTGTGTGTACCTTTTTCTTTTTTTGTACATGATTATTCACGGTCGACGTTACCTTATTAGGCGTCGATTGTTGCACAAACATGTTAGACTAAGGTCGGTGATGAGATTCCCGGTGCGACGCAAATGTCGTAGCGTCTACATCAGCCATACACGATTAATTGCTTTTAGTTACTTAATAACTTGTTGCAAGATATCATTACTCGAATAACAGATATTTTATGTTTTAGATATGCCGGAATCAAGACTGCAAACATGCTGCTGAGCTGTGGAATTTAGTTACTGAGCGAATGATGCTACTTCCAATCTCGCCCCTTCGCGCAGTTAATTTATTATTATTCTTTTAAAAGCTATGTTATACTCATCATTTCAGATGAAAATAACATAAAAAGAAAATTAAAAATTAGACTGTACATAAAACCTGACAAATTGAAATCACAGAAAGTTTACAGCTAATCACAAAATTTCTGCATACGTCACGCAGTTTTCCCAGTTTATTAGAATTTTTTTTTGATTATTGTCATAATCGCCGGCTTGGCTGCCAATATTAATAATTAAATGCAAGAATGGAAGATGGGGAAAGAATCAACGACGGAGGAAACGTCTAAGAGAGAGTCTCGTCTACTATTATTAACGATAGCTATATGTCGATGATAAACAGTTGTTTCTATGACCAACCATGGTCTGTAATGAATAAAATGACGTTTTCATAACTCGTAATTGTTGCAGTCATTAATTACCCCCATATCTGGGTTCGAAAAGATTTTTGGACCCAGAAAGTATCATTTATTATTTTATACTTGTGTAAAACATGTTTAGGAATGGACGAAACTGCAAGGGGAAAAATATCAAATTGACGAGAGTTCGAATAGTTTATATCCCGATGATGCAAATTTCAGATTAGTAGATATTATAAATATATTTAATTCTGAATTCATTATAGCGAATGACCAAAATGTGGAATGGTTAAAATAACGAAAGCGCGAAAAGTGGAATGGTCAAAATAGGAAGGCTTACACTCAAACTGTGTATTACCGAGGGGAGTTTATAGGGCGAATGAGATGGATTTTATTATTAGTTTTATTTACTATTGTATCATTCCCTATATGCTCATACAGAATATTGTCAATTCGAAATATTAGCCGTTCTCTATAATCTATTTCAAAAATAGGAACTTTCTATGTCATCCGAATCTATATTTTAATTATAAGAATTTGTTTTTTGGTTTTGGTCGTTTTTATAGCATTATTGTTGTTAAGTTTCGACGTATCGACCTAATTTTTATGGATGGAATTTTGACACGCGTTCTCGGGGTCTGAGATATCGGTGTCGAAGATTCTGATGTTATCGACATTCCTATACAGGAAAGTTTCAAACATATTTCGAAACCCTGATTTTTATTTAGTTCGCTCTAATTGCTCCACCAGTTCATTAAGAATTGATGGAGCAACCAGAGCGACCCATTTTTTACAATTAAAATAATCTATATTTTAATTATTCAAAGTATATGCTTTCTGAAGCATATACTTTCTCTCATGATTTTATTTTATAGGTTATATATATATTTTATAATAATTGTAAACAATTTAGATTTTTTAAAAATATTTCTTTTATTTGAAAATACATTCTTTATTTTTTTATTTTATTTTTGTAGCGGCAACACGTGTATATACAGCAATCTGGAAGAAAAATAAAAAATTACATTTAAATTGAATACAAATTTTTTATTTATTTAATATTAGGAATTATAATAAAAAAAAGAATACTCACTACTCATAAAATTTTTTTCCGTGACCGTGGTCGTGGTCGCGTTCATGGCGAGGGCGAGGGGGGGCTACTTGGCCCTGGTTGCCGCGTCCGCGGCCCCTTCTTTGTCCCCGACCCCGCCGCCCAAGAATTGGGCCCTGTCGCACAGCATATAATAACATGCGCGACAGGGCCTGCTCCGCGTAGCGCTGCCTCGCGTACCACCCCGCACGCGTTCCGCGATACGGGCCTGCAACAGAAAAAAAACAAATAAAAATAATTAATAAACATAATAAATCAATAAATCAATTGATGCATTTCAGTCAATTTTTGAGTCTACAAGCAAAATCCATCGACTGGTGTGATTGCAAGCAGCGACGAATGATCTTTCATTTGACGCTGCTTTAGACTACACCAGTCGATCCATTTTCCATGTCTACAATGGATATTATTCAAATCGACATGGAAAGTGGATCGACTGGTGTAATCTAAAGCAGCGTCAAATAAAAAATCATTCGTCGCTGCTTGCAATCACACCAGTCGATGGATTTTGCTTGTAGACTCAAAAATTGACTGAAATGCATCAATTGATTTATTGATTTATTATGTTTATTAATTATTTTTATTTGTTTTTTTTCTGTTGCAGGCCCGTATCGCGGAACGCGTGCGGGGTGGTACGCGAGGCAGCGCTACGCGGAGCAGGCCCTGTCGCGCATGTTATTATATGCTGTGCGACAGGGCCCAATTCTTGGGCGGCGGGGTCGGTGACAAAGAAGGGGCCGCGGACGCGGCAACCAGGGCCAAGTAGCCCCCCCTCGCCCTCGCCATGAACGCGACCACGACCACGGTCACGGAAAAAAATTTTATGAGTAGTGAGTATTCTTTTTTTTATTATAATTCCTAATATTAAATAAATAAAAAATTTGTATTCAATTTAAATGTAATTTTTTATTTTTCTTCCAGATTGCTGTATATACACGTGTTGCCGCTACAAAAATAAAATAAAAAAATAAAGAATGTATTTTCAAATAAAAGAAATATTTTTAAAAAATCTAAATTGTTTACAATTATTATAAAATATATATATAACCTATAAAATAAAATCATGAGAGAAAGTATATGCTTCAGAAAGCATATACTTTGAATAATTAAAATATAGATTATTTTAATTGTAAAAAATGGGTCGCTCTGGTTGCTCCATCAATTCTTAATGAACTGGTGGAGCAATTAGAGCGAACTAAATAAAAATCAGGGTTTCGAAATATGTTTGAAACTTTCCTGTATAGGAATGTCGATAACATCAGAATCTTCGACACCGATATCTCAGACCCCGAGAACGCGTGTCAAAATTCCATCCATAAAAATTAGGTCGATACGTCGAAACTTAACAACAATAATGCTATAAAAACGACCAAAACCAAAAAACAAATTCTTATAATTAAAATATAGATTCGGATGACATAGAAAGTTCCTATTTTTGAAATAGATTATAGAGAACGGCTAATATTTCGAATTGACAATATTCTGTATGAGCATATAGGGAATGATACAATAGTAAATAAAACTAATAATAAAATCCATCTCATTCGCCCTATAAACTCCCCTCGGTAATACACAGTTTGAGTGTAAGCCTTCCTATTTTGACCATTCCACTTTTCGCGCTTTCGTTATTTTAACCATTCCACATTTTGGTCATTCGCTATAATGAATTCAGAATTAAATATATTTATAATATCTACTAATCTGAAATTTGCATCATCGGGATATAAACTATTCGAACTCTCGTCAATTTGATATTTTTCCCCTTGCAGTTTCGTCCATTCCTAAACATGTTTTACACAAGTATAAAATAATAAATGATACTTTCTGGGTCCAAAAATCTTTTCGAACCCAGATATGGGGGTAATTAATGACTGCAACAATTACGAGTTATGAAAACGTCATTTTATTCATTACAGACCATGGTTGGTCATAGAAACAACTGTTTATCATCGACATATAGCTATCGTTAATAATAGTAGACGAGACTCTCTCTTAGACGTTTCCTCCGTCGTTGATTCTTTCCCCATCTTCCATTCTTGCATTTAATTATTAATATTGGCAGCCAAGCCGGCGATTATGACAATAATCAAAAAAAAATTCTAATAAACTGGGAAAACTGCGTGACGTATGCAGAAATTTTGTGATTAGCTGTAAACTTTCTGTGATTTCAATTTGTCAGGTTTTATGTACAGTCTAATTTTTAATTTTCTCTTTATGTTATTTTCATCTGAAATGATGAGTATAACATAGCTTTTAAAAGAATAATAATAAATTAACTGCGCGAAGGGGCGAGATTGGAAGTAGCATCATTCGCTCAGTAACTAAATTCCACAGCTCAGCAGCATGTTTGCAGTCTTGATTCCGGCATATCTAAAACATAAAATATCTGTTATTCGAGTAATGATATCTTGCAACAAGTTATTAAGTAACTAAAAGCAATTAATCGTGTATGGCTGATGTAGACGCTACGACATTTGCGTCGCACCGGGAATCTCATCACCGACCTTAGTCTAACATGTTTGTGCAACAATCGACGCCTAATAAGGTAACGTCGACCGTGAATAATCATGTACAAAAAAAGAAAAAGGTACACACAAAATAGACAAACCTTCAAAATTTTCGACAATTTGTTGAATATCTAAGAATTGTTTAGAACTTCTCCTCCTCGAGGCCGTGCTTGAAGAACATGAGCACGGGAACGGACTGTCCATCGATGTCACGGTACTCCATAAGACCGACGAACTGCAAAGAACTGCAGTTCCTTGAATCTGCTTAAGATGTCCTTCATTACTTTATTCATGTTGGTCTTGAATACATCGACTTGGTCGGGTGATGTTTCCTCCAGTTTCGCCACCAATCTGTCGAAATTTAAGAACGTTAATCATGAAAGCGGTTTTCAAATCTTTGATTCTGGGTTTTTTTTAAAATATACTCTAGTAAGAACTATTTCATGAGATTCTTTAGTGCCATTGACCCAAATTACACTGCGTAGTATACATATACACCCTTCTGGGATCAGTAAAAAAATAAGTATGCGAAAAACCGTACAAACACGGTTTAGCCGTTTTTACGCATATAAAAACATTGAAAATTAGAAATTCTACTAACATACGTTCGAAATTTGGGACTTTTCGTAGAACTTGATCCAAATTTGGAAAATACACAATCATTGTTGTAATCTTGGTATTATTTTTCAATCCTACTCAAATTTAAAGTATCCTATATCCTATTTTAAATTCTATTACCTTGTATAACATTACTTACAATTATGGAATAGAGTGGAGCTTATTTTTGAAATCTTATAGATGTTATTTTATACTTGATATTACAAAATGTCATTTTGAACACTTGTATTTTTATCCCAATATTTAGATCTTTTTGTGTTTGTAAGTTTTGGTCAATGCAAAATTAAAAAATCATCATTTCGGTGGTACTTTATTTTATTTTTTCTAGATTATAGTTGTGTAAGTTACCCTTCAAACATAATTCGTAAATATTGCATGTTCAATACCCCTGATCCAAAGAAAACAAAATAATATAGAAATTAGACTTTTTTTCATTTCTTCGATTGCAATACTGCACTGGAAAGAACTTTTTTTTACAAGTACAAAGGGAATACATGATTTTTTACTAGATGCATTAGTAATGCATAGTAATGCCATAAGGGCAATTCTAGTTTTTTTCTTTTTTAATCGCAAATGAAGCTTTAAAAGATCTAGCTTTTTGGTTTAAAATAGAAAAAAAGTTATGTTGTCAGTGTTCACTGCTTTGCAGATATCATTATTATATAAACGTCATTTACATTTAATGAAGAAAAAAAAATTATCACTTTTAATTGCTAATAAACGAAGAATGACATTTTTTAATAAATCTATTTCGCGTTTTAATTGAAATTTGTTTTTGATTAATGCTCAATTTTCTGCCCACTGCAACAAGCAGATATTCAAAGCATTAATAACGGCCAATTAAAAGGGACATCACTAGGATAGAGAAGATTATTACACATATTTTTGGGCATAAGAATAACTAATTTTTGTTTATAAAAAATGTAGTCTTTTGTAATAATTATTGTTCATAAAAAATGTAGTCTTTTGTAATAATTATGAACAAATCAGTGTAATAATCTTTTTGAAATTAATGTTTTGATGCGATAAGACATTAATATGTTATGGGTTTTTAAATATGTTGAAGATATCGTTTTGCAGAATAACTCTTTCAATGTATGAGTTATCTGGCTAAATAGTTGGTCAAAAATAGTAGTCAATCTATAGATGTGTAGAAATTTTATAAAATTTAGTATTTAAAAAAAAAATCTTCAGCTTACTGTGGAGCTAAAAGTGTGTACAAATGTTCAAGACTAAAATCAATTAACATGCAATTTAGATTAAAATAGAAACTCACTTCTTCATGTATTTAGTCCTTAAGGTAGAGAGTATTAAAAAAGAAAAAATACATCCTTCTGATTTAAGTCATCCGATACAGTTTCAAATGTATTCTGATTTAAGTCATCCGATACAGTTTCAAATGTATAATTATCTTAATTATGTACAAAATTATGTGTTAAATGTATTTGTATTGGTCCAATAGCATTTAAAAAAATGTACATTTCATTAAACTTACCGCCTGTGCCCACTTTGGAAAGTCAAAGTCATTGGTAACAAGTCTACTATGAGAGCGAAGAACACCTTCAATGACTTTACGGTCAATGACACATCAGTGCCATGTACGTTGGTATTCATTGGAGATTCGGATATTTTTTTATTAAGGCAGCCTGTGCCACTGTTTCCCAAGGGTGGCTGCAATTTGTTAAATAAATTAAATGATTAAATAAGTAAGATCAGTCAGATTTTGAGGTTAATTTTTTTTTTTATTTTTTGATCGATTATCTATCTCGCTTTCGACTCACTTGAAATGTATGTTTCGGACGTATAGATTTCTTCATGATGACTGTCGCGGTTACGGCACTCTTGAATTAAACGCGAACGACACTGTATAATTTAAAATAATATTAAACGCGGCGAGGCACTTTTTTTCCCTATGCACACCACCGCACGTCAGTTTTCCCCTTTCTTCGATCTGATGTAAGAGAATCAATTATTATTCACACACGTACGAACACGTATATGCGACGATCGGACAAATCAGTTTCGATGTGTGGGTTCGGACAAAAATGAAATATTGGCCAAATATCAGCACTTCGGGAACCGATTTTATCGCAACCGGTCTCATTAAAAAGGGGAAAAAAAATAAAAAATATTGGTGCTGATACATTTAGCGTCCGCGATCTATTGCCTGAGATTAGAGTTAAGACGGGCTGATACACGCCATGCACGTATATCGACGGACACATCAGCACTTCGACGTTGTGTGAGTGCGGTGAAAAATTTTTCACCGATTCTGAAAATGTAAGTGGCCAGATATTAGCATTGCGGGCACCGATTTTATTAAAACAGAGCTCATTGGAAAGAGAAAAAAAAAAAAAAAATATTGAACCTGACACATTTGGCGTCGGCGACGTTTTGACTGAGATAATTCGAGTTACATTTCGTAGCAGACGAAAAAGGGGCGAGCTTGCTGTAAATAAGAGTAGCGTCAGCGTCTCGGTCGTGACGCATATTTTTCGTTTAAGTCTTGGCGTCGAGACGCTACCGCGTCTCTTGATAACCGGTTGCAGTTCTTTTATGTTGCCTTCAGGAATCGATGTTCCTGCGGCAACATTTATGGAGCTTGATCTTGATCTTGATCTAGATCGGCTGCTATCGCTGCAGGTGCGCTCATCACCTGAGCTATCGCTATTTTCAGTGATTTCACTGTTTGTCTTCATTTTTGCTTTTTTCGCTTTTTGAGCGAGCTTCTTCTTCGATTTTTTGGTTGTATTGTCATCCATTTTAGGAATGGTGAGGTCTCCCAATCGGGTATGTTACACCAGACCTATGTCCTTTTGGTTCCCCGACCCAGAAGGGCCGAGTATCCAGCTTCGCCACGAGGAGGCAGGACTCCAAGTGATATCTTTGTACTTTTAATAGAAAAAGTAAGGATGAATTGCGGTTTTTGAGCTTTTTTTGGCTTTTTTGCGTTCTGTGTTTGGTCTACTTTCTTGATATCACTTGGCCGAAGCCAGTAGATAGGGACAGGTGTTGTAAACTAATTCGCTTCGAGCGATGGCTGTTCCTCGGGTCTCCCCATACCAGCACTATTAGTCACATCGGTTGGTCGATGGAAAATATGTAAACTTGATCGACAATCCAGCTCCACCACTGCCAGTTGAACGCCATGCGAACATAGTTGGCTTGGTAACACCCTGCCCACACCATTTATGGGTCATTAGACATGTTGGGCCTACCCCCTAGGGGGAGGTGACTCACTTAGCCGGCCCGGCGATACGGAGACGTCGAAACCCCTCCGGATCCCCGGGACCGTTATCCAGCGAGGGCCCCGTGGAGGCGGAGTCACCAGCTCTTTTGCTCAGCCCCAGCAGGTTAACCCGGAAAATATCCAGGTTGTTCGGCCTATAAGTGGCTCGGCTGCACCAGCTAGTAACGTACCTTTTAAACGTTACCCCTGCACCTGGTGATCACAGCCCAATCAGCACTTCATCGTGGCGATGGTGCTATGCCTTGGTTGTTCCAGTTATACGTTTCTTTCTTCTTTAGCCGTAAGTATACTCCTTGTGAGTTGTACAAACTCATCAAAATACGGCTTCTCCAAGAAGCGCAATAAAGAAGGCGGCCAGACGAGTCCGGTGTCCGCCATAAGTCCTTTTATGTCTGCTCTGTATTCTTCGTACAGTTGGCAGTTCAGCAATACATGTTCGGGTGTCTCTGCAGCTCCACATTCGCATTTATCGTCTTCAACTAAGTTGAATTGGTAGAGTTTTTCTTTGAAGTCGCCATGTCCAGTTACAAATTGTGTAACGTAATGGTTCATGTCCAGCCATTTCATCTTCATTCGTTTTTCAACACTTGGTAAGTAGTTGAATGTAAATCGTCCTTTAGTGCTGTTTGTCCAGCGATTTTGCCATGCCCTAAGAAGAGCTTTATCGATATCTTTTTTGATGTTTCCATCATTCACATCAGGTGTGAATGTTATTCCATTTAGTTCAAACGGTATGCGCTTACGAATATTGTAAGCACAAGTGTATTTCCAGATCATAAGATCAATTGGCATAACTCCTGCAACGACTGCTAAGGCGTCACCTGATGTCGTTCTGTATGCTTTGCATACTTTTAAGAGAACATGTCTCTGTGTACTAAGAAGTACACGCTTGTTTGTTTTATTTAATAAGTCTGCCCACCCGACAGCAGCGTACGTTGCTATCGGGACAAACAGACCTTTGTAAAGTACTTTGAGGCCTTTATGCCCGAGTCCCCATTTTGCTTTTGCAATTCGTGCGAAAGCATTAAAAATCTGCTTGCACTTTGCAGATATGCTATTTACATGTACATTTACCGATAGGTCTTGTCCGTAATGGACACCCAGGTAACGTACCGATTTTTTCATGGCGATTTGTTTGCCTTGTATTTTAATTCCAGGTGGTCTTTTGGTATTTAAACGTCCTTTGAAGAGGATCATTTCACTTTTGGTCTCAGATAATCTGAGTTTCTGCGTTTTGCACCAGTTATTTATTTCAGTCGCTATCGCCTGTCCTTGACGTTCAAGCTCTAGACGACTGTTAGCATGTACAATAACGATGAGATCGTCGGCGGTATGGATCCTTGTGGGCAGCCTTTTGTAACACTTTTACAAACTGAGTTTGATTCTGATATAATGGTGACCTTGCGGTCTTTAAAATAGTCCTTCAGTACATTGAAGACATTTTTTGGACAATTCCTTTCTTTTAGCACTTCGAGTATGCTAGGCCACCACAAATTGTCAAAGGCTCCGGAAATATCAAAGAGTAGTGCCATAGCATATTTCTTGTCAGAGGCTCCAACGTATGACCTGAGTTTGCACAGGGCATCTTCGGTTGAGCAGTTCGGTTTAAAACCGAACTGCATCTTTGAACTATATTCTTCACTATGGAAGATGTTTCGAGTTCTCTTGAGAATAAGTTTCTCCATGGTTTTTCCAAGTACTGACAGCAAACAAATCGGACGAAAGGATTTTGGGTTCCTTTCGTCCTTGTCTGCTGCTTTTTTCAGTATGCATAATAAGCCTATTTTCCAGTCTTTGGGGAATAGACCCCATTTAAGACAGCCATTGTATAGTACTACAAGTTCATCAAGGATGATCAATGCAGCCTTCTTAAGTACTTCCACCTCTATTATGTCCAGGCCTGGGGCCTTTCCATTATTGAGAGACATTATTGCGTGTCTCACTTCTTGTCTCGTGAACTCTTCACTGTCCGGTGTATCCGGCGGATAATGGCACTCTGTGCGCTTAGCACTTTGTGCAGCATCATCATTTAGCTCCTCATCGTCGGGAACAAGCTCATTCATAAGAAACATAGCTGTTTCTGCCCATGTTGTGGTTGCACTACCATCAGGACGTAGCATTGTGTTTCATGCTTTATTTGGTGTGTATTTACCGGATGTTATCCTATAGGTAATACCCCAAGGATTTTTGTTGCCTTCGTTAGTAACGAACTGCTCCCAACTTTTCTTCTTTTCGCTTACTACCATCATGTGGTATTGTCTTAATTTTCTTTTGTAGAAACGTTTTTGCTCGTTTCTACTTGCTTCATCAGTGGTCCTCTGATATCGTCTCCTTAGTCAGTTGACTTCTTTCTTGACTCCGCTTAATTCTGGTGTCCACCAAGGGACCGCCTTGACACAGGTTCTCCTGCGTAGTATCGTTGCGACACATGCACGAGAAATAAGGTCGGTGGTTCTGCTAGCTAAAAGCTCGACATCATCCACCGACCTGTTAGTGTCGCAATCGCGAGTCAACGTCTCTTTTTCATTGAGAATGAATTCCTCGAATGCATCCCAGTCGGCCCGATGAAGCGCGAAGCGCTTGCTACGGGTTTGTGGGTCATCGGGCATTCTATTCTCGATCTTCGTTTCAATGACTCTATGGTCACTGTTGGTCCACCCCTCATACACTGCCCACCCGGCAATTGATGGAACAAGTTGTTCCGTTACTAGTGTAACATCGATATTTGATTGTCCGTTTGCCGTAGCAAATGTGCTTGGATTGTCTTCTTCATTGAGCACAATGAGATTGAATTCTGATATGAAGCTTTCCATTTTTTCTCCACGTCTATTGGTCTCACCAGAATGCCAATGTGGAGATTTTGCGTTCGTATCGGACGCAATAAAACCTTTTTCATTCTTGTATTTTGCAAGGATGTTTCTGAGCTCTTCGATATAAGGCTCTATATCGTGGGAAAATTTGCAGTATAAAGAAACGAGGTACACACGTCCCAAGGGACCTGTGACCTCGACACATACACAATTCGCACTACAGAATTGCGAGACTTTCAGCACAGTATATTTCTTATTTAATATGATTATAGCCGAGCCTGGAGTTTCACCAGGTTTGTGTCCAGTAATGGTCTCATTTTGGCCCCATTCTGTTATTTTACCATAGTAATGGTATGGTTCTTGTAAAAGAACAAAGTCTGTTTTGGTCCGTGTTGTCATGTCTCGCAACTCATTCGAGACTTTGCTGGTTTTGCCAGCATTGAGTTGTATAACTCTAATGGATTTTGAGTTGTTACTGTCCATAGTCAGTATTATTGGCAAGTCTAGTCAGCGCCATCTGATATGATGGGCATGTTTTACTGTTTACCGAGTGATTACTCGGTCTTTTGGCTCTTGCGCATACTGCGCATTTCTTTGGCCGTTCCTTATTTTTGCATTCGGCTGCTTTGTGGCCGACCTCTGAACAGTGAGAACACGTAGTGTTCTCGTGTCTGCAGAATTTAGCTATGTGGCCAAATCCCTGACATTTAAAACATCTGCTCAGACCCAGAAAATCCTGGACTTTACATGATGTCCAGTCCAGATATATTCTTTTATTTTTGCAAATAATTGCTCGAATTTGTGGTGTTATTTCCACGACTACGTTGGCTGTTGCCACGTTTTTCTTCCCGGTTTTAAAACGGGTTCGGAATCCTTTTAGGAAAGCCTCTTTTGCGATTCCGGCGGACTCGAAGTCCGGATTTTGATTATAAATCAATTCGGTGAAGCCTTCACTGTTAGCCAGTGCTTGCGGAACATCATAAATGATGATCTTTGGACCTTGCATACCAAGGTCCTCGACATTTAGTCCACAGTCTTGAATGTTTGGACTATTTTTTAGTTTTTGCAGTTCTGCTATGGTAGCTGTTTCTACAACTACGCCATTGTCTCTGGTGTTCCGTATGTTACGGATTCTTACATTTTCTTTGCTAGGGTTGAATGCGCTCATTAAAAGCTTTTTCGTCTCCTCGCAGCTATTTGAGGAGTTTTCCTTCACTGGTCGAATGACCACAACTGGTTGCTTTGTCGGTTTTATAGGCTTCCGACCTTTGCTGAGCCTTACAGCTGGGGTTGGGGAAACCGTTGAGGCTCCTTTCCCAGTTGGTTCTTTGGCTGCTGTACGCTGTGCGTATGTTTGCACTTGCGTCTTACCAGTGGTAGACGATCTTTCCTCTAGTCGTGCTTTAAGCACATTATTCTCTATAAAGATATTTTGCACTATTGATTCAAGGTTTAGTGCCTTGTCAATCAGAAAATTTGCTTGGTCAAGAGTGAACCTTTTTCCCCCACCAGAACCAAGTAGGTACTCTGTTATTTGTTGCACATGCTCGTGTGCTATTTCGCCAAGCGTCTTTTCTTTATCGCTTTTTTCGGTTTGAGCAGTCGCAGTCGCAGTTGCGAGTTCAATGTCTTCGACATCGATCTCCTGCGTTTTGCGTTTCTTAGTTTTGGGTTTTACCCCATTGTCTTCAGTCTCGTGGACTTTCTTTTTGATGGTTCCTTTGGAACTTGTGCCAGGTGCTTGCATCTCGGTTAAAATAATAACCGGTTGCAGTTCTTTTATGTTGCCTTCAGGAATCGATGTTCCTGCGGCAACATTTATGGAGCTTGATCTTGATCTTGATCTAGATCGGCTGCTATCGCTGCAGGTGCGCTCATCACCTGGGCTATCGCTATTTTCAGTGATTTCACTGTTTGTCTTCATTTTTGCTTTTTTCGCTTTTTGAGCGAGCTTCTTCTTCGATTTTTTGGTTGTATTGTCATCCATTTTAGGAATGGTGAGGTCTCCCAATCGGGTATGTTACACCAGACCTATGTCCTTTTGGTTCCCCGACCCAGAAGGGCCGAGTATCCAGCTTCGCCACGAGGAGGCAGGACTCCAAGTGATATCTTTGTACTTTTAATAGAAAAAGTAAGGATGAATTGCGGTTTTTGAGCTTTTTTGGCTTTTTTTGCGTTCTGTGTTTGGTCTACTTTCTTGATATCACTTGGCCGAAGCCAGTAGATAGGGACAGAGGGAATCTCGTTAATCCATTCATGCGCGTCACTAATTAGATGACGAGGCATTTGGCTATTTTTTTTTTTTTTTTTTTTTTTTTTTTTGTTGCAGAGTCATGGAGCCGGGTAGCCATACCCGGGCCAGACTCACTGCGGACAAAACAAATATACATTTCCCGTTGATGATGACATGGGGTCGGGTTCCCCGTAGAGGTCTATTGCCTCTGACCGTGCAAGCCTCTATCACGCTATCCCACACCCGCCCTTTCTTGCGCCCTATCATGCCCATCACGCCCGACCACGCCCACCATCCTATTCCACCTCACCCAGTTTGTGTGACTCCCTTGGAGAACTCTGGTGGTAATACCAGCCAAGAGCCTCTTCGAGAGCCCCAGACTCAACAAATAGTCCGCGGATTTCGACGACCAAACACCTCTCCATGAGAGGGTACAGGAGGAGAAGGTTACGGCCTCAATACCAACCCGGTGTTCCCTAGCTAGGGACTGAACCAGATCAATATTTCGGGCGTAGTAATCCCTCTTCCTCCTGTGAGCGTCGTCCAATGGTGTTGATCCGCTGACGACCTGGGCGTCCACAACACTAATACGGCCATTCTTAACGGCAACCAAGTCCGGTATGCGGAGACCCTCCGCAGTTCTGAACCGCGGCTCCTCGGCTACCGTCCACCCTTTGTCACGTAGGCCAGAGGCAAGCACCTTACACACGGCATCGTGTCGTTTGACGCGTCCTCCGTGCGTTCGGTGGCAGGCCTGGATGATGTGCGCCGCTGTTTCGGTTACCCGACAGCCAGCGCGGCACTGCACCTGTTGCTGTAGCCTACGGACTCCGCGCGTCGTACGTACGCGCGATGGCAGACAGTTGACCCGAACGTGATGGTATTGCACGTAATCACGCCCGGGTATACCGTAACTTCCCGCATCGACCCAGGAGGTCGAAAGGTTGGTCCTTCCACACTCACGCAGCTCCCTGCCGTCCACCGAGGCATATAGAGACTTGGACCACCAAGACTCCCTCCTCGCCGGAGTACTCAAGAGCACTCCATCACGCGAGAGTGCACGATCAGCCCAACCGAGTCTTCAGCACCCAGTCGGACCTCGCAACAGCTCTCACGGATGACGAGGAGGAGTGCTCCAGGTTCCTCAGACGCTCTCGCAAGAGCCCCGGAACCGTGGTGGCGAAGGATGGAACGCCAAGTCCCCCGCCCTGGCAAGACGTGTGAAAGTATCCAACCGCTGTGTCGTGCGGGAAGCGGAACCATCTCCGAATGCTACTACGCACCTGCTTGTCAAGAGCCCTCAGTTTCCCGAGCGTGGCCCCAGCCAAGACCAGTGCATGGTAGAAACGGGGAATGAGGAAGCAACGCAAGATCTTTATACGTTGCTGCGGCTTCAACGGGGCCCTCGTTAGTCTATCCAACACGGCGGAGAGTACCCCGCCAGATCGCTTCGGTCCTATAGGCCTGAAATCAACACCCAAATACCGCCACTCCATAGTGGGGGACAACTGCTTGATGGGCGACCCATCCAGCAGATGAAATTGAGTGTCGACCAGAACCTTATACTTCTTCTGCTTTCCGGCAGGGACGATGGATAGCGCCACACATTTGGCAGCATTTAACGAAAGGCCATGAATCCGCGCCTCATCCTCGAACCTTCGGAGTGCGATTTGCATACCGGGCTTGGTTGTCGTTATTAGCAGGATATCGTCGGCATACGCAAGAGCGTTCACCCGACATCCGCCTATCTCATAACCAACATCGTCCGGCACCGAACGTAACACCTCATTAACCACGAGGCAAAACAACATCGAGGACAGCGGGTCTCCCTGCCGTACCCCTCTGTTAACGCGTACCCGCTCCGACCGAGAGCCCTCAACTTCAAACATCGTCAAGCTGCTGTCATACGCCCGGGTCATATAGGTGACAAACCCCGGGGGTAGACCGGCACGACCCAAGACAGCGCGGATTGCGTGATGGCTGACGCTGTCGAAGGCCTTGGACACGTCAAGGGAAGCTATGTGAAGCTCCCGGAGACGTGACCGCGAATCCTCCAGAAGCGCAGCCAACGCGGTGATGTTTTCCGCGCACCCATCGTCGAAGCATCGCTGCCTATCATCCACAAGATTCGCGTCGCGCAGCCGTTGCGCAAGGATCTTGTGGAGATGACGGACGACGACCGACGCAATGCTAATCGGCCGAAAGTCCTCTGGCCTGTGAGCCTCGACTTTCTTAGGAACGAACACGGTTCTACTGACAAGCAGCTCCTCGGGGAACCCTCCCCGAGCGAGAACGATGTTGAAGAAGAGAGCCTTTATACTCGATGGAACGGCGCGCCATTGTCTCGCAGTGATACCGTCGATCCCGGGCGCCGAGGAGATGGGGATGGCAACTCCCTCTACTTCCTCACACGTCACCGGGTGCCACACATACTCAAGGTCGGGCCGAGGACGGACCCGGCGTGCCTGTGGGACTTCCAGAGAGGGTTGAGTCACATAAGGACCCCAATGCTCGGCCATAGCCTCGACATTAGGGATCCGAGACTCAGCCGCCCCATCCAGGACTTCCTTGGCGGCTCTTCCCATTGATGTTTTGAAAAGCCGCTGTATGCGGGCATACTCCCGGCGACGGAGTTGCTTCCTTGGCACCCTTTGCGGGATACGTCCGTGATTAGGCCTCCGCGGACGCCTTTCCGGAGTTGGGGGGAACACTTGCCGGAGCCACGTTTGACACTGATTTCCAACCGCTCTCTGATCAAGGCAGTCGAGTGCTGCCTCAATCAGATTTTCGGCCTGAAAAGCCCGAATCTGTTCAACTACCGGAATTAACCGGAGTATCGCGTCTTCGGGAGTGCCAAACGCAGCGCTCCAGCGGCCAGATGTCCCGGCACGAGGGGAAGCCCGAGCTGGTGACAATGGTGATACGTCTACCATGGCTGGCCTCCGCGGGGGAGTTCCTGCATGAGGGTGCTCCCCTGCCAACT
>OZ024697.1:109835-354835 GCA_964016905.1 Perithous albicinctus | reverse complement strand
CATACATTACCGTCGACAGGAATAGTCCTCTGTACACAGTCGCCAGAGCCTCGAAGCGTAGACCCCAATTGCATCCTGCCACCCTCGCGAGATTGTCGAACAACGCGCTTATTTTTTCGCCGAGATATCGACAATGCCTATCTACTTTCAAACCTTTCCCGAAGTATACCTCGAGGTATTTGACGCTATCTTTGAAATTTATACTGGTCTGTCCTATCCTGATCACCGGTGGCCTTCTCGCCAAGTCCGGTTTCCTAGCTGCTTTGCGCTTACGATCCGGTCGATCCCCCCTTCCCATTGGGCGCTTCCATTCGCTCTTCAACACTATACCCTCGGTTTTCCTTCCCGATAGCTGGAGCTTCGCCGATGAGCACCAGCTAACGATCCTATCTACAATTACCTGACCTCTATCTTCTATCTCTCTACGTGAATTGCCCGTCACGACGACGAGCAAGTCATCGGCGTAGGCAACAAATTTGGTCGCGGCAACCGTTTCTAAAATCGCGAGTAAATTATCGAACATAATGTTCCAACAGTTTGGCCCCAGGACCGATCCCTGAGGACAACCCCTAGTCGCCCGCTTCGACACGTTCGTGTCCCCTATCGTGATTCTAACCTCTCTATCCTCAAAGTAGCTCTTCAGCACCTCAAACACGTTTTTCGGGCATTCCCTATCGCGGAGACTCTTAAGGACCAAGGGCCACCACACGTTGTCAAAAGCTTCAGATATGTCGAAGAGCAGCGCCACAGCGTAAGTTTCCTCGCAGTCACTCACGATGCGACGCATTTCCACGATCGCGTCCTCCGCCGACTTGCCCGGTGTGAAGCCGAACTGTCAGCTAGAGATCCTCTCCGGAGCCATTATCGTCGACATGAGACGACCCTTCAGAAGTTTCTCGAAGACTTTTCCCTGCACGGACAGGAGACAAATGGGCCTATACGATTTCGGGTCCTTCTCGTCCTTGTCCTCACCCTTTAGGAGCACTCTAAGCGAGCCCTCCTTCCAGGTAGAGGGAAAGACGCCCCAGTGAAGACACCCATTGTAAAGTCGAAGCAGTTGGTCCCCAATGATTGGGAAGGCCGTCTTCAGAACCTCGACCTCAATGAGATCGTGTCCCGGGGCCTTTCCGTTCTTGAGGTTGCGAAGAGCCTTGACTATTTCTAGCCGAGCGAACTCGGGTGCATCAGGAGTCTCTGGCACCACGCGGGCACCATCTCTGATCTCCCTCTGCTGTTCCGAGTCCTCCTCCTCGCGGTCGTCCGGCACGTGCGTGTTCAGGAGGGAGCTGGCTGATTCTTCCATGCTCATCGTGACACCCTCATTACACCGGACCGTGCTAAGCACTTTCTAAACGCGGAGTTTATGCGCTTGGAGCTTGTTAACGATACCCCAAGGCTCCGCGTTCCCGTTCGATGTAACGAAGTTCCTCCAGCTCTCCCGCTTAGCCGCTTTAATCTCCCTGCGATATTCCCTCAACGAATCTCGGTATTCTCGCAGTTTGTATGGTCGATCAGGGCTATCAAGATTTTCCGCCTGGAACGCACGTCTCTTGCGATATGTATCTCTCTTGAGATTAGTCAACTTTACTGTCCACCACGGACTGGACTTTCTAAAACGTCTCCTTCTCGGCATCGACCCAGCACAGGCGTCCGTGAGGACTCCCGTAAGGGTGTTCGCCAAGATTTCTACATCGTCCCGAGAGGTCAATTCCAGGACCTCGAGCCTACTCCTCGTAAGGTCAGTGAGGATCGCATTGAATCGGTCCCAATCAGCCTTAACAACGTTAAAGCGATTCTTCCCGAGACTCTGTTCATTTCCTCTGGCTCTCGGCACCCTGAGACTGATCTCCAAGGCGTTATGATCGCTGCTCGTCCAGTCCTCGCGCACCTTCCAGTCCCCTGTAAGTCCTGCCATTGAAGGAGAACCCAAGGTTACATCGATGTAAGACGACCCGTTCGTCGACCAGAAGGTAGGAGGCTGCCTCGCGTCGTTCATCACATGTAGGCCAAACTCTCGAATCAGCTCCTCCAGTTTCTCACCCCGCTGATCGGTGGTATCCGATCCCCAGAGAGCCGAACGAGCGTTGGCATCTAACGCTATCAACACTTTCTTTCCACGAAGACTACGGAGTACCCTATCCAAATGCCTCAAGTGAAGCTCGATGTCATCACTATATTGAAAATAGTGCGAGATGACATGAATCGATATTCCCGGAGCACGAATCTCCGCACACACGCAGTGCGTTGTGCTATGTTGGGAAATAAACAACATTTGGAAGTTAGGGTTGCAGAGGGCCACCGCCGCCCACGGTTTTTCCGACCTCACTGCCGCCACCTTCATTCCGATACCTAACCCGTAGAAAGTGTGACTCTGGTTTTGCTTCCGAGCGTACGGCTCTTGTAGGAGCAGCACGTCCAGTCGCTTCTCCTTTGCTAGTTCCCTAACTTCGCTTGATACATCCACCGAGCGGCGCATGTTAAGCTGCAAAACCCTAATTTCCGTGGTATTGGCCGTCCCGCGCGTGGCCAATCTAGTGGGGATTTGGGGTGGGGGAATTATTACATTCGCGGTTCTATCCTGTTCCGGTACGTCATTGAGTTCGACCTCGGTAGGTCGGGCTGCAACGACCCTATCGCATCTGTCCAGAACGATCTGGAACTCACGCTGGCCCGGTGCCACTTTATCTATCGCGGATCCAACTTCTTGTTCTCCTACGTCATTGTGCTCCACCACGGTAGGCCGAGCCACAACGACCCTTTCCAATACGATTTTTATCGTACGTTGGCCCGGCGCCATTCTACTTATCGCGGGTCTCTCCTGCTCCGGTTCGTCATTGGGCTCGACCCCGGTAGGCCGAGCTGCAACAACCCTATCGCATCTGTCCAACACGATTTGGACCTCATGCTGGCCCGGTGCCATTCTATCTATCGCGGTTCTATCTGCTTTCCTAGTCCTAACACGCTCAGCCACGGTAGGCTGAGACGCGTTTCCTATCGCAACCCTATCACACCGATCTACCACTATACGGACGGCACGAAGGCCGGCGACCTGGAGCTGCCTACCAAGACCTCCACAGTCGGCCAAGCTCGTGAGGGCACAGAGACGCCTGGAGGCGCGCGATGACGAAGACGAAGACGAAGAAGAAGAAGAAGAAGAAGAAGAAGCCGTCCGCGCTCTCGAACCCGCACGAGCCCGGGACCTCGTCAAGGTGGCAGCCGTCTCTACTCCTACTCGGGACGCTGCGTCTGGCTGCCGGCGCGAGACCAAACGAGCGTTCCTCCTAAGCCCCCCAGTCCCCATTAATAAGTCACTATGCATTTGTTCCCACGAGTGTGGTCGGAAAAGAGGTCCGCCCAGGCAGAGCCGCCTTACCCGGGTAAGCCTAAATACTCTAGGAGGTCGGCTGGTTTCCTATAGGGATCGTTCGAGACTGCGCTATTTTACATCACCGCAGCCATGCAGCCCTCGGCACGATGCCTTCCACCTTAGATTCAGATGTTGTGTGCTCTTAGTCTTTCTGCTCACCTCAGGCCTGTCCGGCATGGTTAAATCTGCCAGGGGACGAAGCCCCCGCCGGCATAGCCCCAAGGTTCATCGCAGCACGCAAGCCCCCCCACCACGTCAAGGTGGCACACTTGGGGGGGAGTAGATACGGACATTTAATATATTATTGGCCGGCAAGCCGGACCAACGCTACCGCACCCGTAAGGGTATACGCGAAAAAGGCTACCTATGCGGCACTACCAGCGAAACCATTTACTGCCGAGACAACGGACGATGGAAAAATCCTTTGACTTCCACTGGCGTGCCTAGTGGAGAGAGCAGTTTGGCTACGTCGAGGGACCAGGGCCCGACCCCTCCGGAGCGCACGCACATTGTACATGCGCCCCAGGAGGTCCAAACCGTTGACCCCTCGACGCACTCACGGGGAACCTCGGGAAGGCCTGCTCCCTGTGTCCCGCACGGACGCAAGCCCAGAATTGTGTTTATTTGAGTGTGACTCTACGTTTTCGTTTTCGGGTGTTGTATTTATGTGTGTGTGTTGTTATGAATGTCTGGGGTTTTGTTTGCGTATTGAGTTTTTGTTTGTTGTTCCAACGGTGACCTACGCTATTCGCCGGGTAGGCGGTTTTCCCGAAGAGTCGGGCTCCTACCTACCCATCACCAGGGCTCCGACAGCACCTGGCTTGGCGAATGTTGAACTAACTCTATCTTATACAACTACTAGTTATCGCGGCGCGGTTGGTTTTCGTAAATTTCCGGCGTATCCCTCGATGTCCCTCGATGTCCCTCGGGGTGGGGATCAAAATTATGAATGATCATATGTAAAACGTCCAATATTTCGAAATTGAGAAATAGGGATTATTAAAATAACGAAAGAAGAATTATTCGAATTTTTAATTTCGACGGATCACTAAGTCGAATAATTGTTTCGTCGAAAGATTAATTATGTAAACACTCATATATTCGAAAATACATTTTCAGAAAGTTAATACTTAGAATAAAGGAAATATCGATTACAATTATATAGAAGGTCCATATCTTAGATATTAAAAATGAAGAGCAGCTGATTATTTTAATAGCCAATATGTCGAAAAGAGGTATATCGAAAATACAAATTGTGAATGAGTAGAATTTCGATAACCAGAAAATCGAAGGACCAAAATAGCGAGTGTCGAAATAGCCACAGTCAAATTAGCGAATGTCAAAATATCGAAGGACCAAATTAGCGAATGAATATGAGAAAATACGATATAATCGATTCATATTCCCATAACTCAGGAACTATTTTTGTGCGTATTAAGTACAGGGAAGTGTCTCTTTGGTATAAACTTCATAAAAATTGATTAAAGCATTTTGATTTTATGGTATTTTTAAGATTTTAGAAAATGTCTATAATCACTCTAACTCTAACAAATTTCCAGCTATCGGGCTGAAACCTGCCATAAAACTGAAAGTTGTTACGACGTTTCGTATTGAATTTGGGTGAAATCGATAAAGTAATGCAGAGTTTATAGAAATTCGCATTTTCCTATATTATTATTTAAAAATGCCCGAACTCGAGAACGCTTCAACTGATCCAAAATTTTACATAAAGCTTTAATAGAATATGTCTTTGTTTGATACTGAATGGAGTGAAAATTTAACAAAGAGTTTATATTTTAGCGAATTTTACATTTTTTGTTTTATTGAAAATTCGACAATTTTCCACAAGTGTAAAAAATTGGCTGTCATATTGGACATCGAATGTTTGGTACTCTTTGGAAAAAATGCTGTGTATAAAAATATATAATAAATAAATCGTCCACAAAGCTTCCGCTATGAGGAAGACAAATTTGACTAACGTTCAATTATGACGGACTAAAAATAAAATCAACGAAGCAGTGTGCAAATTCCATTTTGCATCCTTTTTACTTTTTATTAAACTGTTTTCCTTAACTAATAACAGAGTGTATACCGAATTAGCGTATGACTTAGATTGTTGCCAATTTTCGTCAATTCATCCAAGAGTTACCTATTCTTGGAAAATTCAGAAAAATGTTTACGTCAACCTTATCACAATATATTATATAAATTAAGGAGCATATATGGGGAGAATTTTAGAAGTATATGGGAGAATTTTTTCAGATTTTTTCAAAGCGATTTTTTAAATTTTAAGTATCACTGTAAAAAAATCTGAAAAAATTCTCCGAAGCCGTAACATATGTAGAAATGTTCAAGTAATAGCCTGCAGTGAAATTATTGTTATGCATCTATCTTTTTTCAATTTTCTTTTTTAAAAATAATTGTAAAAAACTAGAAGCCATGTCTGACCCACTTTGGGTCAAAAGATTTAAAATATTGATATCAGATGCAGGACTTTTAAAAAAACCAGATTTTTTAATTCTGGCTAACAATATGTTGGCTTCAAATAATCATAATTGTATTGAATGTTAAAAGAAAATTAATAAAAATTCTGGTTGCCTCTCAGAGTTGGAGCAGAAACATAAAAAATGTGGATCAAATTCGAGAGGTTGAGGGTCTGACCTAGATCGAATCGGTATGTAATGGCCCATGTACACTCAGCCTACAGGGAAATTTCATTGCTTTCGGCAATATAGGTAAAGCGGTAATTTAAGGGATTCACTAATAGTACATTACTGTACAAGAGCGGTAAAACCTTTTCTCACGATTGTGAGTTTCGGCAACACGAGCCGAAGGCAAGTGTTGCAATCACACGAGCTAAGAAAAAGTTTTCAACGAGTATTTTGCAAAATTGTACTTCACAAGGTGTGAAAATGGGGGTTTTCCCGCGAAGTGTGCGTAAAACGTCCATTCTCGCACCGAGTGAAGAAAACCATATTATATATTGACAATTAAGTTTAAAGTCTCTAAATCTGCTTTATGAAGAAACTAGCACATCAAACCGGTTTTCACATTAACAAGAAAATAGTTTCCTACGATTCTCAAAATATATATTTGAACCAAATTTAACAATTAACTGGACAATAAAAAAGTGTTCATTGGAAATTCTTTTTTCTCTTTGACCCGGCCTCTTAATAGATAGTTTTTAAATCACTTTTACTTTATAACAGTAATCAAAATTAATCTAATTGAACGCGAAAAGAATAATATTTATCTTCGATGAAAAAAAAAAGACTTTAAAAATAAATATGAAAATGCGCCTAACATCTTGATACTTTAAAGTGTTCCATAGGTTATCAAGAAAAGTATACAATTATTTATTTATTTATTTATTTTTTATTGTGTCTGGAATGGCTATTCAGACGCTAGCCAAATTCTTTGCGGAGGTGCAGTTATCGGCGTTCTGCACATGACACAATAATACCGCTCTTCGTTCCACCATATTTCTCCGCAGTCAGTGCAGCAGCAGCGGTGGCCACATGGCAAAAACGAATGCGTTGCTCTTCCTGAATAACATATTCTGCACAGAGCTGTAAAAAGATATTGCCACAAGGAGTACACATGTTTTTCCACGCAATTAGTGCGTAATATGTGGTAATGTTATCGACGTTCTATGAAATGCAAGAGATCAAGGTCTCTTAATTAAGTTGAAATACATATTTCAAATATAGGTCTGAATAGTAATCTCATGTTAGTTGACGGAACAGAAATTTAAAAAATTAGATTTTTTTATTGTTCGCTGTAATTAATTGTGTTAGTGAATCAATTATTATGCTGACAACAGAGAGAATCCAAATAAGAAATATAAATGACCACACAAATGCTGCAAGTAAAAAACGACTTTGACGTTTAACGAAATATATTTACAGTTATTTGCAAATGCGTAACCTCAAACAGTGATCAATGAATTGTCGCAAATGTTTTGAGCCGTGTAACGGTCTAAGCAGGCAAGTGAGCGGTGGGCCCTTCCGTTCAGTTGCCTATCCTGCGCGCTATTTGACTATTCAACATAAACAACATCGACCGACACATTTGATGCTACCAGTACATGAATGGACTAACAAACGCGATACATCCCTTACAGCGGGCCACATTGACTCATGATAGGCTATATCATGAATCAATGTGCTCAACTGCAAGTGCTCAACCTATACCATATATTAATAGACGGAGCTATCACTTGGATCACGAAGTAAACTGTAATTTTGACACGCTGAACCGACCTCATAACTCGTATCTAATACAAGCAAGCTCAGAGAAGTACAAACACCGCATTTCCCTGCAACGCTTGAAACGAAAGCTGGCGTGATCGCGGGCCACATTGACTCCGAAGAGAAGCGGTCCGACGGATCTGCTGCCCGGAGACAAGGTACACTGCAGATGCTTGACGTCTACCGAGCTATCATTTACATCATAACGTAAATTGTGAGTTTAACACCCTTAACTAAACTCATGATTCTAATGTTGATTCACAATCGAGCCCATATAAGTTCAATCACCGCATTTCCCTCCAGCGCTTGAAACAAACGCTGGCGTGATCGCGGACCACATTTACTCCGAAGAGAAGCGGTCCGACAGATCTGCAGCCTTACGGCAAGGTATTTTGCGTAAGTTTGACTTAGTAGAGCTGTCATTTAATCATGATGAAAGTTGTTATTTTAATACACGAAACCGACCTTCTGACTTATTCTAAAACAAACATGAACCCGCAGAAAAGAGGTATTGTTGTATTTTCATTCAGCGTTTGAAGTAAACACCGGCGTTGCCGCGGCCCACATTGACTCCAAAGAGAAGCGGTCCGACGGAACTTATGCCTGATGACAAGTCAAACTACTGACACTTGATGTCTACGAAACTCTTATATGAATTAACTGAAAATCGATTATTAGTCTGACAAATTACCCAGTTCACTTGATTGCTGAGAAACATAATAGACAATAGTTTCCAAATGATAGCCTATCTTATAGCTTACAGAATCTACAAGTTCTCCGGAATTCCAAAAGTATTATTGAAGTATCTGCAGAACAGAACATATTAATTCATATAAAAACATGATTTCATGTATAGTTTCAATTGAATTTGTGCATTATCGATTTTTTTTATCAGTGCAGATTTGTAACTCATTTATTAACTTTGTTGAGTTACTTTTGAATATAATAGAAACTTATCGAAGTTTACACAATAAAAATTCTCGGAACGTCGAAAACATTACGTATATCGATCATTCCATGTTAAGTCAATAAAAAAATTATAAAAAACTTCTACGTTCAGATCTCAAAAATTAAAACTACATTATGCATATAGGCATTCCACAGGACATCACATGACATCGCTGTATCAAAATAATTTATATCGAACCAAATACGGCAGTTTTGTTTAATAAAGTTATTGAATTAACGTGGGATGATACACAGGATAAAAAATGTGTAGTAGTAATAACATCATTATACTATAAAGGCAGATTTATGTAAAAGCACCAAGTACTTTAATTGACGTGCCCCAGTTACTAGAAAGCACAACTTTCTATACGGAATTCAAATAGCTTTTTAATACTTAAGGTACTTCGTATTTTTGGATAGCTCTGTCTAAAATGCATTTATAAGACAGTTCAAAATAAAATGAATACTTTTTTCATTGCGGTCAAGCTGTAATTGCAGCCTGTAATGTATGAGTGATTCCAATTTCGACACAGATTTCGGGATTTTCAATTATTCATGACTATATTATTTATAACTGGCAAACTCTACATCTGCAAATAGAATTTCGTCAAATTGTCTTTAAGGTATCGCTTAGACAAAATAAATTTTCGGGTCTTTTTCCTGACCGGTGACGAGCAAATCTGGCGTTGAGACCATAACGAGCGTGAACGAGACCAAACCTCAGAGCGTGCGCGAAATTTATATTTCGAACTCGAGACCCCATTATAAGCCCGAACAGAAAAGGCATAAGTGTTACTCTCGTATATTTAGACTATTTATTAATTCATATTTATTATTACTATTTATTAAATCATACACTTCTCTTCAGTCCGCAAAATACGTGTTTTCGTACAACCCCGTGCATCATCTTTTGTGAAAGCTCAGTTTGTCCGCCCATGCAAGCATATAATCGAGGTCGCGGCTATCTCAACTCTCAAATATGAATGTCTTTAACTGTTTAACAATTTAATACTACCAGGAATGAGTACGAGAGCTCCGGGATCTCGCTGGTACTAGTCGGTACTGTAGGTATTACCGGGCGATATCTACCACGCACCCTAGCTGCTGGACGACGATACACATTAATTCCTCACGCGAGAAAATTAAAAGTGCAACGTCCCACCGAGAACAAATACGACAAGGGCACCAGTCTCGCGCAAAACGAACATGATATCGAAATCGAGCAAGAACGCGAGTTTGAGAACAGCCACGTCGTGAGAAAGAATTTTAGTCGTTTCCGGTTGATTAACCGCAAAAATCATCGACAACCACCGAGTGGTTTTTTGCAAAAAAAAAAATCGAAAGATCGGTGGTAACGACTTAAAAGGACTGTCCCAAAATGATGACCCTAGAATAAACATTTGTAACGCCTTCGTTTTTATAGTCATTACATAGAAAAAGGTATTAAAATTATCATCAAACAACTGCAACGCACAAGACGTCCACCTGAACGATACGGAATGATACCGAACGAATCCCAACAAAAGTCGAATTGGGTGTTGCAGTGCGACTGCAATAGTCTCCCCGATCAAGCCCTACAGATGACAAGGCCCACGACCCTCCTGACACGTTCAGTGGTCTCCCGCGAAACTATTGTAACGGATAGTGAGAAAGCGAATCGAGCGTTAAGACTTATAATTTCGCTAATACCGACCGTGAGCAGAATCGAAATTCTATGCGATCGTATTTCGCATTTGGAGGACGAGATTTTATTAAAAGCTCGGACGCGAGAGGCGTAATTGTTCTCGCGTGTTAAGTACCATTATATTACTATTCAATAAGTTACGCATTTCTTTTTGTTCCGTAAAATACATATTTTCGTACGATTTCCTGTCGTTACCGTCTATAAAAGTTTCTTCCGTTTATCCGCGCAAGTAGAAACTTAGGGCCGTGAACGCCCTAACTCTTAGAAGCGAGAACCTACACTTTTATCAATGAAGGCAATAAACTGTGGACCATTCATTCACTGCGTTCATTTTCCGTTCATTTCGCGGCGTTCTTTTTTGTTTGATATTGATTCTGTAGTATATGAACAAATGCATGATACAATCTTATTATTTTTCAACGTGATATTAGTCAGTCGGCCCTCGGCAATCGTAAGTGACGCATGTTACCATTAATAAATCTCTGATATTCTGAATCTTCAATCTTTTATGGAAGCAAAAATTCCCAAAATTATTATCAAAAGACCGCGACGCATAAGACTTCCACCCGAAAGATACCGAATGCTACCGAACGAGTCCCAACAAAAATCGAATTGGGTGTTGCAGTGGGGCTGCAATAGTCTCCCCGATCAAGTCCTGCAGTTGATAAGGTCCATGACCCTCCTGATACGTTCAGTGGTCCCCCGCGAAACCATTGTAACGGATAGTGAGAATGCGAATTGAGCTTGACTTATACTATGACTTTATTGTTGTTAAGACTCGACGTATCGACCTAATTTTTTTATGGATGGAATTTTTGACACGCGCTCTCGGGGTCTGAGATATCGGTGTCGAAGATTCTGATGTTATCGACACTCCTACAAGGGAAAGTTTCAAACATATTTCGAATCCTTGAGTTTTTATTTAGTTCGCTCTAATTGCTCCACCAGTTCATTAAGAATTGATGGAGCAACCAGAGCGACCCATTTTTTACAATTAAAACAAATCGTGAAAAAATATCGCCACAGCCCGGGTTTGAACCGGGAACCTCGGATCACTAGTCCGATGCGTTACCAATTACACCACCGTGGCTATGGCGACATTAATTCACGATTCCCTTCAAAGTTTAACGTCAAATATGATTTTAAGAATTTGTTATTGGTTTTGGTCGTTTTTTTATAACATTATTGTTGTTAAGACTCGACGTATCGACCTAATTTTTTTATGGATGGAATTTTTGACACGCGCTCTCGGGGTCTGAGATATCGGTGTCGAAGATTCTGATGTTATCGACACTCCTACAAGGGAAAGTTTCAAACATATTTCGAATCCTTGAGTTTTTATTTAGTTCGCTCTAATTGCTCCACCAGCTAAATAAAAACTCAAGGATTCGAAATATGTTGGAAACTTTCCCTTGTAGGAGTGTCGATAACATCAGAATCTTCGACACCGATATCTCAGACCCCGAGAGCGCGTGTCAAAAATTCCATCCATAAAAAAAAATTAGGTCGATACGTCGAGTCTTAACAACAATAATGTTATAAAAAAACGACCAAAACCAATAACAAATTCTTAAAATTATACTATGACTTATAATTTGGTCGATACCGACCGCGAGCAGAATCGAAATTGTAAGCGAGCGTATTTAGCATTTGGAGCAAGAGATTTTGTTGAAAGCCCGGACGCGAGAGGCATAATTGTTCCCACGTGTGAAGTACCATTATATGACTATTCAATAAATTACGCATTTTTTTTTATTCCCTAAAATACGTGTTTTGGTGCATTCTCGTGTCGTTATCATCTATTAATGTTTCGTCCGTTTATCCGCGTAAGCAAATACTTAGGACCGTGAACGCCCTAACTCTTAATAGCGAGAGCCCACAATTTATCAATGAAGACTGTGGACCATCTAGTTCGCGGCATTCATTTTTGTTCGATGTTGATCCTGTTGTATAGTATAAACAAATGCTTGCTAAAATCTTGTTATTTTTCAACGCGATAGTCAGTCGGTCCTTGGCAATCGTAAGTGACGCATGTAAATGTTAATAAATCTCTAATATTCTGAATCTTCGATATTTAATTACATCTTCAGAAAATTGTCACGTTAAATCTTAATAACGCGAGAGTTCTTTGTTTAGACACGTTGTTGTATACCGGGAGCGTAACAAGCTTCATTAAAATGCGATTTGTATGAAATTAGGTGCGATAGATCTCACGAGTTACGATTACGTACGCGTAAATAGCTCTCCGCTTAATATTGAAAATATTATCAAAATTCGTCTCCCAATATTTGGGAAAACTAGAGGATATACCAATACTTGAAGTACCGGAAGAAATAGCGCACCTGCGTTATTAGGGAGTAATGCTGTTAACGAGATAATGAATGTCGAACTATTCAATAAATATCCATATCCGATGCTTGCGATGATTTGAAGATTAATCCGGAAGTATGTGTCAAAGTCCAAATGGAGGTTAAATCAATCTTTCGGGATGAGTATCTTGAACCGAAACGACCGGAGGTATCGTGAATGAAATCTTGAATTGAAACTTCGTCTCGATGACCCGAAATTATTTTCTAGTACTCCAAGACAGCTATGATAGCTATAATAAAAATTCGAAGACTGAATATTTCAGATTTATTAATAGTTATATGCTGTAACAGAACGCTATACCCCCCACGACAATCTTTCGCTCGACGAGTGGAGCGCGCTTGTACAACGGGGTATCTGCCACGAAGCGGCGGGCCAGAGAAGGGGGAAGCATTGACGTCATGGTAACAGCGTACGAGGTGGGGCTGCCGAGATATAACGCGAATGCCCACCGACCTACAGCCCACTTACTCTCCACTCCAAACGATCGCAAGATCTCTACCAAAATTTCACACTAACATATCCTGATTGTCAGTTCCCACTGATAATCTTCCTTCCTTGAGCACTGCCCAGCTCACTCAAAAATTTCTAAGTCCCTCTTCTCTCTTCTCTAACCGAAACCATAGCACCGTTATATACCTATCTTACAGCCGAGACTGCGAAGATTCGTATATTTCGAGAATCAGCTGTGAACACACCGATAGAGACGAACACATAGGAAATATAATCCACTGCAAGCATTGGGAGATTTAAAACCTGTTTTTGGGGAACTATAGACATAGAAGACCTCAGTACTGTGTGATACAGTAATACTGCTTTCGACTCGTTATCTCCTCGGTTCTGTTATTAGTCTACAGGGCATTGACCCTGGCATCTTTCGCCTCGTCGTAAGTAGCTGGAGAATCGGATCAGCTGTTTTCTGAGTTCTTCAGCGATCGCTGTTCTGATCCATAAAAGCTACGACTTGCGTGATTTCGTACTGATAGTCGACTAAGAGATTCCGTGAGAGTCTTGCCTAGATTTAATCCTACTGTGTGAACACGTAGAGCCGCAGGACTTGCCCTATTATCTACTTATCGGAGCACATAACACCTGTTCTAGAATATTGTCAATTTTGCATTCAATGACCTAATTCCGATGATGAATTAGAAGTTACCCGCGTGTACTTCTCTGAGGAAGCTTCGGGCTTTTTAGAGTGAGGGCGTACTCTCTCTTATAAAATTAAAAAATAAATAAATACGCAAAGTAAATTCATTAATTCATGAGCCCTATGCTCCTCGCATCGACACCTTCTCGTTGCGTGAACAGTCGAGTCCTATTTCAAATTTTGCCATACTCAAGTTATTACTTGTATAAAAATTAATTATCTTTATCATATCTTAGCACCAATGTAAAATACTTGTGCGAGCTCACAGTGAGAAGGTTTAAATTCCAGAAATCTCATTTCAAATCTTCCACACCCGTAAATACCCCATCGCTTTTTCTACCTATACGATAGCCAATGATGAGAAATTAACCCCAGCCTCGTGGCAACAGGGATTTCTGAGGTTTCCTCCTCATCCTAAAAAGAAAAATCCTCTCTCTCGAGTCCCGTACACGAACCATCCTTCTAAAATTAACGAAAAATCCGTTTTTGTTTCATTGGCGCCCGAACAGGGACCCGAAGAGTTATAGGAAATTTCTCAAATTTCAAAAGGCTCACCGTATGAATAGCAAAGAAGTGACACCTTCTACTGTTGACATGGCCTCCACGTCAAACAGTGGTACAGTCATGACAACGACGTTGACTACTTCAAACATTAATAATGCTCCCACAGTGAGCGGGGCAGGCTATCTTCAGAGTACCGGTTTAAACCAGAGTAGTTTTAACTTGTCGTACACGGTGCCTCATCTTGCACAACAGCTCGCTGAAGTTCATATCCAAGATCCTCATAGTTATCGTGGTTATACTCCGCCACCGCGCCACTTAAGAACACAGTCACGCGACTACCATATCCCTGTACATACTCAAGGTGCCACAGTTTCTATCCTTGAGGAAATGCGGGCGCTGAGACTAAATGATAATACGGTAGTCAACAAACGCTTAGACAACATTAATAGTATGTTAACGCGTAGAGTAGAAAGTATGCAAAACCAGCTGACTTCTTCAATTGCCTCAATCAATAGCCAGATTCAAAATCTTTCTAGGATAATTATCACTGATAGTAGTGGCAGAGAAGCCACAGCATTTCAATCATCAGGAGCTATACCAAGGACAAATAGACAATCATCACAACAAATAAGCGATGAGTATCGTCCACGGAGACGAGTGTTGCAAAGTGGAGGGGCTTCTCACCCATCCCAAACAATTGTCGGTTTCATGGAGAATGAACCACAGATAGAGTCGGTACCACCAGTGGGGGAGGAACCCGAGATTTTTAATTCAACTACCCATCAAAACGAGGTCCCTTTCTGTAGATCGCACTATGGTGAAGATGTTTATGGAAGACCTGAAGGAAATCTCCCTAACGTCACTGATACACGTAATACTGTGTCCGATTCAAAATTATGGGGATCTCCCAAGCTGAATACGCCAATATTCCGAGGCAACATAAAAGAAAGACCCACGCAATTTTTGCATGAATTGGCTAAATATCGAGAGGCCTTGGGACCACGATATCAATTCGATATCATAATATCTCAGAGTCTCATGGGCCTGGCGAAGGAATGGCGGACGTGGAAAAATTCTCCATTCATTCGTGGAATGACTTCGTCGTACGTTTTAGTCGACGTTTTTGGAACGATGATGTTCAGTATGGTGTTCGGGAAAATTTAGATTTCGGCTTCTACAATTCAGAAAACAATCAAAAGAGACTACATTATGCCTTAAACCTTATTGGCATGGCAAAAGAGCTCAGCCCAGCACTTACTGATACAATCATTATCCATAAGCTCTCAAGACACTTTTCCGAAGAAATACGTAGCGCAGTAATCTCACGTGGTATAATAGATATTGAAAGCTTCCTTGATTTATTAGAACGGTTTGATCAATCTGGTGTCCTAAATTGCAACAGGAAAAGAGTAGAGAATCCTGGGTATAAACATATTCCTCGCAGTCAGGGGGACCGCAAATTCTCCCCGGATCAATTCAAACCCCGTAATGTTACCTCAGATCGACCATTCTCAAACTGAGCCTTCTAGGAAAATTCGGGCGATTACTGAAAATACAGAAGGAACGGTGTCTAGTGAAGAGCATCACATAATTGTTATCGAGGATTCGGGAAACGCGAACTCGTCATCTCTCGAAACCGCCCAGTAACAGAGGTGACGTTTGGCTATGGGCAAGATATGCGCGATTATTTATTAGACAAGAATGAACATCCCTCCCGTATTATTCCGAAATGTCCATTGTTGGAAATTAATATACAAGGAATAAAAATTCGAGCTCTAATTGATACAGGCAGCGAAGTGAGCGCGATCTCAGAGAAATTTTATAATCAGTATAAAACAACGTATGCCAAATGTCCTACCCTGCCTCTTACGGGAGTCACAGTTACTGGGGCAACGGAAGGTAAGGCAGTTAGAGTAAAAACACAAATTTTTGCACCAATTCAAATGGGAACTGCGACCGAAAAAGCCACCCTTTTAATTGTTCCTAATTTAACATCGGATTGTATAATCGGCGTTGATTTTCTATATAAACTACGCGCTATAATTGATCTCGAGTCTTACTCACTATTATTCACTCGATCGGAAGAACCTAAAAACTCGCAAAAAATTAAATTCAGTAATCCTCCTTTTGATAACAACACGCATAAATTACAGATACGACACATTTCTGGCGTAGATTATAACATAACCTTGACCGAAATTAAGTCTAAAATTCACGAAACTAGTTGGTCAAGTCCGGAATGTAAAAATCTTTTTTTACATTCCGGAATACATTAATATTATACATTATATTACATTTGAGGAACTAATCACTAAACATCGATCAGTATTTGAAAAAAGGCCAGGATTATTAAACTCATATACTCACACTCTGAGAGTCATCCCCCACCAACCATTTCAAACTAAGATCTATCCAGTAGCAGTAGCGCACAGGGAGAAAGTCGATCTAGAGATCGAGAAAATGCTGGATATGGGTATAATTAAAAAATCTAGTAGTCCCTATCGCAGCCCATTGGATGTGATCCCTAAGAAAGATGGCACGGTGCGATTATGTCTGGATGCAAAAAAGATTAATGAAATTATGCTCCCAGACAATGAGCAAATGGAATCTTCAGAAGTACTTTTTCAACAATGTGTAGGCGTCAAATGCATGTCATCATTGGATCTACGTTCTAGCTTTTGGCAAATACCATTAAGCCCTGAGTCGAGAAAGTACACGGCCTTCTCTCATCGCGGTAAATGCTATGAGTTTTGCGTTACGCCTTTCGGACTTCGCTCTAGCACAGCGAGTCTTGTTAGGGGTTTGGGTCCGATTCTGAAAGGGCTAGGACACACGATTAATTTCGTAGACGATTTATTGTGTATGTCCACGGACTTTGAACAACATGTGCGAGATCTCGACGAACTATTGTCCCGATTTTCTCAACACGGGTTGACCTTAAGTCTAGAAAAATCTCAATTCCTCAAAACGAAAGTCAAATTTTTAGGGCATATGCTAACTCTACAGGGAATTCAACCTGACCCCGAAAAAATTCAGGCTATCAAAGAATTTCCTATACCACGTACCCCAAAACAATTGCGTGGATTTTTAGGCTTGGTGAATTTCTATAGTATGTTCACTAATCGCCATGCAGGGGTGACGGTGCCCCTATTGCATTTGACACGCAAAAGTGTCAAGTGGAAGTGGAGCACAAAGGAGAAAGAAGCTTTCGAGGATGTCAAAGAAAAATTTTGCAATGACGTCATACTCCATTATCCCGATCGAACAAGACCTTTCTACCTTCAAGCAGATGCTAGTGATTACGCTCTGGGGGCAGTTTTGTATCAAGTAAATGAAAAAGATGAACATGAAGTTCTCCAATGCGCAAGTAGAACATTGAAAGGCGCTGAAATAACATACTTTACAACTGAAAAGGAGCTACTCGCCATTGTATGGTCACTGCAAAAATTCCGATCATATCTCTTGGGATCTCAGATACACGTGATAACCGATCATGCAGCCCTTATATTCCTCAAGGAATGCCGGTTAACACATGCGAGACTCACGCGTTGGTCGCTTGCAATTCAAGATTACAACATGACTATAATGCACTGTGAAGGAAAGAAAAATACCGTGGCAGATATATTAAGCCGACTTCCGGACCTCGACCGAAATGGGGGGGGGGGGTAAGTCAGCAAAAAAAAATGGTTTTCAGAGTGTTGTACTTTTTTATTCCAGCCAACCTATGGATATGAAATTTATATACCACTTAAGGACTAGAATGAAGAATTTTTCTGTCAGTGTTAAAACAAACCGGTTCCATTGTAAACGAGATTTGTGTTTTTTAAACTCTGCGCATGATTCAAAATCGACTACTCAAAGCATTTTGCTCATTCATGTCTCATTTTGTTTGTAACAATATAATACATCGGCTAAGCGGAGGGATTTTTTAAAGGTCCCCAGGCCAAAGATATAAACTAATTTAGAGATATAGAAATGTACAAATTTGTAAGTTAGTGGAAATATTTGGCCTGGGGACCTTTCAAAAAAGTCCCTCCGCTTGGCCAGTGTAGAATGTACAAACTAACAGAATGTAGAAACAAAATGAGATATCAATGAGCAAAATCCTTTAAGTGGTCAATTCGATTAACCAAATTGGTTTCAACAGCAACAGAAAAATTCTTCGTTCTACTCCTTAGTGATAGATAAATTTCATCTTCATCGGTTAACTGGAATTAAAAATACAACTCTCTGAAAATCATTTTTGCTTTGCTGACTTACGCCCCTTAAATTATTTCATTTTTCTTTGTGAAAGAAATTCTGAATCTTTTTGGAAAGACGGAATGGGTCTTGGACCTTTTTTGGAACCAAGTTTAAAAATATTGATATCTGATAGAGGACTTTTGAGAATTTATCAGATTTTTAAATTTGGGCTAACAATGTATTGGTTTTAAATAATCATAATTATATCAAATGATTTTAAAAAATCTAATAAAAATTCTGGATTCCTCTTAGAGTTGGAGCAGTAACATAAGTAAGTGTGGATCGAATCCGAGAGGTTGAGGGTTAAACCCAGGTCGGATCGGTTTGAAATGCCCCATAAAACGATCCTGCAAAGTATAGAACTTTGCAAATTACTTACTCATTATGTTGTATCTGCAACAAAGCCTTCCTATGTGAAGAAGCCAAAACTGATCAACACACTTCGTCATACAAGTGTGGCTTTGTCAAAGATACAAAATATTGAGGAAGCAATTTGCAAGTTTCTACTTTGCAGGTTTTTTTAATTACATGCAGAGTAAAGCTTTTAATTTATCAAAACTCCACAGAAATTTTCGAAAAATGTAAAAGTTGGGATTAAAAATCTGAAAAAATACACAATAATATACAATACGTAAAAATAAATACACGGAGCACTGAGCAGTGTGTATTTTTCTATGCTTTATCATACCCTAGACCTACAAGCCGATCGGGGTTCATGAGGTCCACGATTATGTCGTTTGCTTAAAAAAGTACCCACATGCAGCTTGTGATCGGCGAAACGATTGAGTTACCCGGGACTTAAATTATAGTACAAGCATAAATCGAGATATACATATAAAAGAAAGAAAAATTAATTAACGAAAAGTGAAACTTACAATCACGGAGACTCTCTGTACACTGTAAACACTAAATTGATACTTCATACTTTTAACGCAAAGCCTTTTCACACAAATGTTCACAAACGTTAAAACACTTTGTTATTTTTCAACAAATTTTTTTTTTTCCATTATCACAAAAACAAATTTCTTATTTGCGTTTTGTAATAAATTATTCGGCATATCTATAAAAAAATATTTGTCACTTCTGATTTAATAAAATAAAAACCTGTAGATTTGACAAATTCTTTGTCACTTCTAATATTACAATTTTAATTTGCAAATAATCCGTTAAATAAAAAATAGGGCTGAAGGACTCCGGTCGATGGACCTTTGACAATTTTTATGTTAACATTTAAGATTAAAAAAATGTATAAATTGTCAATAAATCACTATTACTACTACTAAAAAATATGTTTTAGTTACTCTGAAATTTAACAAAAAACTTTGTTCGATTTAACTAAATAGGGGTTTTTACTGAAAATCTGATACTGCGAGTTTCAAAAATAATGTTTTGCTGTGTACTTCGAATTGGAAAGTGCCTTGCGTTATGTGTTTGTAAGTAATATATGTCTGTAAGGTATTTTCTTCACGGTTTACTTGTAAAATGCCATCAGCAAATAGAATGTATTACAAAGAAGGAGTTCCGAGGAATTTTAATTGATATCACAACGAGAGAAAAAATTGTATACATTTTAGGAATGAGACTTACACGGTCGCCAATGAGTCGTACAGCGTCTTTAGCTTATACCAATGTGCGGCAAGAGCGTCGGCCAAAGATTGCTTGAAGCGAGCAATAAACTCCGCTTTTTCTTCCGGCAAACAATACTCCGAGTGCGGGTACATATCTGAGATGACGCCATTTATTATTTTCGCCGTGCCGTGTCAAATACTCCTTTTTTGACATCGCAAGTAACTGGAAAATGAAATAGAATTTAAATGGCTCTCTCTCTGATTGTTTGCATTAATTTTTTTTTTTTTAAATAATAAAACTGAACCATCTGCAAAAAGCTTGGTGTCACGATATTCTTGACAGATTATTGATGGTAGCTTTTAAGAACAATTTTCAAATTCCAAAATCAATTTGAACCTATTTAAAATTCTGAAAAAAATCCATAAAATAGAGTATAAGATAAAAATTATGAAGTCTATGCAGAAAATAGATAGAACTTCTTTATAATTTTTTAATTATTCATAAATGTTTTAACTCGAGTTCTCAAGTTAATATATTATATATAAATGTAGTAACACTAAACAAATGTTTTTGCCCAGTCATCCAAGAATAGTTTAAAGGGAGTTACTAATTTTAACTGAAAGGCAGGAATCAAGAGACGCGGTAGCGTCTCGACGCCAAGACTTAAACGAAAAATATGCCTCACGACCGAGACGCTGGCGCTATTCTTATTTACAGCAAGCTCGCCCCTTTTTCGTCTGCTACGAAATGTAACTCGAGTTATCTCAGTCAAATTGTCGCCGACGCCAAATGTGTCAGGTTCAATATTTTTTATTTTTTTTTCTCTTTCCAATGAGCTCTGTTTTAATAAAATCGGTGCCCGCAATGCTAATATCTGGCCACTTACATTTTCAGAATCGGTGAAAAATTTTTCACCGCACTCACACAACGTCGAAGTGCTGATGTGTCCGTCGATATACGTGCATGGCGTGTATCAGCCCGTCTTAACTCTAATCTCAGGCAATAGATCGGGGACGCTAAATGTATCAGCACCAATATTTTTTATTTTTTTTTTCCTTTTTAATGAGACCGGTTGCGATAAAATCGGTTCCCGAAGTGCTGATATTTAGCCAATATTTCACTTTTGTCCGAACCCACACATCGAAACTGATTTGTCCGATCGCATATACGTGTGCGTACGTGTGTGAATAATAACTGATTCTCTTACATCAGATCGAAAAAAGGGGAAAACTGACGTGCGGTGGTGTGCATAGGCAAAAAAAGTGCCTCGCCGCGTTTAATATTATTAAATTATACAGTGTCGTTCGCGTTTAATTCAAGAGTGCCGTAACCGCGACAGTCATCATGAAGAAATCTAGAAGTCCGAAACATACATTTCAAGTGAGTCGAAAGCGAGATAGACAATCGATCAAAAAATAAAAAAAAAATTAACCTCAAAATCTGACTGATCTTACTTATTTAATCATTGAATTTATTTAACAAATTGCAGTCACCCTTGGGAAACAGTGGCACAGGCTGCCCTAATAAGAAAATATCCGAATCCAATTTTAGTTTAAATAATGATCTTATTCTGATAGTTATATTTCTCATATTTGTTATGTAGAAAAACCTGAGAATCGACATTTTTGTTGAAGTTCGAATGACGTTTAATCATCTCTCATCCTTGTCGAGGCTTGGGTATTCTAATTTCATTGGCGATGGTTTTCAATAAAACTGTGTAAAGCTAAAATTAATCGAGTTGCTCTAAAAATTTGATGTATTTGGTGAAAATTAAGATTTTTTTAGCATATAACTTCGCCATATGGATATTCGTTGTTTGTCTGATCTCAACGACAATTATTCAGCGCTAATTGGCATGATTCACCAACAGAACCTACCGACGATCAACTTGACATTGCAAAATTGTTTCAAAATATGATTTTTGTGTTACATGTGACGAGATGTTCTCCGACACCTACAAAATAAAGCTCATCGACAATGTTCTTTACAAAGTGTACGGCAAGGTACTGTTTGTTCATTTAAAAGATATTTGTCAGAGAAAATGTATCATTGAAGCACTACTTTAGCTTGTTTTTTTTCTCTCTAGCTTGTCACTCCTAAAAACAGTGAAATTGAGATTGCTGGGTTTAACCCGTCGGCTGAGAATGCTGACGAAGGTACCGATGAAACTGTGGAGTCTGGAGTCAATGTGATGCTCAACTATCGTCTACAGGAAACATATGCACTCGGCGACAAGAAGTCCTATACTCTCTACCTTAAGGACTAAATACATGAAGAAGTGAGTTTCTATTTTAATCTAAATTGCATGTTAATTGATTTTAGTCTTGAACATTTGTACACACTTTTAGCTCCACAGTAAGCTGAAGATTTTTCTTTAAATACTAAATTTTATAAAATTTCTACACATCTATAGATTGACTACTATTTTTGACCAACTATTTAGCCAGATAACTCATAAATTGAAAGAGTTATTCTGCAAAACGATATCTTCTACATATTTAAAAACCCATAACATATTAATGTCTTATCGCATCAAAACATTAATTTCAAAAAGATTATTACTCTGATTTGTTCATAATTATTACAAAAGACTACATTTTTTATGAACAATAATTATTACAAAAGACTACATTTTTTATAAACAAAAATTAGTTATTCTTATGCCCAAAAATATGTGTAATAATCTTCTCTATCCTAGTGATGTCCCTTTTAATTGGCCGTTATTAATGCTTTGAATATCTGCTTGTTGCAGTGGGCAGAAAATTGAGCATTAATCAAAAACAAATTTCAATTAAAACGCGAAATAGATTTATTAAAAAATGTCATTCTTCGTTTATTAGCAATTAAAAGTGATAATTTTTTTTTTCTTCATTGAATGTAAATGACGTTTATATAATGATATCTGCAAAGCAGTGAACACTGACAACATAGCTTTTTTTCTACATTTTGAACCAAAAAGCTAGATCTTTTAAAGCTTCATTTGCGATTAAAAAAGAAAAAAAAAAAAGAATTGCCCTTATGGCATTACTATGCATTACTAATGCATCTAGTAAGAAATCATGTATTCCCTTTGGACTTGTAAAAAAAAGTTCTTTCCAGTGCAGTATTGCAATCGAAGAAATGAAAAAAGTCTAATTTCTATATTATTTTGTTTTCTTTGGATCAGGGGTATTGAACATGCAATATTTACGAATTATGTTTGAAGGGTAACTTACACAACTATAATCTAGAAAAAATAAAATAAAGTACCACCGAAATGATGATTTTTTAGTCCCAGGGCGGAATAAATCCTACTGTATCTGTCTATCTATTTTTATTCACTGTTAAATATTTTCCATGGGGTTATGATTTTCAAAAAAAAATGAAATCCCACAAAAATGTTTTTTCAAAACAAAAATGTGACGCCAAAACTTAAACGTGTAGCCATCCCATAAAAAAAAATCTCCTGCAAACAAAAAACCCATAAAAAAAATCTCTTGCAAACAAAAAATAACTTACAAAAAAATTAATCCCATAAAAAAAAATCTGCAAACAAAAAATCCATTAAAAAAATCTTACAAAAAAATTAATCCCATAAAAAAAAATCTCTTGCAAACAAAGAATCCATAAAAAAAATCTCTTGCGAACAAAAAATGCAAACAAAAAACCCATAAAAAAAATCTCTTGCGAACAAAAAATAACTTACAAAAAAATTAATCCCATAAAAAAAAATTTCCTGCAAACAAAAAATCCATAAAAAAAATCTCTTGCGAACAAAAAATGCAAACAAAAAACCCATAAAAAAAATCTCTTGCAAACAAAAAATAACTTACAAAAAAATTAATGCGAATCAATATATTAGCGAAAGCATAAAAAAAGATGTAGATGTTTGTCAAAAAAAAAACTTGGCGTGCCAGCGTTTTGCTTCCGTACATAGTCCATTGAAATAAGGACGGGACCACTACTGACTTCCACTTATTAGTAAGATTCAGAGAAAGTTTAGTATTGCTAACTTTATTACAATCGACCAGCAATATTTATTCATTGACGAGTGATCGAAAATACTGTATGACTTTTAATTAATTTTAAAGCATGAGATATTTAGCAAACCTGGCTGAAGGAAGCTACGAAAAGTACTTTGCGTACGTCAGTATGACCGGAACTGAGAGGAAGATTACACGGAGATAATTCGGAAGTTACGATTTTCTCCTACTCAGCAATTAGCCTTTTTCGAGAATTTCAATGGTATTTTTTACGAAAACAAACAGGTCAATCTGTTTCTTATGTTATTTTTTATTTGCTTTAATACCGGAGAAATATATATTTTATAAGAAATAATAGGTTAGTAGCCTAAATCATGATGATGACGTGACAATGACGTTTGTACAATAAAACTATTACGACAGTGGAACACCTAGCGGTAAACGATTCGAAGTAACTAGACGAAAATGGCTCATAACTCCGTCGTTATTTAATAGTTACATTAAATAACGGCGTAGAAAATTGTAATATATAACAGCGATTGTTCGTGTTTACTGAGAACATAGCTCGGCGAGTTTATCGCGACATAGTAAGTAATACTCTAAACCACATATAATAGTAAATTATTATACAAGGGCGAAAAAAGATTTTCCGTTGGGTATTGTACGTAATTTGACCTAATTTTACAAGGCGTGAAAAAAGATGTATTACGCACACGAGGCGTGCATAATATGTCCATTGCCACACCGTCTGAAGCAAATGTAGTTTCTGTCCCGAACTTATTTCAATGGACTATGTACGGAACCAAAACGCTGGCACGCCAAGTTATTTTTTTGACCAACATCTACATGTTTTTTTATGCTTTCGCTAATATATTGATTCGCATTAATTTTTTTGTAAGTTATTTTTGGTTTGCAAGAGATTTTTTTTATGGGTTATTTGTTTGCAAGAGATTTTTTTTGTATGTCTTTTTTTATGTCTTGACTAATATATTGATTCGCATTAATTTTTTTGTAAGTTATTTTTTGTTCGCAAGAGATTTTTTGTATGGATTTTTTGTTTGCAGAAAATTTTTTTTTATGGGATTAATTTTTTTTTAAGTTATTTTTTATTCACAAGAGATTTTTTTATGAGTTTTTTGTTTGCATTTTTTGTTCGCAAGAGATTTTTTTTATGGATTTTTTGTTTGCAGGAAATTTTTTTTATGGGATTAATTTTTTTGTAAGTTATTTTTTGTTCGCAAGAGATTTTTTTTATGGATTCTTTGTTTGCAAGAGATTTTTTTTTATGGGATTAATTTTTTTGTAAGATTTTTTTAATGGATTTTTTGTTTGCAGATTTTTTTTTATGAGACTAATTTTTTTGTAAGTTATTTTTTGTTTGCAAGAGATTTTTTTTATGGGTTTTTGTTTGCAGGAGATTTTTTTTTATGGGATGGCTACACGTTTAAGTTTTGGCGTCACATTTTTGTTTTGAAATATTACTATCTTCAAGTACTATATATAACAGGAAAACACAGGCTGAAGGACTTCGGACAATGGCCAGTTGACCACTCACATTCACCGCTGTCACACTGTAATCCAATGATGTAACCCAATGATAATGTATATATGGTCAATAAAATTGTCATTTACTACTACTAGAAACTAAAAAAATAAATCCAATTTCAATAAGCTACCGCGAAGAAGGCAAATAACTAATGAACTTGATTTATTTTTCATAAAAATACCGTAGCGACCTCTAAATATTTTTTTACGCACTATTGATTTTACAGGATTTTTTTTAGTGTTTAATACTATTTTTTTAATGCGAGATTTAAATTTTAAAAAAGTATATCGTAAATACAAAACAAATATTTTTTTTATGATCTGTTTAGGGCAATAGGTTTCATATTTCTATTTCCATTGCAAAAACTTTTTAGCAGTGAAAAAAATTCAACTCATTCGGTTATCGTTTATGTTCAAAAAATATTTTTTGTAGGTAACACTCTCAATATCACTTTAAATTTTTCAGAATTTAAAAAGACCTGTACATAGAAAAATAGAATTTCTTAGACTTGCTAAAAAAGCCGTTGCAATAAGTACAAACATATGATTTATAGCATAAAAGAGATCAGTGAAAAGTAGTTGTAAAATATATTTACCCTTTTATCGATCGTCTCATAATTTCCAAATTATATGATTAACAAAAAAATAATGCATCTCCTAAATTCAAGACAATTATGAACAATATCTCAGTGCGACCGATAACAGAAGCTGAATGACGGACCACAGCGTGTACTGTGCGCGCGACTCTATATTTACTTGAAAATATTTATGACAATTACCTTTTTTATACATTTTCATGGTAGGTTTTCTTTATTACATAAAAGTAAGAATCAAATACTGTACAATGGGTCAAGGGGAGTTGCATTGAGATATGGATGAGGTAGCAAAAGCTCTTAATTTAGAGCTGTAAGTTCGAAGCATGCAAGAGAGTGGGGGGAGGGAAGAACACAGTCATCTCCAGAGGAGAAGTAAACAAACCGACGGGTAAGGACGGGATTCGACCTCTTTGTTCTTACATTGTTCTTGTCGCAAGCCCTATCATTTTCGCATATGTTTTCTTCCATAGAGTCGAATATTCTGAGCGACTTCACGAACAATAGAAATGTTCGATACATGCATAGTAACAATAACAGAAACTGTAAAAGCGGGTTATGGTTTTTCGTAAAACCGCGTATTCTACTTATGTTTGCGGTAAAAAAAAACGAAAAAAATGTGTTAATTTATGTAGGAAAAAAATAAAGAGTTTTTGATTCGATTTCATTTCAACCCTAAGAATAATAAAAAGCTAGCGACCAAATCAAGGATCTACCATTATCAATTTAATGAAAAAAATTAATAATTTAATTATCAATGTAATTTGGTATGTGTCAGATTATGAGAATATCTACATTTTTGCATATATTTACATAACTGTACGATACCGCGAATAACCATAAAACTGCTACTATGAAAATTTGTTAAATATTATCAAAATGTTTGTCATTAAAAACACAGAGACATGTATATTAGTTTTTTAGGCAGGCGAAATGCGCCGTATCGATATAAAAACTGTATGTATAAAAGTATAGAAAAAAAACAATTATATAGTCTTACGTTATCCGTCCATCGCGGCTTGTGCCGCTTTTTTGATATGTTCGGCCGTCTTTAATACGGTCCACCAAGGGCAACCGTCTTTGTTGTCTTCGTCTCTGAGGCATAACAAAACGATAACTTTGAACGTCGAGTAAGGTGGATGTTACGCATATCACTCGTTGTTGCAAACTGAGAGGATTTTGCATAGTCGCGAAGCGCAGTGGAGGGGATATGAAGCGCCTCCTGTCCAGCGGAGTAAACGAACCTCACGCTCTCTACGTATGCGAATCCGACACACAACATCGAAAGATTCCGTAAAATTCGAATTTTCTCGGGGATAAGATTACTGTGATTGGCCCTTCACACCGTTTAGTTGCCGCGCATCAAGTGTTGTATATATATATATATATTTTTCTACTTTTTTCACTTTAATTGGCGTTATATGACGAAGTAATTGGTCATGTTATTTATGCCGAAATCATGCTTTTAATTGAATTTAGAATTACTGAAATTGCAAATTAACCTTTTTTTATAAATAAGAAATGGCGGAAAATTTGATGATGAGAGTTTTTAAATAAAAATATTAAGGAAATTAAGCTTTTTTATAATATTTTTTTATATTACTGCTTCAATTCTAAGAGGCAACCGGAATTTTTATTCGTTTTTTTTAACATTTAATATAATCATGATTATTTAAAACCAACATATTGTTAGACAGAATTTATAAACCTGAACAAATGCTCAAAAATCCTGTATATGATATCAATATTTTTAAGCTTTGACCCTAAGTCGGCCGGACTTCGCTTGTATTTTTTTACGAATTAAAAACAGTAATTGATTAAAGTTAGAAGCGTAAGAATAATATAACTGCAAGCTGTTGCCTAAACATTTCTATACAAGTTAGGATTTCGTAGAATTTTTTTCAGATTTTCTCAAAACAATTTCTTTTTATTACATTTATTTTTATTTTAAATAATTGCTTTGAAAAGATCTGAAAAAATTCTCCGAAGTATTACCACATATAGAAATGTTCAGCAACAGCCTGTAGTAATATTATTTTTACGTATCTAGCTTTTTTCAATTTTGTTTTTGAAAAAAAAAATCGTAAAAACATAGAAGCGAGATCTGAAGCGAGATTGAACATTTCTATATATGTTAAGACTTTGGAGAATTTTTTTCAGAATTTTTCAAACCGATTTTATTTTATTTTTAAAAAATCATGATAAATCGTGGTAATCAAAGAACTTTTTGATTTTTTATGCTGGTGTCAGTATGAAGAAGTGCATCCAAATAAGAGGACGATGTGCAGAATTTAAAAAATGAAGTTAAATATTTTCAAAAATCAAGTGATTTTGACAATCACGATTTTAACTTTACATAAACAAATCATAATTTAACCTTGATCTTTTTAACAAAATTTAAAAAAAACCGCTTTGAAAAAATCTGAAAAAATCTTTTAAATCTTGACTTATATTTATATATATAACTCAGGATGCACTACTTCATACTGATACCAGCATAAAAAATCAAAAAGATCTGTGATGACCATTTTTTTAAATAAAAAATATCGCTTTAAAAAAATCTGAAAAAATTCTCCGAAGTTCTGACATATATAGAAATGTACAAGCAACAACATGCAGTGAAATTATTTTTACGCATTTTGGGGGGGGGGGGGGGGCGGGGGGGGGGGGGGGGGGGGTAAGTCAGCAAAAAAAATGGTTTTCAGAGTGTTGTACTTTTTTATTCCAGCCAACCGATGGATATGAAATTTATATATCACTTAAGGACTAGAATGAAGAATTTTTCTGTCAGTGTTAAAACAAACCGGTTCCATTGTAAACGAGATGACGCCAAAACTTAAACGTGTAGCCATCCCATAAAAAAAAATCTCCTGCAAACAAAAAACCCATAAAAAAAATCTCTTGCAAACAAAAAATAACTTACAAAAAAATTAATGCGAATCAATATATTAGCGAAAGCATAAAAAAACATGTAGATGTTGGTCAAAAAAATAACTTGGCGTGCCAGCGTTTTGGTTCCGTACATAGTCCATTGAAATAAGTTCGGAACAGAAACTACATTTGCTTCAGACGGTGTGGCAATGGACATATTATGCACGCCTCGTGTGCGTAATACATCTTTTTGCACGCCTTGTAAAATTAGGTCAAATTACGTACAATACCCAACGGAAAATCTTTTTTCGCCCTTGTATAATAATTTACTATTATATGTGGTTTAGAGTATTACTTACTATGTCGCGATAAACTCGCCGAGCTATGTTCTCAGTAAACACGAACAATCGCTGTTATATATTACAATTTTCTACGCCGTTATTTAATGTAACTATTAAATAACGACGGAGTTATGAGCCATTTTCGTCTAGTTACTTCGAATCGTTTACCGCTAGGTGTTCCACTGTCGTAATAGTTTTATTGTACAAACGTCATTGTGACGTCATCATCATGATTTAGGCTACTAACCTATTATTTCTTATAAAATATATATTTCTCCGGTATTAAAGCAAATAAAAAATAACATAAGAAACAGATTGACCTGTTTGTTTTCGTAAAAAATACCATTGAAATTCTCGAAAAAGGCTAATTGCTGAGTAGGAGAAAATCGTAACTTCCGAATTATCTCCGTGTAATCTTCCTCTCAGTTCGGGTCATACTGACGTACGCAAAGTACTTTTCGTAGCTTCCTTCAGTCAGGCTTGCTAAATATCTCATGCTTTAAAATTAATTAAAAGTCATACAGTATTTTCGATCACTCTTCAATGAATAAATATTGCTGGTCGATTGTAATTAATTAAAAGTTAGCAATACTAAACTTTCTCTGAATCTTCCCGCGCAGAAAAAAATAGTCCCGGACGGAGTCCCGGATGGAGTCCGGGCGAGAGTCCGGGCGTGCGTCCCGCCGGACCGCCGGATGGTTCGGGCGGGCGTCCCGCATGGACTTCGGCATTTGGTCCGATGCCGAAGTCCGTCTGGGACACCCGCCCGAACCATCCGGCGGTCCGGCGGGACGCACGCCCGGACTCTCGCCCGGACTCCATCCGGGACGCGAGAAATTCTCCCGGTCCGAAGAATCCGGGACATCCCGCCCGGACTCCGTCCGGGACTCTCGCCAAAACTCCCCGGACACCATCCGGAACTCCATCCGGGACGCGAGAAATTTTCCCGGTCCGAAGAATCCGGGACATCCCGCCCGGACTCCATCCGGGACGCGAGAAATTTTCCCGGTCCGAAGAATCCGGGACATCCCGCCCGGACTCCGTCCGGGACTCCTGCCCGGACATCACCCGGGACTGCCGCCCGGACTCCATCCGGTACTGCCGCCCGAACTCCATCCGGGTCGCGAGAAATTCTCCCGGTCCGAAGAATCCGGGGCATCCCGCCCGGACGGCCGTCCGGGATTCCCGTCAGAAATCCGCCCGGAAACCATCCGGGACATCCCGTCTGGAATCCGTCCAGGACTACCGCCAAAACTCTACGCGGAACTGCCGCCCGGACTCCATTCGGGACGCGGTAAATTCTCCCAGTCCAAAGAATCCGGGACATCGCGCCCGGATTCCGTCCGGGATTCCCGCCAAAACTCCACCCGGGACTGCCGCCCGGACTGTAGAAATTCTCTCGGCTCTCATTCGATGCTGTGTTTGTTTCTGTAAAACTGGGAAGTGATCGAAAAATAGATGTCAAATGAACACAAAGTTTCTGTGGATGTCTGATGACACAAATTTTCTGTTTAAAAATTAAGCAGAAAAATAAAGATTATTTTTTACTGGGCAGCCTTTCCATTTTTCTTTCCATTATGGGGTATTGGCGTTCCTTTAAAAATCTTTTCATAAATACCGAACGATGTTAAATGTAAATTTTAAATGTAGTTTGTAAAAAAGTGAACCTAAGTAAGCTTCCGAACAAATATGTAACCAATGCATTAGCGTCAGATATGCGTTAGCGAATTAACACAAGGATACTATGAGAACACATTAACAACAACGTGCATGCCTCTTCCCATTACGCACACGACTTGAAATACGTCTAAAAAAAGTTTGTTTAAGGATGCTTCTTCCCCGTACATTTCCAACCAAATGGAGATTTAATGTGAATTTTGATCACTTCCCAATGGGATAAAAAACTGAAAAGTATGAATTGTATTAAAGGTGCTGACAACATCAATTCTGCATAATAATAATGTCAAAAACTTATTAACAAATTACTTAAAAAAAAAAAATTGTTCAAGAAATATTTAGAAAACCTGTTTTTTTTTCTCTTTTCAAATGAATCTATTGATTCTTTGCAATCCACATGAATTTTCACAGAATTTTCTTACAATTTTGAATCTTCCGTTTTTCAAAGTTTTTTTACCGACATAACTACGGAACTGTTCGCGCTATCGCCTCGAAACTTTTTTTTGCATAATGTCAGTTCGTGATGCGAAAAAATGTTGAATTATTAGTAAATTCTTAATAAAATCATGTGCATTCGAAAGTCTGATTTTTATCCCATTGGGAAGTGTTCGAAATTCACACTGAGCCACATGTAGGTGAGATGGCAATTATCAATCTTTTTTGAATTTTTAAGATTTTTCCCGATACATATTAAGATTTTAAAGCTAAGAATACGAAATTATATTCTTTTCGGGTACGAAATATGTTACTTCAAACCAATGTTATGAATTTTGGATCTATCCACGGTCATTTGAGAATGGGTAGGTGCTTAAAGTTGCCACAACCGGTACATGTATCCTACAAATTTTCAATTTATCGAAAAATCCGTCGTTATATGTTTGCGGTGGACACTTGAACGGTGATGCGAACCTTGTTGCTCTTCACCGTTTACGTTTTAATTCTGTTATTATAACAGAAGAAAAGTTAAATTCCACGGAGAAAAGACTATTTTGTTCCGTGGGATTTATCTAAATAGGCTTTTGTTTTCATTTCATATTTACATACTGAAAGTACTTTGTTTCAGTCCGTACGTAAAATGCGGTTTTGCGTACGCTTCGCGTGCACCAAACCCCATTTACACACGTTGCAAAATAAAATTTTGTTCGATACTCGGGCGAAAAACGTTTTCTTGACTCGTGTGATTTCAACACTCGCTTTCGGCTCGTGCCGTCGAAATTCACGTTCGTCAGCAACATTTTTGTCGCAGTAGTCTCGAAATGTACTATTATTTCATTCGGTGCGAGAAACACGGGTTTACGCAGGAAAAGAGTGCGTGCAATCGTGCTGCTTCGACTCGTGATTGAAGTTCACACTCGTCAGAAAAAAAATTATACCCCGCCCGTACCGTAATATACGACCTCGTAATTTTTAAAAATCCGGCACGTAAAATCATTAAAATTTATTAAAGTTATTTTTTTTATCTATATTTTTTCGTCAACGAATGATTTTTCCGTTTCCCTGCGCTTTCAACTAACGCTCTAGTGGTCATAGTTGACACCTACAATACGGAAGTCTAGGTTTTATTTGCTAAACCGGTGCAAAATATCGTTGGTAATGAAATGTTTTTCCTACCATAGTTAATATACGCGTCAATAACATTTTTTTTTCTTTCGAACGATATTTTGTACCGGTTAAGCGGAGGGATGGTTCTTGAAGGATCACTATAGATTTGTAATTTTGGTTACTGCGAAACAGAAGTTTTTAAATTTACTGTTTAGCCACTAAACACCTAAAAAAAAAAAGTATATATATGTTCATCGAGTGGGAAAACACTTAGAAATCTTCAATATGGCAATAAATTGCAATGCGTTTTACATAGAAAATTTATTACAACGTAAATTTTTTTTTGTATCAGACATTTTTGTTTCTTCTATAAAAGTCTTTTTATTCGAGTTTCTTCTTAATATAATTTTTGGTTTTTTTTTTTCCCCCATTAATGAGTTTTTACTTATTGAATGATTTTTCTTACATTCAATAACTGTATTTCATTCACAGTTCTTCAACAAATGGATATACATTAACGTTATAAATAAAAAAAAAAGTGTTCATCAATTTTATACTCCGGTGGAATCCCAATTTACAAAATTGACAAAAAAAAGTATACACATGAAGCAGTTAATGTTTAAGCATGCGAATCTTCATATAGAAAATTGCAATTTTCGGAAGATCCAATTTTCTTGGGGGCGGGGGGAGGGGGGTGTCCATCCTTTTCCGGACGGTATCTCCTTCACATGTACGGAAACTTGAAACGATTTTAGTTTCCAATAAACAATTAATATCTCAGGTTATGGGGGCTGTTATTTCTTGTAACCCATATTTTCTGTGCTGGGATTTTAACAGAGAATGCAGATGGCCCAATAGTTGCAATTGGCAAAAAACCATTCGTATTTGAGATAATGCGGGTGAAAAAGTTTCCTCTTTCACACTGCTGTGCTCAGGCTATGCAATTTGTATTCGCTCCGTATACTCGATTAATGCAGAGTCAATTAAGGCTCTGCATTAATGGAGTATTAAGTGCTTTGTCTTCGATTGCAAGACTTCCAATGGCAAAACATTGACATCGACACATTAGATATGGTAGTCTCTTACTCGCATCAGACTGCATGAGGACCTGCAAAACTGGTTAAAGCTCAAGCTGCAGCTTGCACAACTGAGTTAAGTCGGCAGGAAATTATGCAACTGAAAAATGGAAGCGAGCAATTAAAAATGATTTTTTGCACGAGTTGCAAATTAATAGGCCAGATGCTCGGGGTCGTCGATGAGGCTGCAAAAGATCCACTACGGAACAAATTGAATTCTCAGATTGTGCAGCGGAGTATAAATCGATAAATTGTTATTTTTAAGAAAAACTACTAGGAATGTTTCCAACCATTGTGGAATGTGTACTTCTAGCCTACATTCAAAATTGGCATTTGAACCACCGAAAAATGTATAAATAAAATGAAAGTCGAAAGTAAAACTCACCAAATTAACATATGTGACGATGCAGGAATTCGCTTCTTCGTCGTACCAAGTCGGTTAAATTTCAGGAAGGATTTCAGGAAGGAGAATTCATTTTTTCTCTCCTTTTTCCTCAACCCATTTTCAATTTGTATTCTCTATATTTATTCTTCTTTCCTCGTCCATTTTTCTGTTATCTTATTTCATTAGCTTCCTTGCTCCGCCATTACTGTGCTTATAAAGTAAGGAAAATCACGACAACAAAAACACACGATCTATTCTGTATAAAATTTATGTGCAACGATTCGCTAGATAACACATTATTTATCACTTTGAATTTCTCGTCAACATTATGAAACGAAGAAAGCAATTAAGCATGAAAAAGAGCGCATGATTTTATTGAATTTGTTTAAAATAAGTTTAGAATGGAAATACAGAATAGATCTGAAAAATAAAACGGTAGAGCATAGTGACGGATAACAAACAAAAAAAGGCGACGACACTTCGTTATTTAAAAAATTATTGTAAAACGTGAAGTGCCACCGATTTCAGTTCTCATTGACCTCGACAAGTTTTTACGAAACATGGTCAGTTTCGTATTTTTACGAGAGACCCAAAATCCCCCGTTGAATCTGAAATGCCGTTAGATTTTCAAAATCGTGCAACATACTAATGAGAAGATTTGATTGAGGTATTAATTTAATTGGTATTCTCTTGACGATCGAAATTGAAAATCTATCAGCCGAGAAACTCTATTATCTATAACGTATTAACGATAGTCTTTTAACAATTTCTATATTACAATTTTCCGCTCGCTCCTGCCTACTTAATACTACATAATTTCACACCAGAATTCTACGTTACTTAAAAAACTACCTGTCTATTTCCGCCTAAACGCCCTAAAACGCATAAGAAGAAAACAAAATTCACGCATCCATCCATATTATCATACACTCCACTCGGGTGCCTGAGCCTGCCCTACGAGGTAACGTTCCGGAACGTTACCCGCACCGAGCTTAAGCATACGTTTGCTCTCCTCTTAGGGGTTGAGGAAAGCCAGACTCTTCCCGTCACCACACGGGAAGAATCTCAGTCATACAAATATAGAGACGAACGAAACCCCCGCACACGCATTACGAAGGTTTCCTTTCGCTTTACTCACTAATGAACAATTTTATCGCGTTTAACAATTTTTCGGGGTGTCCCTCCATTCACCTCGAGAAACACTCGCGTGGCTGCCACGGGAGTATTTATCGAGTATTTCTGGAGGAGCACAATATATCTAATCCTCGATACCTGTAATAAGATATTTCATTACACAACCTAAAAAACTAATTATTTCTTTACTTTTAAAATAACCGATCAAAATTCACACTCGATCCTATAATTTCCAAGGTGGATAGTAGAGAGTTAAAAATACGAAAAGGGAGAGGGAGAGAGAGTTAAATCTTCCATGATTCAATCTTCCGATCTCTGAATGTCGCAACTTTACATACTATTTGCGGAAGCACGAGAATGACACAATTTTCTAACAGAGTTAGGCTCTGTTAAAATTTGATGCTTAATAAATAGATAGCCCGAATGGAAGGAAAAAAATATTCACGTCAAGAGCTTAGACTCCTAGAGTAGTCGCTTTGGGGGGAGGGCCCTTAGGCGCATGTTATCATTGCTTGTACTCTTCGGTGCTCCAAACATGGATATAAAAAAACAATTTTTTTGAAGTATTGCCACAGGAGAGCGTGTAAAAGATGGGCGGAAATTATGGGGATTCTCGTGTGAAAAAAACATGCAATTAAAAAAATTCCGATTTAATAGTTTCTAAAGTAGTCAAAGTGACAATTTATCATTATGATCATTTTTAAAAAACTGAAAACTCTCGGACCTCGGAACTATATCATAGTATTGAAAAGAACAAAAAATGTACTATATGCAAATGAGCAAAAATCCGCTATAATATAGTGTCGAGTCCCGACCTAAATTACTCTTGTTGCCTTCTATTTATTATTAATAACTATGTCGAAAAATTAAATTGCAAAATGTAATTCTTCTATACAAGACAAACGAATAATAAATAATAATAACTGGCAAGAAGATTGTGAACCTGAGCTAATATATGATGAAAACAATACAATACAACAGCCCGAGTGAGTCGATGCAAACTAATTTTGTAAACTAATTTTGCATCGACTCACCGTCACTATGCTTCCTTTGTACGACTGTTGCATTATTTTAATTAGAACTGACTTATCGTGTCGGTTAGGACCTTTCATCCTGCGACATGAATGATAAGCCAGAGGGAATCGTAGATCTACTCACCCCAATGATTTTTTATACATGGATTTTATTAGCTACACCTTTCATCAGACTAACAATATTCGCTGTTGGTTTTCATTTTGTACTGATGGACCCGACAAGACCTCACACATTCACCGGTTAAAGTGCGAGCTCCACTTATCGTAGTGGTGCTCATTCGGCAGTTAAGTATGCAGCTGAAAAATGCAATCTACATACAAAAAATAAGATACAGCGCTGCGACGTATGAAATTTCGTGATGATCGGTAAAGTCGTTTGGATTTAACGACAATTTAAATTTTTCAAAAAATTTAGATTTCCGCCGTAACTTTCGCAAAAGTTAAGAAAGTAAACGAAAACTTTGTGCTTGATGAAAATATTATGCAACGGTATTAATTTTACGAATAAACCGCCCTCCAATTTAAAAAAAAAAAAAAAAAAAAAAAAAAAAAAAAAAAAAAAATCACTTTTAACAAATATACCTCTACGAGGAAAATATTTATTATTTTGGCTTCCTCATAGAGGAAGCTTTGTAAATAATTGAAATTTTCAAATCTCCTCTTTGCAACTTTTATAATTTTAATAAACTTTATATGAGGAAGCAATACGCAAAGTTCTACTTTGCAACATTTTTAGTTTTTATTTTTTTACATTTTACCATCAAAGTTTGTAAAAAAAAAAAAAAGAAAAACCAAATTTCGGTCAAACTAACACAATAGGATTTTTTTACTGAAAAATTTGGCATGCCAATTTTACACATAAACATTTAACCACAACCATACAATAACTTCTAAATTATATGTAATAGCCTCAATTTGTCTCAACTGTCATTTTATGTCAATCATTATAGTCAGGATTTGAGAATTTCAATATTCAATATCCGATGAAAGCGATATAGCGGCAATTCAATCCAGTAGTTTTATAAACATTTTGTTTTTAGCGAAAGATCGTGTCAGCAGATGACCACAGGTGTGTTTCTTTAAAATCGTCACCATTAAAAATGGTGTACTTTCATTTTTAACAACATTTTGCGTTATTTTAACATAACAAATGCTTAATTTTCTTTTTAAAAAATATTCTGTCATTTTACAAAAACAATAAAATGTCAAATTTAAAGTATTATTGTGTCAGGTATAACAAAATAATTTCTGTTAGACATCTTTTTTTTTGTCTCTTGTTATTTTCCATAAAAATATTTGTTACATTGACAAATTTAAGTAAGATTTTTCTTATTTTTCAATTGTAAAAGAAAAATATCTAAACTTAAAAATCTGGCACGCCAGATTCACACACATTTTTAACTGTACAATAAATTCGAAATTATATAGTAGCATTTCTATTGTCAAGTACATGCGTGTTAAATATTTGTGAATATGGGGACAGCCTGTTATAATCCTGAAGAAAAAATCTTGCATTTGGAGGTAAACCAATTTTTATGGAAAAATAGAAACAAATAAATTTGAAACATTACTCAATTGAGTAATGTTATTGCAAAAAATCATTAGACCTTGGTACTTGGCGAGTTAATGTGGTAACATAAACATGAAGTAATGAAACAATTGACTACATTCAACAAATTCGCCAAGTGACAAGCTCTAATTTTTCTTTTTTTTTTTTATGGTATAGCTACACTTTTCATACTTGGCGTAACATTATTGTTTTGAGAAAACAAAATGTTACGCCATCAATTTTATGGTTATAATAAAATAAAATAAAATAAAATGTCTTACATAAATAAAAATGTATACCGATTAAATTATAAACATACTTTGGAGAACAAATAGTAAAATACTGTGGAAAAAATACTAACTTTTGTTTCAGATAATACACACACACATATGTATATATGTGTGTGTGTATTTGTTTGAGAAATGCCATTTAATTATTTTGCCTGGATGGAGGGTGACCGCGATACAGGTTGGTAAAATTAATATTCGACACTTTGCATGAAAAAGAAGTGAGAAAAAACACTTGTCCTTTATTTAGCGATGAAGTTAAGAACTATACACAATGTCTTTGGTTAATGGTTGAGTTGTTCACTGAAGCTAGATTGTATTAATGCAAGCAGCAGCTACTGGTGAGTGCGCCAATGAGTTCGTACTAAATGAAAAAGCACGGGTATGGCGGTACCACGTGTTGAGATGAATAATAATAAATGTTGATGCACGGTGAGTGAGAATTGCGCCCGGTGCGACAACTCGAGTTTTCCGTTGATTGTCACTTCGTGTAACCACTGAGTGAGTTACATTGAGTTTTCCCGAGAGAATTACTGGTGAATTTCGAAACGCGTGAGCGACGGTGCGGTGCGCGTGATTTCTCAAAAACGACTGACTATCAAGATGGCTGCCGCCGGCCGGCACGCCGTTGCGAGAGCCTCGTGGTCGATTCTAGATCGTTCCACGAGGCCTTGCGACGCTTGAGGTGATGCCCGGAAGGTGCTGCCGCGGCGTGAGTGAGTAGGGAGCTCCCGCATCGCTTACAGACGACACGGAATCCCGAACATTCTCCCGCCATCCTCACAGAGTTGATGATGTCCTGAGATGAGGTGATCAATGTGGCACTGGAAGCGGTGCGAGTTTGGTGATAGGCCTGGTGAGTGTGGTGGTTGCTGTCCTCAGTGTAACCACCCTGGTGAGTCCGTCCTTGCCTGGATGAAGCTCCGTTACCCTGGCCAGTGGCCATTTGCTGGGGGGGAAGCGCTCGTCAGTGAGAAGTGCGAGCGTTCCGATCTCGATGTTGTGTAATGGGTGATGCCATTTTGAGATCGATTGCAGTTGTTGCAGGTATTGATTGCTCCACTGCTTCCAAAAGCATTGGAACCTCTGCTGGATGAACTGCCATCGATCTAGGCGAGCGACGTGGATATCCATAAGTGACGCTTCCGGCAATGATGTGAGTGCGCTTCCAGTGAGGAAGTGTCCTGGTGTGAGTGCTGACACGTCGTCAGGATCATCGCTGAGAGGTTCGAGAGGTCGTGAGTTCAGCGTCGCTTCAACTTGCGTTAGAAGCGTGGTGAGTTCTTCGAACGTCAGCTTGATGTCACCGACGGTGCGGTTGAGGTGAAATTTGAGCGACTTCACTGCAGCTTCCCATTTACCGCCCATGTGCGGTGCTGCTGGGGGGTTGAATTGCCACTGAGTGCTGTCATTCGACAGTAGTGAAGCGATTCGGTGATGTTCTTGAGTGCTCTGCGTGAACATCCTCCGGAGAGATGCATCTGCTCCAATGAGGTTTGTTCCACAGTCGGAGTAGAGAGTGCTGGGGATTCCTCGTCGTGAGATGAATCGTCTGTACGTTGCGATGAATCCGTCAGTTGAGTAATCGCTCACGACCTCGAGATGGACTGCCGAGGTTGTGAGACAGACAAAAACGCAGATCCAACCCTTTGATGTCTTCGCTCCACGGCCTTTCCACGTTTTGATAATAAGGGGGCCGGCATAGTCTATGCCAGTGTGAGAAAACGGTCTCGATGGTGAGACTCTGGCCTTTGGTAACTGTCCCATCAATTGCTGAGCACGTATTCCTCGCTGCCTTGCACAAGTGACGCAATGAAGAATATGAGTCTTGACTGGTGCTCGACCTCCGATGATCCAATATGAGTTTCGAATGTTGGCCAGAGTTAGTTGAGTGCCGCCGTGGAGCATTCTGTGATGAGATTCGCGTATGATGAGTTCTGACAAACGTGAGTGGCGAGGCAGGATAGCCTGATGTTTGGTCTCTGGTGAGAGCGTTGAAGCGTTGAGTCTTCCTCCTACTCGGATAACTCCTTCGTGATCAAGGAAGGCGGTTAATCGAGAGAATGCGTGACTTTTCCCGAAGGTTGAGTTTGACCTCAGAGTCTTGAGTTCTTGTGCAAAGAAAGCCGCTTGAGTGGCTTTTATCCAGAAGAGTTTTGCTGCTTCCATCTCACGTGATGAGATGATGGTTACAGGCGTTGAGGTGCGTTGCTTCTTTAGTTTCGCGACCACCTTGAAGCAGATCGCAGTTATCCGAATGAGTTCCTGCAATGATGAGAATCTGTAAATCAAATCCCAGTGATAGTCAACCTTCGGTGTAGCTGCGAGGAGTGCTACTCCCGGACGAACTTCAGGTGCGTCGAAGTCGCTTGAGATTTTTGGTTGACGTGGCCAAGAGTTCTGAGGTTTTATCATCCAAGGTGGTCCCGTCCACCAGATGGGATGATCCTTGAGTTGCTGAGTGGTTAATCCTCGTGAGGGGCCGTCTGCTGGATTTGACGTGCCTGGAACATGCCTCCACTGAGCGTGAGCTGTGAGTTGCTGGATGAGTGAGACTCGATTTCTCACGTAGTCCTTCCAGCGTGAAGCAGGTGCCTTGATCCACGTGAGTGATACTTGAGAGTCCGTCCACAAGTGTGTCGAGGTGACTGGTAGCTGAAGAGTTCTCCGAGTTTGACCGATGAGTTTTGACAGCAATAATGCTGCAGTGAGTTCTAACCTCGGGATGGTTAGCTGTTTGAGTGGAGCGACTTTCGTCTTTGCGCAAACGAGAGTTGGTTTGGCGCCAGTGGACGGTGAGTTTGTTACAATGTAGACAACAGCCGCCATTGCGAGCTGCGATGCGTCAGAGAAGCCATGAAGTTCTACCGTTGAGTCACTCCAAGTGTTGAACCACCTGGGGATTGAGATCTTGGCCAAGTTTTTTAAGTCTTCTCGAATGAGTATCCATCGTGCTGTCACAGAGGATGGTAATGAGTCGTCCCAACCGATTTTTTGTAACCAGAGCTCTTGGAGAAGAACTTTGGCTCGAATTGTGACGGGTGAGATGAAGCCTAGTGGATCGAATATCTGCGCTACCTCAGATAAGATGAGTCGCTTCGTGAGTTTTCCAGGGTTCTCATTGAGTTGTGCCGTGAATGCAAAGTCGTCAGACTGAGGAAGCCACTGTAATCCGAGAATCTTGGTTGCACAATCGTCGAATGTGATAGTTGGTGCTGTCTCCTTGGTTGAGTTTACAGCCGTGAGTAAGTCCTTGTGAGTTGATTGCCACTTGGCGAGAGGGAATCCTCCCGCGTTGCACATATCCTTCAGTTGAGTTGCTATTTCTATGAGTTGATCGACTGAGTCTGCACCGCCGAATATGTCATCAACATATCTTCCTTTGAGTAGAGAAGGCACTGCTAGAGGGTAGCGGTGGCCTTCATCTTCGGCGAGCTGCAGTAGAGTTCGTACAGCGAGATATGGAGCTGCTTTGGTGCCATATGTCACTGTGGTGAGCTGATAATGAGCCTCGTTGAGTTCTTCGTCGAGCCACAGAATTCTCTGTAGGTCCCAATCGTCCTTGTGTACGTTGATTTGCCGATACATTTTCGTGATATCTGTCGCGAAGATGTGGCGATGATGTCGAATCCAGGTGAGGACGTCCGTGATGTCTAGCAGGAGATTCTGCCCCGTATGCATGATGTCGTTCAGAGAGTGTCCTGATGATGTTGGACAAGAGCCGTTGAAAACGACTCTCAGCTTGGTCGACTTACTTCCTGGTCGGAGTACTCCATGGTGCGGCAAGTAATATGTCGCACAGGACGAAGTTCGTGCTTGTGTGCCTTTGGATAAGACCCTCAACCCTCCGGATGGTTTTGAGGCATCTGGTGCTAAGGTCATCTCACCTCCAGCAACACATGCGGTGAACTTGCCTGATTGAGTGGTCACTGATAAGTTGTGTGAGATTCGAACCATATGACCAAGCTGTTCGTATTCCTTCATGAAGTTCTTGTAGAGTTCCGTGTATGAGTTGTCCTTCTGGAATTTTTTGAGTGTTCTGTTGAGACAATGATGAGCTGCTATGTGTGAATTTCCCAACAACTTTGTTGAAGATTTTAGCGGTAGTCGAACAATGTAGCGACCAGTAGAGTCTCGTGTATGTGTTGTCTTGAAGTGTTCTTCACACTCGAGTTCTTCTGGTGAGAGTGTGCTCGCAGTGTCCGTTGTGAGTTCTTCTTGGACCCAAAATTTTGTGAGTAATTCCTGCAGCTCAGAATAATCTGGTTGAGTGTGAACATGGTATGAAACACAAGGCGATGAATTGGATGAGTTAACTGGACCGAGAACCAACCAGCCAAAAATGGATAGTTGAGCAATTGGCATTGATTCAGATATTTTGATAATATTTGGCTTAATTATTTTACCGTATGAGTCTGCGCCAATGATGATGTCAATGGCGCGAGGTTCTAGGAACTTGGGATCGGCCAGTGTTAATTTTTCGAGATGAGGCCATGATTGAACTGGTGATTGGAAGGATGGTAAAATTGAGGAGACTGTTTTGAGAATGTGTGCTTGTATCGTAACGTGTGAATTTATGCTTAATGATTCGAGTGTGAGTGTTACGATACCACGCGTTTGAGTTGTCCTTTTCCCTCCAATTCCAATGATCGGTATAGATGATTGCTGTCGATCAACATTGAGTTGATGGATGAGTGCTTCTGATACGAAGGTGAGTTCCGATCCAGGATCGATGAGTAGGCGAGCCTGATGAGTGCGACAAGTGGCTGAGTGAATTTTTGAAATCGCTGTGGCCAGCAGCGTTGTTTGGCGAGTGCGAGGAGCAGCGGATGAGTTGACGATTGCACCCAATTCCTAATGAGGAGCCGTTGAGTTCGATGGTTGAGATGCTTCCAGTTGTTGAGTTGTTGCAGGTCGGCTTTCGTGCAACATCGTGTGATGCTTGCCACCACACGTCTTGCATTTTTGTGAGGACTTACATGAATTCACACTATGCCTTCCTAAACAATTGTAACAGAGCCGGTGGTCTTTTACAATTGATCGTCGGTTAGTAGCGTCCATGTTCCTGAAGTTCGGGCACGACACGATGAAATGATTGCCCTTGCAGCAATCACATTCATAGTCCTTTAAACTTGATTGCGCTGCACCTTGTTGAGTCGTTCCTTGATGGGCCGTGGCTGACTTCTTTACTTGTTGAGGTTTTCCAGAGGTTGATTGCGTTTGCTGCGGAGCGGCTGCCTCGATTCGCTCCAGAGCTCGAACACGTGAGTTGACGAAGTCTTCAAGTGTCTTGAACGCAGGGTACTCTTTTGATGAGCCGATTGAGTTTTCCCAAGCTTCCCGCGTTGAGGGGTCCAGATTAACGCAGACGTGATACACGAGCATGAGATCACCGAGTTGTTCGATCATCCCCATCGATTCTAAGAATTTACGGGCCTCAGCGACGGTGGAGATGATTTTTTCGAGCCCTTTTGCTGATTTTTTGTTGAGTCGCTCGAGCTTGCACAACTTGTCCAACTGCGCCTGGATGAGTAGCCGCTTGTTCTCGTACCTTGAGTTCAGTGTTTCCCATGAAGGTTGTAGCGAACTCCCCGTGAGTGGGAAATTTGCAATGAGCTCAGCCGCGCTTCCTGTCAAGCAGCCTCGTAAATAATGGAGGCGCTCGATGTCGTGAATGCGTGGATTTTGGATGATAAGGCTTTCGAACATTTCCTTGAAGCGCGGCCAGTCAGCATACTCTCCTGTGAATGGATTGAGCTTGATGTCCGGCAATTTGGGTTCGGCTTGTGAGTTTGGTGAGATTGGCTTGAGTTGTGGCAGACGAGCGAGAGCAGCTGTTTTTGCGGTTGAGAGGAGTCTAAGAGTGCGCCGATGCAGTTTAGCCTCCTGTTGATATACGTTCGTTGAAAAATATTCATGATCAATGAATGTAGCAGGCCAGTTGAGTTCAAAATACTCGTGAGTTGAAGTAAATTCCGAGTGGACTGCTTCAAGCTGCCCAAGTTCAGTTTCAATGTCGTTGAGTGCTAATTCAGTGCTGTCATCCGGCAGATCGTCGGCGATGGCTTCGATGCACGCGAGACGGTTGAGCTGAGTTTGATATTTCAGTGCAAATTCGGTGGGCAGGCGCGCTGGTGAATTTTGCCTTGAAGAACGCGTACTACAACGCCCTTTGCCAGTGACGTGCAACCCCGAAGTACCGGACAGGAATTGATGTTCGTTGAGTTTTTCTTGAGTGAGTTGAGGAGGAGAAGCCTCTTCCTCGCGAATCTCCGGCGTGGTACAACCGGAAGTTTGTTTTGACATGATGACACGTCACCACAAGAATTCATCAAATTGAACCGAATGAAACAGCTGAGAAATTTGCTTGCGCAAATTCACAAATTAAGTACGAGTCAAAGGAATCGAATTGAATTGCACCGCGAACCGTAGCGTGTGCTAGACACTGCACTAGAGAGTTTGCCGAGAGAGGCAATGATTGACAGTGTATGCCAGTCACTGCGCCGGTGAGTACGCCGAACGCTGCGCCGACGAGTATGCCGACCACTGCGCGAGAGAGATTGCTGAGAGGGACAATGATTGGCAGTGTATGCCAGTCACTGCACCGGTGAGTATGCCGAACGCTGCGCCGACGAGTATGCCGACCACTGCGCGAGAGAGATTGCTGAGAGAGACAATGATTGGCAGTGTATGCCAGTCACTGCACCGGTGAGTATGCCGAACGCTGCGCCGACGAGTATGCCGACCACTGCGCGAGAGAGATTGCTGAGACACTTGTTGCGCAGCACAACCGATGAGCAGCACAATTTTATGATTTTTCCACACTAATTTTTCACTGTGTTCACAATTTATCACTATCCGGCTCGAAGGACCAAATGAATGAGAAATGCCATTTAATTATTTTGCCTGGATGGAGGGTGACCGCGATACAGGTTGGTAAAATTAATATTCGACACTTTGCATGAAAAAGAAGTGAGAAAAAACACTTGTCCTTTATTTAGCGATGAAGTTAAGAACTATACACAATGTCTTTGGTTAATGGTTGAGTTGTTCACTGAAGCTAGATTGTATTAATGCAAGCAGCAGCTACTGGTGAGTGCGCCAATGAGTTCGTACTAAATGAAAAAGCACGGGTATGGCGGTACCACGTGTTGAGATGAATAATAATAAATGTTGATGCACGGTGAGTGAGAATTGCGCCCGGTGCGACAACTCGAGTTTTCCGTTGATTGTCACTTCGTGTAACCACTGAGTGAGTTACATTGAGTTTTCCCGAGAGAATTACTGGTGAATTTCGAAACGCGTGAGCGACGGTGCGGTGCGCGTGATTTCTCAAAAACGACTGACTATCAAGATGGCTGCCGCCGGCCGGCACGCCGTTGCGAGAGCCTCGTGGTCGATTCTAGATCGTTCCACGAGGCCTTGCGACGCTTGAGGTGATGCCCGGAAGGTGCTGCCGCGGCGTGAGTGAGTAGGGAGCTCCCGCATCGCTTACAGACGACACGGAATCCCGAACAGTATTGTATATATAAATAACCCTTCCTAAGGAAGGGTTGTTTAACCCTTCCTTAGGAAGGGTTAAAAAAAAAGGTTGTTTATTGTTATAAGAAGAGAATCACCTCAGCAATCCTTATGCCACTAGGCGTTGGACGGTTTTATCATCATCGGCGATGTATAAGAATGAGGTGACATATGAGGGAATTAGTTGTATAAAATAATATTCCAAATAAATGGGTAAGATTTTACTGTAACGATCAAACCTTTGTTTGATAGTGAGGCGCCAGAAATGCTATAGCTCTTCGAGTCTAGGTCGGGCAGCTAAATAACGAATAGAAGGAAAATGATTGTAATACTCTCGCAAGAAGCAGATGTCCTTGCTTGGAGCTGCAATGCTCAAGCCAAGTGATTTTACAACTGCGTCAATTTTATGGGACGCTAGGATTTTGCTTACCGTGAAATTGACATTCCTCAGAGAAGCATAAGTGAGTGCTTCTATCTCATCATAGGAAATATATAGCGTTTATTTGATACGTAAATTATCGATACAGGTATAAAAGTTAATATTAAGAATATGATTCTAAATAATCCAGTGGATAAGGGATAAGAATGAACCTTGAGCTATCTCAAGGAATTATAATTAGAAAAGAACTTGGAACATTATTATACCTCAATTCTAAATTATCGAGATCGTTCGTCTTACGAAAAGATTAAGGTAATTAATCTGAAATACAACGTGAGTTGGGCTGCCTCCAGTAGTTACCTCAAGGAAACGTTGACTGTCGAATTGCACCACTGTCTCTTCTGCATTTAGAAAAACATTTAATCTAGTTTTTCTCAACACGATGAGCCAAAGTGGCACAAATCCTCTGGCGCATTTCCTGAAACGCTGCGAGCTACAAATATAACTCTTTCTATAGCACATGAACGCAAAACATCCGTTAATACATACAACACGCAGTTCATGGGAAACAAAGGTATCATCCTCGTGCCCGGTGCCAATCCAAGAAGAAGAACAAGAAGAAGAAGAAAAAGACAGGTGAGCCATCATCACTACTTATTTACGTGATAGTTTGCGAGACGCGGGGCAAGAGTGAGCGCGATTACCTTTTTTCTGCACGTGGTTGCGGCAATCGCATGCACGTGTAAAATTAAGGCAAACTTAACTGAATTTATAGAGAAACATAGGCTGAACGCTATGTCGTGGTATATGGCTGCTATAAACCCATTTATATTTAAAAGAAAGCAGTGACAAATGCTACACGCCAAAACGTATAGAAAATATGAGAGAGTAATGTAAGGGTCTACGCAATGTAGAGGCTTACAGGAGCTGGGCGTGCTCAAGGGAAAAACCAAGTGGGTCAGCGCGATGCTGCGTCAGTTGGGGGTGCTGAGCGTCCTCACGGAAAATACTAGTGAGGCCAGACGCAATGTCTCGGCTCACTAGCGGAATTTTAAGGATTGTTCTCGGGTTGAGATTTTGATGGAAATAGACGTTCTGAGTGTCCTAGATTCACAAAGAAGCGGAGATACTCGCGGCTCGATAGGGTTCCGTTGATATATTTTACACGTAAAAAACATTATTTTTATTGTTAAATACACTGAAGTTGAGTAAAAAGCGACAACTGTCAATCATCAATTCACTGTCATCTCACACAGACCTGATGATCGTCGCGATCTTCGGCCTGTCGCTGCTGTGTATGCATACCCCTCTTTCTTTCACACGTATACACACATGTATGAGAAGGGAAAAATTGTATAAAGGTGTGCCATTCCGGACAAATCACGATATTTGCCACATATTTTCTACCCAACTAAGGATTACTGAATTCATACAAAGTTCATGAAAAGCCGTAAGATTCCCAAAAAAAAATATGCTGTTAAATATTTATGTATATGGGGGCAGTACGTCTATTATAAACCCGAGGACAGAATTATTGAGTTTACAGGTAAAAAAAATTATTATTGAAAAATAGGAGTAGACTTAATAAAAAATAATTTAGTACCGCTAGACAAAAAGAAAATATCAGAAATGAATCAATGCTGTTGTAATAATCGAACTCGGGTACGATGCGTGCCAACCCCGAGGACCATTCATTGAGCCACTGCTCTCCCTTTCTCGTCTTAATGGTCGTTAAGGAGCCGCAAAAAAAATCTGGTGGGTAGCTGATAGCACATTATAATATAATATTTCGAATCTGATGCTTTAGCTAATAAAGGCTCTAGTAGTCCGACTACCTTAAAATCTGACGTAATTAAACAGTTTTACTACATTTCAAAAAATTAAAATACTTTTCCCTCCGGTATGTAGAGTATGTAAAAGAGATAGTATTGCAATGTAAAAAAATATATATTTATTGGCCAAAAATATTTATTTTTCACAGCCTTCAATAGATGCATAGAGTAAGCTGATTGAAAATATTTTTGGTCAAACTGGAGTAAATAAAAGAATGAAAAAAAAAAAATATTCTCTTTTATCCGCTCTACGAGAAAGTAAGTCAATCAAATTTAGCTTTATCTCAGAGGAAGCAAGGTTCTACATTTCAGCCTTATTTTCGGTACATCACTTCACAATTTTTTAATTGCATTATCGATGAAGACTATTGAATTCTATTCGATAATATTGTATTCACATTGCTTTCAGTTTCCTGTACAAACTTCCAGCTCGAAAACGACTTCCGTTAAAAATCATCATATTTGTTTTTAAAAAAATACTGAATTTTACAGACTTATAACGATTTTATGTTCAAATTTGGTTTCAATTTTTCATCGACTCTATCAAATACTCTTGCAAACTGTCAGTTCGACAATTCCAGATTTGTTTGACTCTGAATAGTTGAGGAGTTTAAGAAAATCTTGTCAAATTAAACACCAGTTATTACCAAACGACATTAGCTTCATCCCGAAAGTTATGTTACCGGTTTGGTCATAAATTTCAAGATCTGTCGTGCTAACTCAAGTTTTTATCACAATTCAAAAACACATAAGTTTTGTTAATTTCAATTTATGTTGACAGTTGCATAGATTTTACAGCAAACTGAAGATTTGTCATTCCCCAACAGGTGCGTGATAAATTTTAACATGACATATATTTCAGTTGTTGTAGCAGGTTTTTTAATCTTCCAAGTTATATTCATTCACACAAATGCATACTTCCAGGATTGTTTTTCCAGATCACTCACCTCAAGATATCAAGTCTAACGACATGAAAATTGGGAGAAAAAAAAAGTTGCACAGTTGAACTTTGCACATTGCACTATGCACTCAATAATTTGCATTCTTAACAAAGCCGCCTCCTTTCTGAGGAAGCGTATTTATTCCTTTTGGCTTCCTCACAGAGGAGGCTGTGTAAAAAACTGAAAATGAATAAGAAAGCAATGTGGAAAGTTCTACTTTGCAACTGTTTTATATGCATAAGCAATTTTTTCAATGCGTTATCTCTATATCTTTGGTAGTTATGGATGCAACAACAGAAACAAAAAAAAAAAAAAAAAAAAAAAAAAAAAATAATAGCTGATGTTATTCAAATTTTATGCAACATTTTGGATCAGTTGCTGAAATCATTCTCGAGTTACAGCATTTTAAAAAAATTACGAAAATGCAAAGTTCTACAATATCTTAAATACTTTACTGATTAATCTTAAATTCAGCATCAAGTATTGACACATACTATTTAAGTTTCATGCAAAAGAGACAAAAATGCAAATTTCCATCAAATTTCAACTACTCTATCCATTTTGCTTAAATTTCGTATAAAACATTAGCACACTCTACATTTTGTGCAAGATTTTGCATCAGTCACTGGAACCGTTCTCGAATTATAGTATTTTTCTTTTCTATTTCCAAAAAAGGTAAATATTTATACCTTTTGAATCACCCAACCGATTCCAGGCAAATTCGAGATTTGCATGCAAAGATTTATCTCGAACGCCAAAAAACAATGGCAGTTATCTTCTTAACGCCTTTTTCGTCATTTACATAAATGCACACACACACACACACACACACACACACACACACACACACACACATTCGCACGCCGGTTAAAAAAAGAATTTTTCGACGTTTTAAACTAATTGAAGTGTGTTGACATTAAAACCTCGAAAATTTATTTTTCACGTAAACATAGTTTCCTCTATGAGGAAGCAAAAGTAAATTAAAGAAGAAAAATAAAAGAAAAACTCACCAAAAAAACGCGCCATCAATTTTTATTACTTTTTAGGTGTTTCCAACGTTGCACTCACGACAGATAGATGTTTAACGACCGGTATTTTCGATGAAGAAATTATTGCAGCGACACACAATATTATCGGGTAACCGTCGTGTACTATGCAGAGGCAAAGATGGCCGCCTTTCCTGACGATTGGCGCCACTAGTAATAACCAGCCAATGAATATGGTTGAATTCAAAGTCGGGTCGGGCGCGCCATATTCGCTGTGAACCATCATCTACAGTATTTTGAATAGACCGGTAAACTATGTTATTTGCCATTTATATCGATAAATCTAGCAGCCAAATTGTTAAACACAATATTTCCAAACAACAGCAAATTTGAAACTCATTGTTTGTATAAAGAAAAAAAAATTTAATTTTTTTTTCTTTTATTTTTCTTTAAAATAAAATTTTTTTTAAAATAAAATTTTTTCTTTTAAAAATAAAAGAAAAAAAAATTAATTTTTTTTTTCTTTTATTTTTCAAACATTTTTTAAGTGTATAATTCCAAATTTTTTACAAGAAAAAAAAATCGAAAAAATCTTTTTCTTCATATACATACTATACAATGGACTTTGGGAAAATTAGTGTTGGTAAAATTGAGTAATTTTATAAGAAAAATATTGATATGAAATTAATGATATTTATCATATTTTATAGTAAATAATAAAGCGAAAATTTGCAACTGTAAACATAATCTTCAAGTATTTAATCATACAGCGGTTAATCTTTATCTAATGAAATGTTTTAGAAATTTGTGTTTACAAGATAAAAGTCAGTCAATATTAGCTTCATCACCAGAGAACCAAGGTTCGACTTTGTAGCCTTATTTTCGATGTACAATTTAACAGCCATTTAATAGCAGTATCGACGCACAAGGCTCAATGATTCTATTCAATACTTGCGCAATTATATTTGCATTGATGTCAGTCTCTTCATCATTTGCACAAATCTTCTGCTTTAAAGTGACTTTCATTAAAAATCATCATATTTGTATTTCAACAAATACTAAATGATTTTATGTCCAAATTTCATTTCAATTTTCCATTCACTCTATCAAACACTCTTGCAAACTGTCATCTCGACAATTCAAGATTTGCTTGACTCTGAATAGTTGAGGAGTTAAAAAAAATATTGTCAAATTAAACACCAATTATTACCGATCGACATTAGCTTCATCCTGAAAGCTATGTTACCGGTTTGGTTATAAATTGCAAGATCTGTCGTGCCAACTCAAGTTTTTGTCAAAATTCAAAATCGCATCAATTTTGATATTTCAATTTATGTTGACAGTTGCACAGATTTGCCTGTAAACTGAGGATTTGTCATTCCTCATCAGTTGTGTGATAAATTTTAATATGACTTATATATCGGTTGTTGAGGCAGGTTTTTTTTAATCGTCCAAGCTTTATTCATTCTAAGAAATGCATACTTTCTGAATTGTTTTTCCAGATCACTTTCCTCACGTTTTCAAGTCTAACGACATGAAAATTGAGAGAAAAAAAAAAAGTTGCATAGTTGAACTTTGCCCATTGGTACCTTAATAATTTGCATTTTTCACAAAGCCACCTCCTCTATGAGGAAGCAAATTTACTTCTTTTTTTATTTTCTCACAGAGGAGGCTGCGTAAAAAATGAAAATTAATGAGAAAGCAATGTGCGAAGTTTTACTTTGCAACTTTCTAATACGTACAAGCAGTTATTTCAATGCGTTATCTCTATGTCATTGACAGTCATAGACGCAACAACACAAAAAAAGAAAAGAAAAAAAAAGAATAGCTGATGTTATTCAAGCTTTATGCAAAATTTTGGATCAGTTGCTCAAACAATTGTCGAGCTACAGAATTAAAAAAAAAAATTATGAAAATGCAAAATTCTACAATATCTTAAATACTATATCGATTATTCTCAAATTCAGCATCAAGTATTGATACATATTATTTAAGTTTCAGGCAAAAATTTACATCAGTTGCTTCAATCGTTCTCAAGCTGTAGCAATAAAAAAAAAAAAAGACAAAAGTGCAAATTTCTATAAAATTTCAACTACTTTATCCATTTGTATAAAACATTAGCACATTCTAAATTCTGTGCAAGATTTCAAATTAGTTTCTTGAACCGCTCTCTAGTTATAGTATTTTTTTTTTTTTTTTTTTTTTCAGTTTCCAAAAAAGTTAATATTTATACCTTTTGAATCCCCGAACCGATTCCAGGCAAATTCGAGATCAAATAACCACACTGATAATTCGAGTTGCGTGCAAAGTTTTATCCTGATCGTCCAAAAACAGCGGCAGTTATCCTCTTAACCTTTTTTTTCGTCGTATACATAAATATACACACACATTCAGACGCCGGTTAAAAAAAGAATTTTTCGACGTTTTAAACTATTTTAAGTGTGTTGACATTAAAACCTCGAAAATTTATTTTTCACGTAAACATAGTTTCCTCTATGAGGAAGCAAAAGTAAATTAAAGAAGAAAAATAAAACAAAAACTCACCAAAAAAACGCGCCATCAATTTTTATTACTTTATAGGTGTTTCCAACGTTGCACTCACGACAGATAGATGTTTAACCACCGATATTTTCGATGAAGAAATTATTGCAGCGACACACAATATTATCGGGTAACCGTCGTGTACTATGCAGAGGCAAAGATGGCCGCCTTTCCTGACGATTGGCGCCACTAGTAATAACCAGCCAATGAATATGGTTGAATTCAAAGTCGGGTCGGGCGCGCCATATTCGCTGTGAACCATCATCTACAGTATTTTGAATAGACCGGTAAACTATGTTATTTGCCATTTATATCGATAAATCTAGCAACCAAATAGTTAAACACGATATTTCCAATAAACAACAGTAAATATGCAATTCAGTTGGGGGTAATTCCAAATTGTCTGTATAAAAAGTGTTTATAAAAAAAAATGTCTTTTTTTTTTGCACATACCTTCGACTCCAAAGCGACTTTCATTAAAAATCTTGATTTTTGTTTTTCAACAAGTACTAAATGATTTTATGTTCTGATTTGATTACAATTTTTTTGTTTATAAAAAAAAAATGTCAAATGCCTTCAAACATTCCAACTCTTGTAAATTGTGAGATTTATGGCTGCAATTTACCACATAGTGAGATTTTAATCAAATTTGGTACTCATGTGCATTGCCCTAGAACAATAAGATTCACGTACAAATTTGACGTAAATTTGTCGTCCGCGTATTAACTCGCGCAAATTGCGAGATATCGGTTTTAAATTTGTTTGACTTCTGGACTATGATAAAATAAGGTTCTAGTTCAAATTTGACGAAAATTGATCGAGTAGGTCCAATTCTATAACTATTTCATTTTTTACAATATAAAGTCTAATTCTTCCACTTTTTTGATTGCTGATAAAAAGTGGTTTTTATGCGATCATAGATTCCTAATTTCAATATTAACTTAAATTAATGTTTCCCAGTGAATCAATTATTCGGTACATTTGTCTCTATATTTAAATATGCGTATTAATGTTGAAGAATAGGAAAATTAATAAAGTCGTTCGTTTTATCTGGAATCGCGAATTTTATATAACATTACTATTAAGTATGAAATCTGACTACGAGATCAAATTCGAAATGGAGAAAAAGCAACATGTGGTACAGAAAAAATATGTGCTTGACATACATGTGGATACTACTGTGCAGAGCAGACTGCTCAAAATTTGAAGGACACAGTAGATATAGAATTAGCTGCCTTCATTTTCGTCCCGAGTGTCACAGAAGCAGATGAAAAAAATATTAAGAATTCCGTGGAAAGAAAGTTAGACAAGTATCTAGTTTTAGTGGTGAAGCAAAAAGTAGTACTTATTGACTGCCTCCTCAGGGACACCGAGGGGTTGACGAAACTATGAGACAGTTGTGCACTTAATTCTTTATTTATTTATATTATTTGTTTATAAAAAAAAACACAGCAAAAATCTGCTTTAAACTTCGCAATACAAATCGAATGTCTCATCTGCATAACATAAAAGTACTATAATCTTTATTATTATTTTCCAAATAATTGAGTTATAATTTTGTTCATGTTACATCAAGATAAATTAATTTTAATCCGTTTGTTTCTCGATAACTTTTTTTTCTAGGCTACAGAGAGAATACTGTAGCAGACTTGCAGAGACAAATTTGAAGTAAGAATTTACGGTAACGCACCGATGGGTTTTTACAAGTACGCCGTATCCAAAATTCGTTACAAAAAACGGTTCTCATGACGCGAAGGTATTCCATTACTACGCGAAATATATGAACGGCAGTGTGGCCAACAAGATAAAACGTTAATGGCGGGATTGAGAAGAACCCAAAGAAACAATATCTAAACCGTGGTGTCTCGATGTTTCTCATGGCCGAATAAAAATGTAATTGAACATTTTTTTTGAATCGTGAAAATAGTCCACCACGCACCTCATTTTTTATCTGCTCGATAATCTAAATAAAGCAAATAAAAGAAAGGAGAAAAATATGAATTTTTAGTTTATTATTCCGGTGAACTTGGTATTTTCTCGAGTATCTTTTCCCTGCCTTCGTCTTCTCTCTTTGTTTTCAAAATCCATTCCCGGCTCTTTTTTAAAGGTTTACCCCTGGCATTTTTCATTTTTTCCCTGTAAATCAATAATAAGTTATGAAATGAAGATGATTAAAGTCAACGGCGAACAAAAAAAATTTTTTATGAATGTGACAATATCGTGACTTTTATGTCTTTTATTCTTAGTTTCGTCCAACGATTATGTTCTTTGTTGTCATGAAATATATCTCTAGAAAGCTCTAACCGGTAAAAAAAAACATTTAGAGGTCACTCGAGTTACAAATCTTGATTATTCATGATTCAATGGTTTTTTTTGACGTAATTTTTCAGAACTTCTTCTTATCCCTTATTCGTTATTCATCACTGATTTCTTAGAAGAATCATGGTCGAATACTGTAATTAGTAATAATTGTTTTCTTTAAAAAATTTGATCTACTTCCAGGATTTCGGTGTATAAAAAAGAACATCGGGATGAGTGGTACTATAAATTACAACAATAAAAATATCAATTTTTAGATGATAATTACATTTATTAAGCTTTGAGCGATCTCGAAATATTTGGTTAACCACCTGCCGCTTCCGCGGGTTCAATTTTAGAGCAATGAATAACAATTAGTCTTGGGCGAGACTAAGAATAAAAAAGACAAGGTCGAAATATTTGTTTCCACCTAATATTCAGCAATAATCATTTTTTTAAATATTTGTAATGATTTTTTTACTTGAATGGTGTTAATTACAGTGAGAGTAGTTACCGTTTTGCTGTGTAATTGACGGTCGAACTATCGTGGTTGGTACCCAAAGCCTTGGCGGCATTGTTCCGCCAGTCATAAGAATCATATAGAATTTCTTTGCTTTTATACTGTTGGGGAAATCCACGAAAATCCCTCCGTCAAAACCAGCTTTGTGAAAAATGTGTGCAGACGTTTAACAGAGAATTGTGATATAATTTGTCGGCATTCTTTTTTCTTTTGAGTAGAGAAGGTTTCTTCTGAATCTTGTCCAATATCGCTCAATATAATATAGTCCTCGACTACGCGCTCCACATCAACGTTATCTAAAGGCAAATTCGTAAGATTACATAACATAGTAAAAAATAACATCATAAACACAATTTTTTCAAAAAGAGTACAACTTTTTCCACTATTGTAATGTGTATTTCAGGTATCGCTAGTCAATATAGTAAGCGCATGTAGTGTTCACGGAATATTCGGTCATAGTCTGACATCGCGTTTCATTCTTTTCTATTTTTATTTTATGACTTTTTTAAAACAAAATACGCAAACATCTGTCGCCTCTTGGTCAAAGCTCAATAATTACTATATCTAATACAGGACTTTTGAGACAATTTTGTAATTTTAACATTGCGGTAAAAAGATTCGTTTTTAAAAAATGCACGAAAAAAAGGTTTAGTAAAAATCTACAAAAAAAGTATTTTCGGAGTATATAAGGTAGTATAAAAAATTATGGACCGAATTGGAAGTGGTTAGGGTTGGATGCTTACTCAGTTGGCTAGCAATACCTTATTTACAGCACTATGAACCCAAAGAAAAAATAAAAACTAAGCATTTTAATGGCAGATCTTACTAAGTTCTTTTTTTCTGTTTTAATTCATAATATGCTGTCATCATGTTCAGAACCCACAATTTTTTACATATACTTATTCAATTTCTACAAACGGTTATATTCGGATTAGAAAATTATACGAGATAAGGACGATAGTGTAATGACATCTTAAAAAGCTTCACAAATGTGATGTCAATCAGTCGAAGCTCGTCGCTAATACCGATCTTTTTATTTTATAAATAGAAAAGCTTATTTCCTATTTTTAATTTACTGAAGTGACAGATGTTTCTTTCTTTCCCTGTGGAATTGACCAATTTTCCAAATTTCTTGTTGTTGAAAATATTCGTAAATTTTACAAATTCACAATCTTATTTTTGCCACAATGACAAAGAAAAATTTGTAAAATAGAATTATATTTTATTGACTATTATTGAAACAACAATTACGCTAAAAATTATTATGGAAAATTTAAGATCCAACAAAAAAAGTACTGGATTACACTTTTTGTATCATAAATGTTATCTTAAAAAATTTATTTTTCATGAAAATATTACAGAGCATAAAAAATGTGTAATCCCATTTTTTAAGAATAATAAAGTCAATCTACTACCACAAGGAGAAGACTATTTTCTACAGTATTGTTTTTGATTTTTTATCTGCTGTTTCTGTTATACTTTTCTTTCGAGACAAAAGTGATATGTCTCGATTTGAAGAATCTTATTGACCTACAATTATTTTATGAGTTGTTTATTCTTTTTCTTTTATATATATATACAGTTTATAGTGGATTTCGGGAAAATAAGACTTGGAAAAATACGATGATGAAAAGTCGCACCATCGGAACGGATCAGCAATGTTTGTTTATTTCTAGATCTGGCTCCTTCATCTAGTCTGAAACGGTATATATGAATATAAAAGAAATTCAAACTACGCCTCGGATAAAGTAGGAAACCGTCGGGCCGACCAACGATTAGCCGAAGTAAATACCTACAAAAAGTCAGGTAGACCACGACTACGCGCTAACGATTGAGGACCTACGTGATGAAAATCACGTAGGCAAGGGGAAGCGGAGCGCCCCACGGAAGGAGCTCATAGAGCTACATCAGCGAAACAGCGGTTAGGCGAAGTCGGCAGGAAAATAGTGGGGGAAGTCGACCGGGATTTTATATACCGACGCGCGCGCTGCGGAGCTCTCTCTTCTTCTGTAACGGACTTGACGGGATAAGGGAGAGAACTGATATACCCAAGCGGACGGGTATATTAGCACAGCGTGATCGGAAGCTCGAAGCTTAAAGGCAAATTAAGGCAAGTTCAGGAGATTGTATTATCTGAATTTATCGCTTAAAATTGAGTGTGAATAGGATTGTTTTGATAAATCACTTAATAGATTGTTTAATTAGCACGTAAGAATCGGAAATAGAGTCTTAAATAAATCGTTAGATAAGGAGGATCTCGTCGTGATCGAGAATAAAATCAAAATTACCTTTTCGCAATCAACTCGTGATAAGCACGGACGGATACCGACGACTATCTATCACCGAAAGATCAAAATCAATCACGGTTCTATCGATAGGGCGGTGTGATATCACGATTATAGTTGAGCGCAAAGTCAATCCCTTCAATCCACGGATAAAACAGTTTCCAACGGTAATCAGCGTACACGATTGTCAGGAAATTTAGATTCGGGAAAACCTTCTTCGGAAATCATTGTAAATTAATATTTAAGTATTATGCAAAGGAATTTAGATAAGTGGTAGTATTAGGATAGATTGAGTTAAAAAAGCGTAGAATTAGATAGGAAATACATCGGTTTAATATCGATAAATAGGGATGCGATTATAACGACAATTATATTCGAGAAAAACAATTAATTGTAGATGTCAGTGAAATCGACATCCAAGGACGAACTTATTTGAATCTTGGGAGAATTGTGAATAAACCCTACTTTTACCTATTCAAACCGGCTGTAATTAATTTATTCCCTGCTCGAGTTCCGAATTCTAGATCCTCTAGATCACAAAATTAATGTTAACGGAGAAATACCGTTACATTTTGGCGCCCGAACAGGGACTCGAACACATTGGGAAAAGGTCGGTAATAGGTGAGAGTAGAGCGCGACAGTGATTATTTCGGTGCAAGGTGGGTAGCATGGCCACAGGCGCCGGACGTAGATCAATTAATACGGAGTTAAAAGAATTAGAAATGTATGAAGAGATAGAGAATATGCACCGGGAGAGAAGAGATCTCCAGAAGAAGCAAGAAGAGAGTGGAGAAGGTGAACCGGGTGCGGAGGGTATTTCCCTAGCTTGGGATTCCACGACTGCCGATCATTTATTGAATGAAAAAAGGAAGGCAGATCGCGAGAGAATCAATAGGTTTTCGGGAATACATCCGGAAATAGATACAGTTTAACACCCCGATCCAACGCACATTTCTGATTCCGAGGAGGAGAGAGAGGAGGGTGCACCGAAGAATAATACGGTGGTAGTGTCACCTGATCCATGCAGTTTAACCGAGGTCATGACTTTTTTATCCGCCATGGACAAAAAGCAAGAAAAAAAATTCCAAGAGTTCGTAAAGGCCCAAAATAGCCTCAGAGAAGAGATGAAAGGACGAATGGTGGTATTAAGAGAGGGTCTGTACAAAAAAGTCAAAGAGGAGATTTCTGACGTCGAAGGGCAGACAGATAGGAAAATTCGAGCAGTACTTGAGGGAATAACAGATCGCCAAGGTGTAACAAATACATACCTGAGTGATAAATTGGCAGGTCAAGCGGTGACTGTCGAAGAATTAGACAGAAGGATGCAAGAATCTATGGTGGAAATCCGACGACAGAGAGGAATCGGAGAGGCACATGAACAACGAATAAAGAAACTCGAGGAACAAGTAAAAAGGAATGTTTCTCCAGAGGTCCACGGATATACTACTGTTGCACCTCTGAATACCACACATCTCTACACCGCAGCACAAAGACCACCAACTTTCAACGGCGATGGAAAAGAAAGGCCGATGAAATTTATCAAAGAACTTCGGGAATTTTGTCGAGCAAGTGGAGTGGACGACATGGAAATAAAGTGTGTGATAGCGATGGCCCTGAAGGGTGCAGCCAAAGACTGGTGGAATTTAGTGGAAGGTGATGTGACAAATCTCGAGTCATTTGAAGTAAAAGTGCGTGCAAGATACTGGACACGAGAGTTACAAGACAAAGTGAAATTTAATCTGGAGTTCGGGTACTATCGTAGGGAAGAACAGCAACTATCTAGAGCGGAATATGCGACGCGGGTATTTGGTAACGCGCGGGATTTAACTGATAAACTCACCGATGGCGAGATCATCAGAAAACTAGCAAAACATTTCGATGCAGAAGTGAGAAGTGCAGTGTTAATAAGATCTATGGCGAATATTGAAGAATTTCTCGAGTTACTCGAGAGCACGGAAGCCGCAGGACCTCTCAATTATCAGAGAGGGGGTAACCGGGGAAGCACAAACTCGGCGTCTCCACGAAACGAAGGAACGGGAAGATGGCAACCGAGGGAGAATGCACAGCGACCGTATCAGCGCTACGATGGAAAGGGAGACTCGCCGTACAGTAGAGGTGACGCAGATGCACAGTGGCGAGGCAACCGAGGTAGTGGTGGAGGTACGCCTCCGTGGCAAGCAACGCCGCCAGTGCATTGCGATGCTCCGCGCGAGTGGCATAACGGTGCTGCTCAAAATAGAAATTTCGCAGCACAAAACTCCACGCCAAATGCGACACAAGAAAGACAGTTCAGAACCGGAAATTGGCAGAATAATTCTCCAGCTCAAGGACAAAATAATGTTTCCGGACAACAAATAAGTACGATGGAGCAGTTTCCACCAGGACCCTTTATGGAGAGCACTATCAAGAATGGAGGGGCGCGGCTCGGCTACGGGAACAGCTCTACGAATTCGGGAAACGCCTAAGCGTTGCGCCCGAAATTGGAGACGAGAATAAAAAGACCCAGGAAGATATACGGAGCGCAACGGAAATCAAGGAAGAGAGTATTCGAAAAAAAATGAACAGACGAAGGAGAGACAAGAAGAAGCTAAAAAGGGATAGCGAAAAAACGAAAGAGAATGGAGTGAAAGAAAAATCATTCTTAGACCCATGGGTAGAGGATGAAGGAAGTCAATATTCTGAGAAAATCGTGAAAAGAGAGGAGCGAGCTGAGCACACGGAGACGCGAGATACTGAAGAAAGCCCGAGGAGAGGAACGTTGATAGAAAATGGAAGTTTGGAGGGGGTTGCCAGTACAAGTCGCACGCAAGAGCTTAGGATAACTCCGAAAAAACACGAAAATCTTGGAAAAGAAAAATTGAAACCTCGAAATTTACCAATGTGCTCAACAATGATTGAAAATCCACGAGAATATTTACGAGCTGAACCAGCAGGAGGAAGAGAAAAATGGTATGAGGAAGAGAACCCAAGATGTCCTGAACTACCAGTATTCTTTGAAGGATTGGAAGTAATAAGTTTAATCGACAGTGGAAGCCAAGTGAATGCAATTTCGGAGGAATTCTTTTTGGAGAATCAACAGAAATTTAAGGACTGCCCAACATTACCAGTGTCAGGGGTAAAAGTGACAGGAGCAGTAAAAGGAATGATGGAGAAAGTAAAGAAACAAGTGATGATCGATGCAGAAGTGTATGGATCAGCGGGAACATTGCAGTTATTAATTGTACCAAAATTATCGCGATCAGTTATTGTGGGCATCGGGGGAATGTTCAGTTTAAAAATATCGATAGATTCAAGGAGGAAAATCGTGGCGGTTCAGGATCTAATCGTCGCGAGATGTATTGAAGGCATTTGGCAGCTGTTGAATCCCGAACAAGTGGGCATCGAAAAAACCACTGAAATTCATAATTTAGTGACAGCCGAGGAGGTTTTTGAAGGAGAAACAAGCATCAGCTTAACCGAAGAGGAATTCAAAAAGAAAATGGAGGAGTGTGCGGAGATACCACTTCGAATAAGAAACCGATTTGAAGAAATAATTTGCGAGAATCGAGAGATATTCGATAAAGTGCCAGGAAGAATGACAAAATACGAGCACAAATTAGTATTAAAAGATCCAGAACCATATTTCCACCGATCCTATCCGGTGGCGCTTTCAAAAAGAGAAAGAGTACAAGAAGAAATAGAGAGAATGCTAAGAGTCGGAGTTATCCAAAAATCGGAAAGCACTTACATTAATCCATTGATGCCAGTGACAAAAGAAGATGAGTCAGTGAGATTATGTCTGGATGCCAGAGAGTTAAATAACTATCTCGTAAATGACCATAACAATGCACCACCGATCGAAGAAATTTTTCAGAGATGCGGGGGAAAGAAAGTAATGTCCACGGTTGATTTAACAAGTAGTTTCTGGCAAATACCATTACACCCGGATTCCAGAAAATATACCGCTTTCCAACACAACGGAAAGTGCTACGAATTTACAGTTACACCTTTCGGCCTAAAAACTAGCACGGCGAGTCTGATAAGAGCACTCGACGTGGTCCTAGAGGGCCTAGATTTTGTGGTAAACTTTGTCGATGACTTACTAATTATGTCGACATCTCCGGAAGAGCATTTGGAACATCTAATAAAACTATTTAAGAGATTCTCAGAACACGGGATGACACTGAATTTCGGAAAGTCACATTTTTTTCGTAAAGAAGTGACCTTTTTGGGCCATATTTTGACAACTGAGGGATTAAAACCTGATCCTGAGAAAATCAAAGCCATTCAAGAATTTCCACGACCAAGAACGGTGAAGCAACTACGAGGTTTTCTGGGTTTAATAAATTTCTATACGAAATTTACAAATAGACACGCCCATGAAACAACCATGTTATTAGGACTCTTAAAAAAGGGAAGCCGATGGCACTGGAATGAAGAGCTCGAAAAGTGTTTCGAGAAAGTGAAAAAGCTATTCTGCGAGGAAATTGTACTTAAATATCCAAACCCTTCAAAACCATATATACTCACTACAGACGCGAGTGGTTATGCACTGGGGGCGATATTATCTCAGGAAAACGACGAAGGGGAAAGTGAGGTCATCACTTTTGCGAGTCGAACACTCAAGGGAGCGGAATTAGGATATATGACGACGGAAAAAGAATTACTAGCAATAGTGTGGGCTCTAGAAAAATTCCGAACATATCTAAAAGGGGCCGAGATCAAAATCAACACCGATCACAAGGCTTTATCATTTCTGAGAACATGTCGATATGGAACTGAGAGGCTGATGAGATGGGTACTCTCGATACAGGACTATGATATAACAATCGAGCATCTACCTGGAAAAAATAATACGGTGGCCGACGCTCTAAGTAGAGCAAGAACAGAAAAAGAAGAAAATGAGAACACGAAAAAAGGTATTATTTTCGTGGGGACAATGCTTGCCGAAAAACCCTCCAAAGATCTGGTAAAGAAATTGAAATCTCTCGGGGAACTACAACGACAGCAAGAAAACCTAAAAATAATTATCAAATTTCTCGAAGAAGGAAAAGCGGGGGAAGAAGAGAAGAAATATCGGTTAAATAAAGGGATTTTACAAAAAATATCAAAAACAAGAATCTGGAAAACGATAGTACCAAAGATTTTAATTCGACAACTAATCATAGAATGCCATGCTATGTACGGACACTTGGGAGCGAGAAAATGTTTCCGTATGGTGGACGAGGATTTTTCACACCCCCACTTAGCACGACTCACGAGAACGATACTGGCGACTTGCGATACTTGCCAAAGAAATAAAACAACCATCCAAACGAATCATGCGGCAATGCAGACCATAAGACCAGAGAGACCGGGAGATCTATTGTCCATTGATTTTTATGGTCCTTTACCACAGTCAGTAGGGGGGGTGAAACACATACTAGTCACTCTAGATGCTTTCAGCAAATATGTGGTGTTATACCCCATGAAAAAAGCAAATACCGCGACGGTGATAAAAAGAATATTCAACGACTATATTCCACGCTATGGAAAACCCAAGAGGATTCAATTTGATCATGGTACTCAATTTACCGCGAAGAATTGGTTACAGAAATTAAAAGATGAAAATATTGGCGCCGTTTTCTCATCCATACGTCATCCACAAGGGAATATAGTGGAACGGGTGAACCGTGAGCTCGGAAGATTCTTTCGCACATTCCTGACTGATAATCACGCGGGATGGTTCAAATGGGTGCCAGTGGTGCAAGACTGCATCAACGAATCACACCATGAAACAACGGAATTCACACCTACTGAATTGCAGTGTGGAAAGAAGCCCGGTCGAGAGTGGAACCGGCTCCTGGGAATAAGAGCAAGTGAAGAAGACGATCCGCCAACACATGAAATGAAGATAGAAATAGCGAGAGAAAGAATTGCGAAGAAGGGGAAGCAGCGCGCGGATCGGTTCGATTCCACACATCGACTCACGACGTTTGAAGAAGGAGAACTGGTTCTAGTGAAGGCATTAAACGTATCAGACCAGATACAGCAAAAGACGGCAAAATTCATGCCATTATACGAAGGTCCATATTTGATAAAAAAATGTGTAGGAATAGCCACATATTTATTAGTAGAAATATCGAGTAAAAAGGAGAGTGGGAAGTTTCACGGGAGCATGCTGAAGCGCTATCGGATGACAGCGGCGCCGGGGGGCGATAGTGATAAGAAAGAGAAAGCGGAAGAGAAAGCGAAACATGATAGATCGGCGGTCGATAAAGTAGATTAGGATAGATAAGGAATCGATAGGATAAGTAGGAATATGCGTTAGTATTAAGTCGATAGGGGCGTCAAGATCACGCATCGATGCGTGCAGATCTAAGAAAAGAAGGGGTGAGATAACCGAATGCGATTCGTGGAAATTCAAAATTTCCCAAAATCAACCAACTACGAAGAATTATGCGACGATTTCGGCGAAAAATTGCAGAGTCACGAGAAATCGGTTATAAAATATGATAAATATAGATATAGTTCGTAAGGATAGCAAGAGGGTATAAAAGAAAAGTGGGGAGGAAATCACATCAGTAAGCGATAAACGAGTACAAACCAAAGATCTAGTGAAAATGGCGAAAATTCTGGAATACCCCGTTCACCTGCTGCAAGTGGGAGAGCCCTTAGAGTGTAGGGTGATGGAGGTGGTGTCTCCAGGAGAGTTTTATATATACCTCTCCAAGGAAGATCATCGCCGGTGGTTGATGCTGGAGGAAATAAAAAAAACGGGGAAGAATCATCCGGAAGTCCATCCATTACTGGAAGAAGAAGCGTACGAAGGAAGCCCCGCTCTCTTATGGATAGAAGAGGAGGACGAAGGGGGTTTCTATCGAGGAAATATTACTCGAAAACTCCGTCCCGGGACCTACGAATTGTGGTGTGGGGACTACGGGCAGGTGGAGGAGGTCACCTTGGACTACCTCTACACGGTACCAAGGTGGATGGTCAATGAACCATTTACGGCCATCCGATGTGGACTGGAGGGACACCGACCGGTAGGGGAGGGCGGGTGGACCACGGACGCCATCCGCCATTTCCAAGAATTGGTAACCCATCAACTAGTCGGAACGATGGATTTATACATTGACCGGGTGGATCCCCACGTCACGGGCATATGGGTGGAGTTGCATGGCACATACCAGGGCCAAGGGTATGAGGTCAGCCAGCAACTTCGCCTATATGGAAACGCCCGAAGAACGGAGACGGTGACCACATTTGTGGAAGTGGCGGGGGGTGGCTACCTCGGGAAGAGCCCCCAACGCGAACGGCAAGCGTACCTTGCGGCGGCGAGCCGAAGCCACGCGCCGCAAGCCACTCGCGGCGAAGCGGGAACGAGCCGCGGGGAAGCTTGCCGTTCAAACACCATCGTAATCGGAGGAGAAGGGATCGAGGCGAGTCAAGTCCAGAACTCGGAGAGCGGAGACGGGCCGGAAGAGTGGGATTTCATCCCCCTCTTCGACGACGAAGAAGGAGAAGATTCAGAGTATTACGATGAGGAAAGGGACTGGAGATTTACGAACTTGTGGGGAGGGGACGCACCCATCACGGAAGAGGAAGAGGAGGACGACGACGACAGCGGTAATACGAGTGATGGCTCTGTAGCATAGGAATAGCACACGAATAAAAAAAGAAAAAAAAGATAAATAGGCGTATAAATTTAATAAGCAAGTACCTTCCTTCCTTCCTATTATATGTAAAAAAAAAAAAAAAAAAAAAAAAAAAAAAAAAAAAAAAAAAAAAAAAAAAAAAAAAAAGAAAATATATATATATATAAATAAATAAATAAATAAATAAATAAATATATAAGAATATAGATTTAAGTAGTCACCGCGGTATACGACACCCAGGCGATCCGAGTCTAAAGTGTTTACATATAAATATATAGGTATAGCGGGACAAATAACAGGCGCAAATTTGTTCTCACAACGACCTCGGTGATCGATGTAAGAACAAATTGGGGGGCAATGAAACGGTATATATGAATATAAAAGAAATTCAAACTACGCCTCGGATAAAGTAGGAAACCGTCGGGCCGACCAACGATTAGCCGAAGTAAATACCTACAAAAAGTCAGGTAGACCACGACTACGCGCTAACGATTGAGGACCTACGTGATGAAAATCACGTAGGCAAGGGGAAGCGGAGCGCCCCACGGAAGGAGCTCATAGAGCTACATCAGCGAAACAGCGGTTAGGCGAAGTCGGCAGGAAAATAGTGGGGGAAGTCGACCGGGATTTTATATACCGACGCGCGCGCTGCGGAGCTCTCTCTTCTTCTGTAACGGACTTGACGGGATAAGGGAGAAAACTGATATACCCAAGCGGACGGGTATATTAGCACAGCGTGATCGGAAGCTCGAAGCTTAAAGGCAAATTAAGGCAAGTTCAGGAGATTGTATTATCTGAATTTATCGCTTAAAATTGAGTGTGAATAGGATTGTTTTGATAAATCACTTAATAGATTGTTTAATTAGCACGTAAGAATCGGAAATAGAGTCTTAAATAAATCGTTAGATAAGGAGGATCTCGTCGTGATCGAGAATAAAATCAAAATTACCTTTTCGCAATCAACTCGTGATAAGCACGGACGGATACCGACGACTATCTATCACCGAAAGATCAAAATCAATCACGGTTCTATCGATAGGGCGGTGTGATATCACGATTATAGTTGAGCGCAAAGTCAATCCCTTCAATCCACGGATAAAACAGTTTCCAACGGTAATCAGCGTACACGATTGTCAGGAAATTTAGATTCGGGAAAACCTTCTTCGGAAATCATTGTAAATTAATATTTAAGTATTATGCAAAGGAATTTAGATAAGTGGTAGTATTAGGATAGATTGAGTTAAAAAAGCGTAGAATTAGATAGGAAATACATCGGTTTAATATCGATAAATAGGGATGCGATTATAACGACAATTATATTCGAGAAAAACAATTAATTGTAGATGTCAGTGAAATCGACATCCAAGGACGAACTTATTTGAATCTTGGGAGAATTGTGAATAAACCCTACTTTTACCTATTCAAACCGGCTGTAATTAATTTATTCCCTGCTCGAGTTCCGAATTCTAGATCCTCTAGATCACAAAATTAATGTTAACGGAGAAATACCGTTACAAGTCATATGAACGATCTAGCATGTACATCCAGTATATTTCGTGCAGGAAAGAGCGGTTTATAGTAAATTCAAGTGCGCCTCAATCACATTCAACGGGTCATTGCTAAGCTAAATAAAGAGTTAATGTCATTATCATAAGGGTAATTGTCAATACTCTTGTTTGAAAGTGTTGATAAAACTCACGCAATGATATCGACCCTTGGGCAAGACTTTTGGACCCGACACTGACGTCACCAATGCGTGTTTCAAGTAGAGTAATGTGACATGCGTACTGGATAGTAAGAAAAGTGTTGGCGTTATGCTATCGAAAACGCGCCATAATAGCGTTTACCGATACGTTTCCAACCAGTGACCACTCTGGTTTACACTTGGGAGTCGTGCCAGACAAAAGGGAAGAAAAATAAGAAGACGCGTCATAACCGCTGTGTACTGTAGACTGTATTTTACGGTTGTCGCACGGTAGCATTATGCGCACAGCAGCACTAGGCGCACAGCAGCCGTTGGCGACAATCGCCCGTTCGTGTCCAGTCGACTATATGTTAATTTTGAATAACATCTTGTTATCGATAAATTAATGAATTACTTTTGGACGATTTACAGTCGTAATACAGCGTAGTAATTCTAAAACTAAGAAAGAACCATTACTTTAATTATCTACAATAAATATATAAATTCGACGGTATTGTAAATCTTAAAGATACTCTCGGTATACATTTCCTCCGTAATGACAGAACTATCATTTTCATGCTTCTTCATTACGAAAATATCGAGGATAATACTTTTTCAACATTCTCCCTCATCCTGATTTGTCAGATTGATCATACTTTTTGTTGTTCGATAAAACTTTTTGAGGGGAGGTACAACGTCCATGAGTGCGAGAGGGATAGCAAATAATTTTCGGAACAATCATACTTGAAAATTTAATCCATTTCGGGTTAAAGAAAAGTCTTATATCATGCAGAATTGAAAAACGAATGATGTAAGAATTTTCTTGTATCCTAAAATGTTCGGCATCGCCGGAATAATTGTTCACAGTTTTTAGTTACCGACTGAGTAGGTTTCACCTCCCCCTTAACGACTTATATGGTTTGTTTCCATCGGAGAAAGAAAAAAAATTGTGCTCCCTGCAATCTGACACCCAGCAGCGTTTACTCCCATTCTACTCGGTTTATCGGTTCGATTATATATGATGCTCCCGTGTCTTCTACGTGACAATAAAAACAGACGGTCTCAAGACGAGTTATGTCAACGGCCTGTTCGTTGTTTTCATATCCTACTACCGTATGCATGTTGGATAGCGTTGTGTTATCTATACAAGTTGCGAACTGATCTCGCACAATGCACGGTCTCAATATAGCGTAATTTCGAGCCATACATCCACACAAAGTCCGACAGGGACAGTCTGATATTCTCATAAAACAGCGGATTTTACCAATACGAGACGGATTGCCTTCTACAGAATACACGGCAAATGTCGAATTCGTTCGTTTGCTGCGTTGATATTCGGTACACGAATACAGGACATTCTTTTGCAGAAGTCTTTTATAGCAGAAACATGTCGCAACTTGTACGTCCACCGCAAAGAGAACTTGCTCTAATTCAGGACAGATGTGCTGCAGTTTCGTGCATTTTCCAATAATATACACGGAATTTGAAATACTGTGTCGCTTCATTCTTCCATGCCTTGAGTTTAAGCTTTCACAAAAACTGTACACAGGCCGTCCTTCGATAAATGTCTCGGTTTTTAAAGTAGTAAGACGCAGAAACATCGACACGGTCTTGTAAATCTGTAGCTGCGCAGAGTTACTTCCGTGCACCATAGATTTTAATCTTCCGTTCAGGTCTTCGAACGGGAAGCACGAAGTTGTCCACAGAGGTCCAAATTGTCGCACGTTTTCGGCTAAGTGAAGCAGCTGATGAAGATTATTCGTCATATGCCTCCTCCCGTATAGATATTCGAACCTGCAAACAAACTCTCGAAGTGCTCGCTCTGCAACGTCAACTTCTTCCGGAGATATCGACGATTTGCACAGTAACGATACTCCTAGTACCAACAGTTTATAGTGGTCGAAATAATTCTTTTCCAGGAGATCGTAGACGCAGGCTATCGAATAATAGAACAACCATGCTTTTACTTCGTGTGCTTTCCAGTACGGGAAATGTTTCGATATCGATCGAGGAAGACTTTGAAGGAAAGATGGTGGCGTAAGAGATCTTAGCCGCGCATCTACAAGATCTACATGTTCTGATACTGACGAACGGTGATCAGAATAAGTTGGAGAGAACCAGAAGGTCATTAGATTCTTCACGATACCTTCGTAAACGCAATGCATCACATCAACACCGATTGCTCTCATATTTTGGTGCACGATCGTCGACAACATCGTCGGACCCATAACGCCGCATACGGGTATGCCTGCATTAAAGGCTTGTCGAGCATGTTCAATTGTCTCACGGTCGCTACGTAAGTTTAGTGGCTCGTACGGCCAAATACGGACGTTTTTCCCGATCAAGTTCATACGAACGCCTTCTTGTTTGCATTTCTGACAGCCGAATTTGCCGTTGTACTGCTTCATGTTTAAAAACAAAGCTTTAGCGGGCAGGTCGCACGTACCACAAATTATGATTCCTTTTACAATGATGGGTTCGTTGGCGTTTGGAATTTCCACGTGAATGCCATGTCGCAACTGCCTTACGCAATCTTGAAGTGGTGCTAGAAATAAGTTTGGTACCGGTTTTTTGTCACCGAACCATAAACCGGCTAGTATTATATTTTCTTTGTTCGTCCTCGCTGCCAACGGCAGTTCGTTGATCACAAAATACAGCGGCCAGATATTGAAATTCGTTGATTTGAAAATCCTTATTCCATCGGTATACCATGTAAATGAGATATTTGCACGGTCATTCAGGAAACCGTTCTCCTGACACAATTCTTTGTAAACAGCACCGTCGTATATGTCTTCATAATTATTGGGATTGACACGATCTCTAGTGTATCGATGCTGAAGCATCTCCAGGAAGCCGGGACGTTTATACAGAGTCTTCAGTTGCAAAATTACTGGTCCTTCTATAAAATATGTGATATTCTCTGCGCTACGACATGATGGGCAAATGGAATCCGAGGGATCAACAGTTTCGATGCAATTTTTGCAGTAGTAGTGCCGTGTCAAAGGAGTTTCGCTCTCACGGAAGGATTTCCTGAGAGTGTACAATGTTTTCTTGCACTTGTTGTCAGGAGGACAGTGGAGCTCTGCAAAACGCAATACATCCAAAACTTGTGCGTCAGACATATTATGCCGGAGGGACATGTTCATAAGTGCTATTGAGCTCTCTGTTGTTGTTAATCGAGCGCCCTCATAAAGAGGTTCATTGCCGTCTCGTTGGGCTACATCCACCTGATCGTTGAGTCGTTCGTGATCATTTTCATTGCTGCTGCATATAGACACGGAATCGTCATCCGATGCAACGTTGCTAACACAATCTTCCTGGCGATTCTCTTCCAACGACACTTCAGAATTTAGATCGCTGTCACAATCTGATTCGAATCCATCAGGAACCTGCTGCCTAATATGCTCGGAGTCTGACAAAGATTCATCGGAACTTTGTTGTCTTTGCGCTTGTTCAACATGTCTGGGATTACGTGCAGTTCCTTCGGCATTAACATCGTTTTCCTCTGGAATAACTTGGAACAGCGAACGTCTTATTCTTTTTTGACTGGTCCACGAATAATTTGCAAATCTCTTATATCCGTCCATTTTTCAATTTCAACTGGTAAAAAAACCAATTTTCACTAATAAACTTAAAACTAAAACAAGAATAGAATAATTAATAATAAAAGGAAATGAAATATTATAATCCAATTAACTTCTCCTATCGGTCTATTTAATTACCATTGATTATTTACTGACCGTGTTTAATTCAATCCTACAATCACTTTTTCATAACCCAAGTTCTATTACAAACTCCGTATGTATGTGGGATATCCATATGGGTGTTTCAAGCTTGAACCGATGCGAGAAGGAGATTATTTACGTCAGGAAAGAACGCGCACTGAAAATGTTAAAATGAAAAAATTGTAATCACATTGCTAGATGATGTATTCAAACCATCAGTCGATTGAACCTGAATAACTTCGTTTCTTAAAAAAAAGACGCACAAAAATGTTTTTTCAAAACAATAATGTAACGTCAAGTGTTAAAGTGTTGCTATCACGTAACAAAAGAAAATTCCTTACTAATAAAATCTATCACCTCCTTGCTAGAAAATCTGTTACAAAAAAAATCCTTCCAGAAAAATCACTTATTAATAATCACTTATTATATTAATAATTACATCTTGAATTTTCAATATTAAAGTAGGTTTATTTTTAATAAAGAAACTTAACAGTTATAAACCTCTCATAGAAAAGTAATATTTTATTGAAATCGGGTATCTATACAGCAACTATAAAAAGCTGTTGTTCTCAACTTCTTGCTAAAAGCTCGCTATCACATCAGCTTTAAGCAATTGCAGTAAATAAACCCTTTTAATATTTTTTTAGTAAAAAAAAAATAAGTTTAAAAAAAAGCAGCTTGTTTGAAGTTTTTGCAGAGAATCAGTACCAAATATAGTAACTTTTGACAATTGATATTACACTAAGCTCTATGTGAGAATACAATGGCAGAGCATGTGTTGGCAATTATAGAAAAAAAGTCTTTATACCCTTTTTGTAGAAAATTATTTTCAATTACATGAAAATATTCTTTATTTATTTTCTCTTTGCAAGTAGCAATAACAAACAAATGCATGAAAATCAACATACATCAGTCAAAAAGTGTGTTAACACTTATTGCCACTGTCAGAGTACTTATAATCCTTATGAAATAAAATAATGCTGTTTCCATTGAAAGTTTTAATTTTCATTTATTTATGTTTTATAGTCCAGCTCATTGATGCAAATATTATTCCACTTTTAACATGTTCTGAGGATCAAGTTAGTCTGGTGGACCAAATTGGTTTCTCAAGGTCTCTTGAAAAAAGCATTTTTTTCGATCTAAATATAAAAATTACGTTTTAAGCTCTTTCATAGATGATAAAAAATAAATTTGATAAAATGTTTACATGTATTGAAAAATATACTGCAAAAATGAGGTTTCTCTTGTAGGCATGAATTTCAAATGAAAAATTATAATCTAAGACCGAAGAAGTTCGTCTTACAATAATATAAGATCTTACAATGCCAATTTACTTTACTAATAAAACCTGAACTATATGACAATTAAAAAATGCATCACTTATTGCACCGATAAGCAGAGCTGTAACAAAAACTATATTTATAATGTTTTCCTATTTTGATCTTGTTCCAGTAAAATTTTATACAAAATATCCGGAATTCATATGAGCAATACTATAACAACTTTAACTTCGTGATTTGTCTATTGAAATCAGTTTCTTTACATATTTTTGTACTTTGATTTTTCCATCTTTGCTTAACTCCAAGAAGAAATGTGGGTGTATGCACAATTATATTTGTCAATAGTGCAGAAATAAAACTTTGCCTTCAAATAAGTGGAAAAAATAGTCATTGGAAGGATATTTATACAAAAGCCTATTTCGCCCATATAATGAATTCGACAATTGGATGTGTCACCAAAACGATGGTTTGTACTTTTGCATGTTCTGTAGATTTAAGTAAATAGGAATTCTGTCGTTTTAATCCTACAATGGTTTATCAATTCGAAGGAGTAGCATGTGGCTGATGCGTTTCGCTATCCACTGCGAGAATATATTATCTGTGTTGCGCTATCCGTTCAAGTGTCAAGTCGACGAAATACGAATTTTATTAAATCGACACTTCACGATATTTGACTTTACGGTTGTGTGACTCCTAATAGGAAATGTGAAAGTCGGCATATAAATATAAATATAAAATAAAAAGAAAAATAAAGAATATAAAATACTGACGATTCGCCAGTTAGAATGGTATGAATTTTAGTAATTGTTCTTTCGTGTTCTTTGTCTATCTGGTTAAATGTGAATTCTATAATTTGACTCGAAAAAGTTTCATCAATCCTGCTGAGTAAGCTTTTCGTCGAATCGCACTATCAAATGGTGACATTATTGTAAATTCGCACTAAACCTCGAATATCAATTTCCGTGAGTGGAAATTTTATAAAATAGCTACGATCAATGTTACAATTTTAATTTTCGGATGCTTGTATACGAGCCGAATTAATCTTTTTGAATCCAGTTTGATTCAAACAGTGCTATCAAAGCTCTTGGAAGTAAGCAGCATTCCAAAGTCATCAATCTCATGGCCAAATGTTCATTACAATTTTTGTTGCAAACAAGAATAAATATATATAAAAAACTCACCAAAGAACAGTGTCAGCAATTTCCGATTATTGCTTGATCTACAAATCTTTTCTCTTTATCGAATCAGATGACGAAGCGTTTAAATACTGATTCTCACCACAAATTAAACTTCAATCTAATTATATAATGTACTGCATTAACCTATGTACTGCACAATCTCTCGATGAAGTATGTTGTATTATGTGGAAATTAGAAACAAATGACCGACTTTCCAAAGCACATTGGCGCTTTGGATAAATTAAATTAGTGGAATTTCAAACCAACTACTAAAGTCAAGCACGCACATGCGCTGCTAATCAACTGATAACGTGCTGATGTTTGGTAAATGGTCGTTTGGTAGATGTCGCTAAAGAGCGAAAACCAGAGCCAACCACAAACAAAATAAGAAGAAGTGCTGATGTCTGGCACACTAAGTCAGACATCATTTTCTCGTTATCATATCACATGTTTTATCGACGGAAAAGTCGATTGAACGACTTTACGCTCGTAACACATTATATTTTTATGAAAGAAATATGAGAATCGAAATGATCTGCTTAATAAATGAAAAATAGAAAAAGTCAATTTCGAATAAAAAAAATTTCGTTTTTTTCTATTGATAAACCATTTTATTGGTGTAAAGACCTTTTTTTTAGTGTTTTTCACTTGCCATAGAAAAGTTCTTAGTTTTCCGGTAATTGCAATACAACTTGCGGTACATACGAAAAAAAATGTAAATAATGCAAATTTGAAAAAAAAAAAAACAAACCTAAAAAAATAATTCCAAAACAAAACAATTTCTTTGATGTATGTATTAGCGACCATTAATTATGTATAATCAGTAGGATGGTAGCGGTAATAGAATGGTCAATGAGAATTGATATTGTCTAAATTGCAACGTTTTGACTCATATCCGAGTCTTATTCAAGGAGTTTTTATTTAGAACAAAAAACATTCACATTCAAATTATGTATACTTTAAAGAAAAATGCAGTTTAAAATTTTTAGAATAATTTTTGTTGTCCTAAATAAAAACTCCTTGAAGAAGACTCGAATATGAGTCAAAACGTTAGAAATTAGACAATATCAATTAATTGACCATTTGATTGCCGCCAGATCCTACTAATTTTTGTTGTGTTTTTTTTATGTTTCTGAACACCGAAAAAGCACTGAGTGGTTTTCGAATATTAAAAACACCGGAATTTTTATCGAAAGCACCAAGAAAACACCGAAAATTTGAGTGTCGAAGCAGCAAAACTGCCGTGCTTTTACGGTGCCTTCCGTAAAAAAAAGCAGTGAACACAAAAAACCCGCATTTAAAGACAGCTGCTCTCGAGATTCCTATGGATCCTATCACGTTGTGAACACCCTTAACTATTGAACAGCAAAGCCCGTTCTACCGAAACTCAATGGTTAATAAATCGCAGCAAAAACCATTGCTTGGTAATATGGACCAGGCGGGGTGGTCCAAGAAACCTTTTGTTTCGTTAAAATAGTGATGTCTGCAGGGGCATATCACCGTGAGACCGTAAAAAATAAAATGATATTCAGACATTTTTGTACTGCTAACCGGCGATATATTTTTTATGGCATTTCATACCGACTCAGGCACAAAAATAATCCAAAAAAGATGTAAAAATCAGGCTATGTACTATCCGTTGCACTACGTTCTAAATGTTTTTAATAAAAAAAATTATGATTGAATATTGATTGATTGATTTTTTTGCGACACCTCCACGCGAGTCGTTACTGAAATAATCCGTTGTCAATGTAACTGAAAAAAAAATTCAATCGACCAGCGACTTTTGTTCTCAGGAGCCTTAGAACGTTTCCAATATCCTCCTAAAACGTACCTAAGCCTGCCCGAGCCACTTACAGGTGGTCCATATTATCATGGTCCATATTACCAATTGGGCAAAAAATACAGCGAGTAAGATGGACCACCGCGTGACATCGGTAAAAAAAAATTCTAAAAATGTATCAGATCCAGGGTCCTATGAAGTGTGATGACGACTGGTACATTTTCTTGCCAGCACAATGTGATTTGACTTCTGCAAGTAAGAGATATTGGTTCAAACTTTTTAATAGTTAATATTCACCATTTTGACCCTAAACATCTATTTTTTTTTCACATTTCAACTTTTCTTATACTTCAAATGGACAATCAAAATAAGTACGTATAAAACGGTCAGTAGCAGAGTAGGTCTAAAGCGCAGATTTATATCAGCAGGGTGTCCGAAGTTTCAGTCCCGTCGGTGACACATAGCAAATTTTAACAATTTTCCGCGATCAAATACATACCAAACTGACTGAAAGAAGTTCGAACATGACATTAAAGGACCAAAATAAAGCCTTTTTGTTAATTGCGAAACAGCCATTTCTCGGTGCTTTATCGGTACTTTGGACCAAAATTCCGGTGTTTTTAATATTCGAAAAATATTTGAAATATGTTCTTTCCGTATTTTTTTTGTGTGCTAACCTGCTAGATCGCAAGAAAGTTGTTTATAATATTTTTCATAAAGCCAAGTGCAAAGATTGCACCTACAAACTAAATTGATTCCATAAAGTTCAATTCTCTTTATAAAATTCTGTCCGCTGCAAGTGTAAATCCAACGATAGATCCATGCGAAGATGTTTGGAAGGGAACTTTGCAGACTATTGTATAATGAAATATAGAACTCTTTCACATTGCTGAAGATGAATGGATAAAAAAAAACGTCGATTCTCAAAACAAAACAGAAAGCTCTTGGTTTTTGCTTCTTCATAGAGGAAGCTTTGTTTTCATCAAAAATATATTTTTTTTATATTTTTCATGCCAAAATGTTCTAGAACGTCAAGAAAAGTAGATTATAAGAAATATCCTTGCGCGCGCGCGCGCGCGTGTGTGTGTATGTGTGTGTGTAGCAGTCGTAATTTTTAAGATATCGGGTTCAAGTTTGGACTAGACGTCGACTATGTTTTAATACTAAAATCACACGAGAACGATTCAAGTAACTAATTAAAAACTTTACTTAAAATTTAAATAGAGTGTGTCAATGTTTAATACTAAATTTATGCAAAGTCGATACACTAGTACAGATTTTCTAGAAATTCGCACTTGCGTAATTTTTTGGAAAATATTATAACTCGAGAATGTTTCCAGTAACTGACCCAAATTTTTGCATATCCGCATCTCTAGAACAACAGTGTAATAACACGAAAATATGAATTGTTGGGAAACGGTGGCGCACTAAATATTGCTTCGTCAGAGAGGAAACTTTCATGAAATTTCACAATCTTCTTTTATGGGGAAGCTAAAATTGATACACATGCTTGCTCTTAGAAGTGGGTTTGTGAAAAAGGACAAGTCAATGAGGAAGCAAAATATGCAACGTCCTACTTTGTACCATTTTTTTTTCTTTATGCAAATAATTTCATTTGCAACGTTGTTTCTTATATTTTCACTCCCCACATAAGGACAAAATCAAAATTTATACCGACAAACCATATTGATTCTACAAAAAATAATTCGCTTCGGCAAATTCTGTGTAGTGCGTGAGAGTGATCCCCAGCTGTCAAATCTGTATAGTTAACACATCTGTAACTGCCGAAACAAATCACCATCAATTGAATATATTCATGCTATGACGGAATGTCAACGATAAACGAATATGTTTGGACCGCTGGTGTAATAATTTTCAGTCCATTCAGAATGGGATTTCCCCCAGACAATTGACAAAAGCAATTCAATTATGTACATCGTAATTTCGATAGCTCGTATTTCATAGATGCCAGTAAGAATACATTGCAAGGACTCAATCATATATTTCTCGCACTTTTTCAAATACTTTTTTCAATGCAGTTAATACCTGATGTTATGTTTCCGTTTCCTGTTGAACATCGATTTGTCAATTTTTTATCACATTTTTGCGTTTAGGCTTCCTTAACGTTCCACACTGCTGATTTATAATCTGAGTATAAATCGCTTGGTCCATGGTGCTGCCCACTATGTCATCAATGAAATCTATAGGAATTATGGAAATTTATAACATAACTCTAGACTTATACGAACTGTTATGGTTTCCTAAAAGAAAAATAATTTCGTACTCAATAAATATTCTCATTTGACACAGAAGAGATCACAAAAATTTACTTATTTCCTTGTTAACATATATTCCAGCTACGAATTTTTTTTATATATTCGGCTCAAATTAGGTACACAAATGAGCATCATTAACACAGTTTACAAATTATTCTACGTACATCGTCGGTTATTTGATAATTCAAAGTTTAATAATAATATGGAAGTTTTTGGAATTACAAGTTATTTGGCTGGAATTCCCTACATGAATTGACGACGATTGATTACCAAAAACGAATTTGTTGCGTGGAATGACCTGTGTCGGTAAATATTGATTTTACTTCATAAACAAAAAAAAATATTACAGTCTTCAGAAAAATTTAATTATATTTGTCATAGATCTGTACAAAATTTAGTTCACGTGCAAACTATCATGAAATAAGGTTTGGGTTCATATTTTATGACAATTGGTTCAGAGTTTACAATTTTGTATCATTTTCATATTTTTATTAAATACCGTTCGCACACTCCAGTGAACCAAATTTTTTATACAACTTAACTGTTTGATCATGTACATAATTATAATCTTCTTACATTTCACTGCTTCGAGGATATTTCTCGGGACTCCTTTTCTCGACTTCGTTCCTCGGGCAGTCATTGTTTTTAAGGTTTCAGCGCCGACCAAATATAACATTAAGCGCCTGATCATTTCCGATGGTCTGTTAATCCACCGTTTAAGAAATTCTATTTCAACTGCGTCAACGAAAACCCCCGAATTCGGTTGTAACTCGATCTAATGCGCATAAAATTATCATCAAGTAATGAATAACGAAATTTCAGTGATAGTGTTTTCCAGGACAATGAGAAAAATATTTGCGTACATCAAGTTTACTGAATGCAATCGAATAAACATGTGTGTTGTTGTATATTCTGTGAAGTAAAGGATATATACAATGCGTGCGGAGCGTCTGGGAAATGTATAAAATGAAGCAGAGTGCTTCTCAAAAAGTGTAATAGCATAACATTTATCAAGGATCACGGAGATAATTTTTTTCACATAAAACTAATTCTACGAGAATAACATTTTCTGTAAAACGAAAAGTATACCTGTGCCCTGGAGTTTGAAGATGGCAAAACAAAGGGAACTGGGCGGTCTTCATTCAATGTACTCCGTTTTGAGATTCTAGTAGTTTCCGCAGCGTAATTTTCATTCCCGACGAATTCAATAATTTTTTGGAGTAACGGCAGTATCTGCGCTCTCGTCACTGCCGATATAATTAATTATGAAAGTGGAGATAAGAAAAACACGTCAATCAGTTGATCATCTCTAAACGCGTAAGTCCCATTTTTATGCTCTGCGTCGGCAAAAAGTAAGTAAAGTATCTTAATACCTTCAGGACTCCGTTCCCGGATTTCAATCGGAAGCGGACGCGTTACAGACGGCGCCACAATTACACCCTCAGTGGAAACATTGACGTTTATGAGATAAGTGCGGTCCTCTATAAATTAAATGTAAAATCCGGAGTTAAACATCTACCAAGGGATTTTACTTGGCTAATATAATATTGTATAGTTTATAATATAATATGGTTTAATATTTCTTAAAGAGATTTTTCAGCAAGGATTTTTTTGGTAAGATATTTTTTAGCAAGGATTTTTGTTTCTGACAAATTTTTTACTAAGGATTTCTTTTTGTTATGGGATGGCTACACTACGAAAAAAAAACAATAATAATAATAAAAGAGTTTATTGACAATACATATGTTTTTTTTTGCCGTACATAATTTTTCAGCCTATATCTAGAATTTTTTTGCAAAGTCGTACTGCCAATAGGCCATCGACCGGAGTCCTTCAGCCTTGTCCTTCTCATAGCGTGTTCGTACAATATTGTGTTTAAATAAAAAGCGTAACATTTTTGTCTAGGGTTCGTCAACCATTATTTCGAGTCGTTGTTGTATTGTTAGAGATGGGTGTTTCGGTGTACGATTTGCATTAGGGGTTGGGGTGAAACATAGTTCCTTAATACTATCAATCTGATTTTTGGCGAATTTTTTTGACAGTTGCTCAGTTCGGGTTATTATTGGCGTAATGCCTGTGAGTTCGTAAAGAAGTGTGTTGGGCGGGTTGTGTAAAGAGTTTGCTGGATGATGTATTACGCGTTAGGCTCCGTATTGCACAGGTTTCCGCAGTTTTAAGTTTTTTTAGTGCATTTTCTTTGCAATTCGAAGAAAAAAAAAACATTTATGTGCTCATTTGATGTTTTTTTAAAGTCAGAACGTCATAACAAAATAAAGCTAACTGATGTTTTAGATATATGTCTGTGTTGATTGGAAAATTAAAAATGTACAGTATGAATAAGGTAAGTTGACACAACTAAAGGAACACAAGTGACGATAAGAATTTCGAAAAAACTAATGATGTATAATAATCATTTTGATTTGATGATAAAATAATGTTTAATAAGACATTTTATGACTTGGGAAGCGTCAGAGATTATTCAATTCGACATTCGAAAATGAAAATAAATTCTCTTCGATATTTGAATACAAATGGAAAAAATACATACTACATATTTCAGAGTATTTCCTATTTTTTCACCAAAATATTTTAATACTTCAATTGGTACGATATTTTTTAAATATAAAAAATACCTTTCTTAGTAAAATGTTGATTTTATGGATATCAAAAATTATTTTGTACTCTTCATTGCATTGTCTTTTTTTACAGAAATCAATTTTTTTTAAATATTAATTCAATATTAATGAAGTTGTCTTTTATTGAAAAGTATTAAGTAAAAAATCACAAAAATTTGAAAGATGGAGAACAGATGATCTGAAAATAGAGCTGAATTATCCAAATTTGCAAATTTCCATTTGTTCCTGATAATCCGGAAAAACCGTAAAAACCGACACAACTGTCAATCATCAATTTTCTGTCATCTCACACTAACCAGACGACGAAAGCGAGCCGGTCGCTCAGACTATCGCCGCGAACTTCGACCTGTCGCTACTATGGGTGCCCGTCTTTCATGCGAGGGGACAAATTGTATAAAGATCTGGAATTGGACAAATCGCGATATTTGTAATCAGCATTGCGGGTACAGACTGTATTGCCACAGGTTTCATTTGAAAGGTGAAAAAATATATATTGGCGCTGATACATTTAGCTTCCGCGACGTATAGTCGAGTAAAGTAGGGGTAGCGCTGGTGTCTCGGTCATTTTAAAATGTCTCTATTAACGCTTTGCGTCGAGTCGCTACCGCGACTTTTGATTTATTTTCAAAAAACCACTGCTTCTCTCGGATTCGGCGAGGTTAGAAAATTGTTTCAGAATATGGTTCCTAAATGTAAAAGAGAAATCGGCATAAAATATCAACCAAGTTAATAGTTTTTCAGAGAATTTGGCACGGAAATCAGAGACTATCGGAAATATCAGAAATTAGTTGCAGAGAAAACAATATAAACACTTTTCTCTGAAAACTGCAAAAAGTGATAGAATATCAGAGACTTTCGCATATTTTCAGAAAAATATTTTCACCAGGGCAATCAATAAAAAAAATCTGCCTTGGAAACAAATTAATTGAACGCAGTTAAGAAAAGTAAGATGTGTTATAGGAGACGTGATGTTTTAAATTTACTCACCACTATACTGAAGAATTTTTGCTTTACGTTTCCGCCCGTTCCAGATAATTTTATGGATTTCTCCAATCGCAGCTTTTTCCGGCAAAATATTTTTCTCAATAATTTCCGTTCTTGCACGTTTCACAAAAAACACTAGGGCGAACATTTCACTCCTTTCTGCCGATTCCGTTTACTTTTCTTACAGCAATTGACTTTGTTTTGGCAGCACTATTGCATACAGGTACGAAAGCGCGTGCGCGGAGTTATCAACTGTGATAGGTGAATGCAGCGACAAAAAAAAATTGAATTCGTATTGACAACGGCGTTGTTACGAAATTGTTATAAGTAGCTTAGGGCCCGAGAAAATCCCAAGTTTGGAAAAAATAAATTAAAGACACGGAATTGAAAAAAAAAAAACAGGAAATGTTCGCTTTAGTTTTTTTTACAAAAAGTGAAACTACAGACGTAATTAAAAAACAAGATCTACCGGAAGAAGCGCGGATTGGAGAAACGCATAAAATAATATGCAAGGGGAAAAAATATAATGCAAAAATACTTCAGTTCAGCGGTGAGTAAATAAAAATTTAACATATTAAAACTTTGAGAACTTGCAAAGTAACGCTTTGCACATTGCTTCCTCAATAATTGCAATTTATCGCAAAGCCACTTCTTGAGGAAGGTTATTTATCAATTTTGGCTTCCTCATAGATGAAGCATCGTGAAAATCGATTAAGGAATAATAATGAAAGGTTGAATAATTAGATAATTAACAAATGCAATAAAAATAATGTACACGTGTACAAAACTATAATCTGTTAAAATAAAAAATTCATATTGCTCCAAAATCCGAATATATTTACCAATTGTCACCAAATTTGGTACATAACGGCGATGAATATTTGGCATCTGTATTTTTCATTCATAAAAAGTTTAATTTTATTCATTGTCAGTTGACCTGAATTACAATAAAATGTTTATTAAGAAAAATTCAAATTCACGTAAAATTCAAACTAGTTTACCGATCATCACAAAATTTTGTACGTAGCAGTGATAAATGTTATTTTTCGTCTGTAGATAACTTCTGTTCGTCTGGTAAAATTTGATGTAAATTAGAGCGAAATGAAATTTTTTCGAAAAAATCAAAATTCGATAAAAACCGAACCTATTTGTCGATTCATTCCAAACTCTACAAAGATCCTCATTTAACATAGCTTTATATATTAAAAAATATTTAGCTCGGTAGCCAAAAATTTACGGCAGATAGAGGGTACAGACATTTTTCAAAAAATGCAATGTTAAGGCGACACTGGAGTAGATTTTTTTTACCGACTTGTCGGTTTCGTAGTTTATAAAATTCGTTGTTATTATATTACAAATATGTCTCAAATTCCACAGGATTATAATATCAACATAGGCGCATCGGCGTCCACTCTCATTTTTCGAATTTAATTCCTAGAAATGTTTATATAATACGAAAGACGTGGCAGATGACAGATCGAGCACCCATATTGGTTTTCTATACGGTTACAAATTTTCAATTTTCTTTATTTTTGAAGCATTTTTACCCAAAATTCGAGTGAACGCCGATGCGCCTATTCTAATATTATAATCCTTTGCAATAACAACGAATTTTGTAAAGTACAAAACCGTACATTTTTACCAACTAGTCGGTAAAACAATGTACTCCAGCATCGCTATTTTTCAATTTTTTTGAAAATTGTCACGAACAGAGATGCCTATCTGTCTTACATGTATTCTAAATTTTCATCCGATTGGTAAGACCGTTCTTGAGATATGCAGGTTTGAATTTTGAATGCCGGTCACACACACACGCACACATACACATCATGCACAATTGCAATACCAAATAACAGCCGCAGTGGTATCTCGACTTGCGTGGCGCACACACACACACACACATTCGGATGCCGGCTAAAATTGTATTTCTCGACGTTTAAGACTATTCTAAGTATGTTGATATTAAAATCTCTAAAAAAAAATATTTTCACGAGAACATAGCTTCCTATACGAGGAACAAAAATGAACTGAAAAAATAATTTATTTATTTTTTGCATTTATTTATTTCTTAATAACAATAAAATAAGAATATTACAGAAAACAGTGTATTTTTTAAAGTTAAAATGTATTTTGAAAGCTTAAAGTCATAGAAAAAAAAATGTCTCAACATAAAAGCAGAGGACTCCGGAATTTTTCATCGGTTCCACTCTGGTGATTTTGTAATGTTATCGACACAGGTGCAAAGATTCTGCAATTTTTTTGAAAACTAAAACGGGTTTTTCGGGTAACTAAATTGGCAGAGAATACCTCACATACCCAATAAACAGATTATGTTCAAAGTGTTTTGGGTGCATAATAATAATTAGGAAATAGTGCCGAATATAGCAATAACAAAAAAAGATGTTTAAAAAATAGAATAAAAAAAATTTTAAACTACTAAAACAATAGTTTTCTCTGAAAAGTGCCAAAAATGATAGAAATTCAGAGGGATTTTCAAATATTTTCAGCGAAATTTTCAGAAACTCTCTGATATTTTCCGAAAAAAATTTCATCAGGGCGCTGGCGACCTTACTGAGAATTTACGAGAATTTTTTTTTTCATTTCGCACACTAATTATAACTCGGTCATTTTAATTTTCTTTTAATACTTGGCGTCGAGTCGCTATCACGACTCTTAATACGCCAAACCAAAGTTAGAAGTCAAATCTAGATTAGGATTACTCTATTGAGTTGTCCAAATGTCGAAGCCTTTATAATTATACATCTGACAGTATATGCTTTATATTTAATTTTTAGAGGACCGCAGTTATCTAGAAGCGATCAATGTTTCCACCGACGGACAAATCATGAGCCCAAAAAAGCAAAAAAAGAAAAAAAAAACGGTTTGTCAAAACATTTATGAACTGGAGGCGGCAATTTTTAAAAACCCGGATTCCGATCAACCGTTTAAAGAGGTTGACACTGAAAATCCGCTTGTCGAGGCGCAAACCGAAAGTCCTGTGGACAATGTGTTTTCACTGGTATTGTCAGGATCATCGTCGTCGACGATACAAGAGCAAAGAACGAAAGGAGCAGACAAAAATGAAATGCACGACGAGATTCATCGGGGACGTAAAAGTAAATTTTCTTTCTGCTTCTTCTAAAGCCTCATAAACGAAGCTTTTTAATTTTATGGTAAAAGTTTCTTTCATTATCGGCGATTTTGAAATTTGTTTCAAAAATTTGAAAATTAAATTATTAGACTATTTATTTTCGTTTTTCAAAAACTTTAAATTGTTATAAAATTGGAACTATACTCGACCTATTCTGGTCGAACTTGTAACTAACCCTTGTTCTAGAATAACCCACATGAGTACCAAATTTGATTTAAATCTGCGTAAAAATGTTGAAATCATATTTTTTTTTCGCGAAAGCAATGTTTTTTTAGTAAAATCGAAAATTACAAATACAACGGCCTTTTCTTGTACCACATTCATCATCTTTGATAATCCATATAATCGTAAATTCCTGTAGAAAATTACCGCCGGATATTCTAGAATTTACATGAGTTAAGATTTTTTAAATTAAAAGTCGCCAAGTTTAACACCAATCAGGGTTTAATGTTGATTCATTTGCGTACAAAATTACAGCCTATCTCGTAATTTATAAAAGTTGTAGCGTATAATAATTTTATTTCATTCCGTATATACGTTAAGTGCGGTTTGACGTACGCGAACCATCACATTTACACACCTTGTGAAATAAAATTTTGTTCGAAAAACGTTTTCTTGACTTGTGCGTGATTGCAACACTCGACTTCGGCTTGTGTGCTGCAAACTCACACTCGTCACAAAATATTTTTTCGTCCTTTTAACGAAAAGTATTATTTTTCTCAATTTTCAAAATGATATAAAATTGCAACCTTTCAACCGATTCACGCTATATACAATTCTAAACGTGCTTATATATTATAGCCCACTTGCGTACAGGAAAACCTACACAAGGGAAACAAGGAAACCTACACATAACACGCACACAGCCACAAATATACACACACATTTTTCTTAAACTACTTTTTTCGACGTTTTGAACCATTCTGAGTGTCCTGGCATGAAAATCTCGGGAAAAAATGCTCTCGAAAAGGAAAACTCTCTATGAGATGGCAAAAAAGTATAGTAAAGCACTGCGTTTCCGGTTTATATGTTTTTTCATACCAGAAGCTTTTTAGTGTATTATTTATCTATAACTGAAGTATGATTACTTCCAAGTCATAATGTTACTTGTTATTTTGGTTACATTCCGTTACATTGCTGCCTCATTAACGTTACATTTACTGTTTAAAAACAAGAATGTACAAATATTTCATGTCTTACGTTGACAGAAGAGCATTATCGGCATTATCGCCATTGCCCGAACGCAGTACCACCCCAAATAAACGGTCAAAAGAAAGGGGAGCATCTGCATCAAGCACGAAGCGAAAAGAACCCCGGAGCCCTGAACGTATAGTGACTTTTATTATTATTTTTAAAACAAATACACCCTGAAAATCTCTGTAATTTAACTTTTAATCGATGTTTTAATTGTATCTCGATTAGCATCTGCTTCGCAAAATTAAAGTTACTTTTTCATAGATTTTTATTTAGTTTATCTTGATGTTATCTTTCAAATTAGTAACGTTTTGGATTTTTTTTTTGAGTAAAATAAAGAATTACCACTCTGACCGTTCCCCGTACTAAAATCTTTGATAATCAATAATCGTTAATTCACGTGGAAAATTCCAGCCAGATATCTCACAATTTACGAGAGTTGGAGTGTTGACATTTAAAAAAATAATAAAATCGCAATAAAATTAGAACCACCCTATCGATTCTCGCCAAATGTAGCCCTGATCATGGTTGAATGTTCGTCCATTTGTGTATAGAACTAAATGCGTAAAATTTACTTTTCAGAAATTTTCAAAATGCTATAAAACTTGAACCGCTCAACCAATTTGCGCCAAATATAATCCCAATCGTCATGGTTACATGATCGTCGTGCATAAAGTGATAATTTTATACACTCTGTTTACTTTACGCACGGCATTAAAAAACTCGCCCTATAAACTCACCGTAAAACCTCACTTATCTTTCAACTATTACGAAAAACTTTACTTGTAAGACATGCAGAAATATTCAACTTTACACACTTGATACACAATGCCACTGTTATGCTACTCGGTGCAACAAGTGTCTACTTCTCGGACTCGTAAAATAAAGCTTTGTAGAAAACTCGTGTGAGAAACTTGTTCTCAACTCGTGTGATTGCAATACTCGCCTTCGACTCGTGCTGTAAACCCACACTCGTCATAAAAAGTTTGATCGCAGTCATATCATAATATACTCTATTACTTCACTCGATGACATACAGGATGTTCAACACACCCTACATGTGCGAATATATATACTCGTGTGTGATTGCATACGAGTTAACTCTTACTGGTTGGAAAAAGTTTTACCATGCATACTTGTATCGTAATATACTAATTACAGTGACAAAAGAAGAGATAGTTCCTCTCCTAAAAAAAATAACAAAGTATTTGGAAAAAGAATTTGGCGGCGGTACGAGCAACAAACGTCGACCGCCATTTGCAGAGCCCATCGATCTCCTACCTTGTTCGCCTCAGTCGCACAAATCGGCAAGCCCACCTCAGTGCTCCCCGATTCCATCAACAAGTCGAATGAGATCACCGATTGCGACAATTTCCTACCCCCAGAACCCTCGAGAAAACGAAAATGAGGTGTTTTGAAAAATTTAATATCATGTATAATTCGACCCGCTTTCTCGATCTCACTGGAATTCAATAACACATTGAACTTAAAAAGTTTTCATGAAAACATTTTTTTCTATTTAATTCTTTTATGAGAATGCAAAAATGTTCACATTCCAGGGGGATTTGTACGGCATTTAGAAATTGTAATGTTAATTTACCCTCTTCTATAGATCGAAATAGAACCACAGTCAGGCGTATACGTCTCCAAATCGTATTTAAAGACCGATGTCAAGAAATTTAGCTCCCGTCCGACGGAAATGGTTCGGCGGCTTATGCTATATCTCGTGGGGGCCCATAAATTAAAGGAGATGACTGCGCGCGGAACGCAATCGAAGATGGGTGTCCCGTCTCGAATTTTACGAGCCGTCAAATGTAAATATTTCTATTCTTCCTACACACCAATCGTAGTAATTCTCCGTTTAGTTGAAGAAAGCTAAAGCTATAACGTTAATTTTTCAAAAATCACAAAATCACGTTACATCGAAACTGTTTGACCGACCTTACTGAAAGTTAATCCAATTCTTTTTTTTTTTCGAAAGTTAGAGCGGTCGTTTTTGAAGAATAAGAAATTATAAAACAAAAATTGAATTCTATGAAGAGATGCAGTAGCCTCACGAAATCAAGTTTAAAAGAAAAAAAGGCTGCAAAAAGTATTATGAAAATGTAAATTTCTATAAAACATTAACTACTTTATAATTTTTTTCCAAGTTCATCAGCATTAAATAACATTGGCAGACCCTATTTAAGTTTTATGCAAAATTTTCGATAAGTTACTTTAACCGTTCTCGAGATATAGCATGTTTATAAAAATTGAACAAAAAGTAAATATTCATAACTTTTCAATCCCCTCAACTGTCTCGAGACGAATTCAATATACCAAACAATTAGTGGGAACTTAACTGGCGTGCAAGTTTTCAGATCGATTGCCCAAAAATTACGGCAGTTATCCTCTTAACGTCTTTTTCGATACACGCACACACATTCGGACACCGGCTAAAACTTGCATATCTCGACGTTTTAGTTTATTTTAAGAATGTTGGCATTAAAATATCGAAATTTCCGTTTTCCATGAAAACATAACTTCCTCTATGACAAACCAAAATGAAATTAAATTGCGATGTCAGTTTGCCGGAGCTGACGTGCTGTATAACGTCACACGATCTGGCGAGGCTATCGTTACTCGTTACTCTTATCATCCGGAGAATTGGGTGCCACCGGCTTCTTTCAAATTGTTTTGCGATAAAAATGTTCTCAAATTCTATTTTGTAGACTACGTCGACAACCACGGAAATGGCAAGATCGAGGACGCCAAATACATCCGAACGATTAACCAACAGATCTCGTCATTAAGATGCCCGAGAGCCCCCAGAAGTAATTACAGGCGGGACCGGTCAAAAAGCCCAAACACTACAGAAATATCCGACGAAAATGATTTTTAAAAAATAATAAATTACAACTTTATTATAAATAGTTCTTTTCATATTTACATGTCAAGGTCATTATAGTTTTTTGTTTTAATATGTTTTATTAAAAGCCTCTATAAAAATGTCATATCTTAATTTTCGTTAAGTTACTATCTTCGTTTAAAAATATCGATAACAATAAAAAAAATGTAAAACGTGTACCAAATTTGATTCAAATGTGTAAAAAAAGTTGTTAATCACTTTTTTTTTAGCAACTGCAATGTTATTGTTTGTTCGGAGTAAAATCGAAATTTACCAACATAGCGACTGTTCCTTGTACTAAATTCACCTTTGCTAATCAATAATCGTGAATTCATGTAGAAAATTGCAGGTAAAAAAATGAAATTGCAATAAAATTAGAACCACTCTATCGATTTTTGCCAATATTAGCGTCGATCATAGCTTAATGTTCGTCCATTTGTGTGCTAAACTTCAGCCTCATATCTCGTAATTTAGAAAAGTTATAGAGTAAATAGACTTTATACTTTTCAAATTGCTATCAAATTTGAACCTCTCAACTGATTCGAGCCAAATACAATCCCAAACGTTGTTATATGATAGTCCACTTGCTTACCAAATCTGAAGAAGATACATGAAAAATGACACACACACACACACACACACACACACACACACACACACACACACACACACACACACACACACACACACACACACACACACACACACACACACGCACGCACACACACACACACACACACACACACGCACGCACGCACGCACGCACGCACACACACACACACGCACACGCACACGCACACGCACACAGATATTTGTCTAAACCCACTTTTCTCGACGTTTTGTATCATTTTGAATACCCTTATATGAAAATCTCGAAAATAAATATTTTCGCGAAAAAAAAGTTCATCTATGAGAACGCAAATAAAATTAAGTGAATTGTAAAACCACAAAAATTGTTTGTTTATGCTATCTCACAGAGGAAAACTTTGTTTATATGAAAAAAAAATTAATTCGAGATCTTCATGTCAATATATTCAAAGTGCAGTCTATGGACATACTAGAAAATTGCTCAAGGACCAATATCGCGGAACGGAAAAAATGGCTTCGATCGTACAATATTTGCGATGGTATATCGAATAACATGAGTTGTCTACTGTGTTTCAAGGAAAGGAATACACAGGGTGGAGTGCTCAAAGGAATTTTGAAACTTTTTTCGAGTCATTGCATGGCGAAAAAAAGACATCGATAATTGGAATTTTCATACCGCCTCATGTTTTCATTTACAGAACTTTTTTTTTTACTTCAGCTTTCTTCGCGAGAACCATCAGTTTTCCAATAGTAATACTCCGACCTTCATAGATTTATCGACGGTAAGCTGTATATTTGACAGGGTCAAGAAATTTCGAGGTGACGTTGACAGGTGACAGCTGGTAAGAAAATGAAATCATCGCAATAAAAGGTTATCGGAAAGGAAAGTTTATTATCTTTTTACTATCGTCGGCGTACATTGCAATATTAAAGACTTTTAGATTCTATTCGTAACGGTTTCCTTGGTTATCTCGTTCAAATTTAGCTTCATAAGCCATGTCGAGAAGAGCCCTAAACATCAATCTTTGGCGTTCCCGGGCTCTTGTTATACGTCCGGCCCTATGCCAGCGCGGTGGTCTTTGATCTGAAAATAAAAATATTTTATTATTTTTGTAGCTCAAAAACCATTTTTTTTCTTTTTATAAATCTTAAGCCCGAAAAAAAATGTTCAACGGATATATTAAATTTCAGTTCATTTCTTAAGATCGGACGTGATGTAGAGAAAAATGATTTTATTTTGAACAATTGAAAATTCTATACGATCCGAATCACTTTACCGATTTCTTCGAAATGCTATACCAAATGAAATTGAAACGTGCGTTCAGTTATGAAGAACTGTTTAGCTAAATCGTCGAACTTTTACCAAAGTTGGAGCGTTCGCGTCATTTTTTCAAGAAATGAAGAATTCTATAAAATCTATATACATAGACACATTTTGTTCAAAATCACGCAAATTAAAGAGGACACACACACACACACACAGACATACTCACGTACGGACATTATTTCTCGACCATTTTCCTCTACTTTTTACGTAATTTAGAGTATGCTAACATGAAAATCTCGAAAGAAAAAAAAATGATGAAAACAAAGATTCCTCTATGAAGAAATAAACAAATCTAAATAAAATGACTCACTATTATTTTCCGGAGCAAAGCGATTCTCCAACGACGGCGGCGGGTGATTAGAATTTTCGACGTTGCCATTTGACCGTGACTGCCCTACATCCTTCGCCGACATGTCTGAAAATGTAAAACAATACAAAATATTATACGTTATATCGTTGGTATTAAAATAAGAAGAGAGAAATGTTATAAAAAATAATAATTATCACCTTTCATTGAGGCGTCGTTCGGTATCTCTCCGTCCGCCATCTTAGGTCGAGGCTTTGTGACGATCTTCTTCTTCTTCTTCTTCTTCTTCAGTCAGCTTATGGATGTGAGGGGGGATGTAACCTGCTCCAAAAAGAAGGCTGTATGACAGTCTGATACAAAATTACGATAGATTCGTTTATTGCGAAAAGACATAAAAACTTAGATTCAGATGTATTTAATTTGTTGAAAACTACATTTTAACAAATTAAATCACATCAAAAAGTCATGTTGACACAATGATTTAAAAGTTTGTGTAAGCATCCAATATGTAAAAAAAAAAAGTTTGGGTATAGCAGGTACCTATGATCAACAGTCGAGGCAGCGACTCGATGCCAAGTATTCTTCATAGAGGGAACTATGTTTTCGTGAAATTTTTTTTTTTTTCTTAATTTTAATGTCAACATATTTCAAATAGTTTGAAATAGTCGGTTAAAAATTGCATTTCTCAACGTTTCGAACTATTTGAAGTATGCTGACATTGAAAACTCGAAAAACAATTTTTTCACGAAAACATAGTTCCCTCTATGAGGAATACTTAGCGTCGAGTGGCTGCTTCGAATGTTGATCATAGGTACCTACTATACCCAAACTTTTTTTTTTACATATTGGATGCTTACACAAAATTTTAAATCATTGTGTCAACATGAGTTTTTGATGTGATTTAATTTGTTAAAATGTAGATTTCAACAAATTAAATACATCTGAATCTAAGTTTTTATGTCTTTTCGCAATAAACGAATCTATCGTAATTTTGGATCAGACTGTCATACAGCCTTCTTTTTGGAGCAGGTTACATCCCCCCCCACATCCATAAGCTGACTGAAGAAGAAGAAGAAGATCGTCACAAAGCCTCGACCTAAGATGGCGGACGGAGAGACACCGAACGACGCCTCAATGAAAGGTGATAATTATTATTTTTTATAACATTTCTCTCTTCTTATTTTAATACCAACGGTATAACGTATAATATTTTGTATTGTTTTACATTTTCAGACATGTCGGTGAAGGATGAAGGGCAGCCACGGTCAAATGGCAATGTCGAAAATTCTAATCACCCGCCGCCGTCGTTGGAGAATCGCTCTGCTCCGGAAAATAATAGTGAGTCATTTTATTTAGATATGTTTATTTCTTCATAGAGGAATCTTTGTTTTCATCATTTTATTTCTTTCGAGATTTTCATGTTAGCATACTCTAAATTCCGTAAAAAGTAGAGGAAAATGGTCGAGAAATAATGTCCGTACGTGAGTATGTCTGTGTGTGTGTGTCCTCTTTAATTTGCGTGATTTTGAACAAAATGTGTCCATGTATATAGATTTTATAGAATTCTTCATTTCTCGAAAAAATGACGCGAACGCTCCAACTTTGGTAAAAGTTCGACGATTTAGCTAAACAGTTCTTCATAACTGAACGCACGTTTCAATTTCATTTGGTATAGCATTTCGAAGAAATCGGTAAAGTGATTCGGATCTTATAGAATTTTCAATTGTTCAAAATAAAATCATTTTTCTCTACATCACGTCCGATCTTAAGAAATGAACTGAAATTTAATATATCCGTTGAACATTTTTTTTTCGGGCCTAAGATTTATAAAAAAAAAAAAACTGTCTTTGAGCTACAAAAATAATAAAATATTTTTATTTTCAGATCAAAGAAGACCACCGCGGGGGCACAGGGCCGGACGTATAACAAGAGCCCAGGAACGCCAAAGATTGATGTTTAGGGCTCTTCTCGACATGGCTTATGAAGCTAAATTTGAACGAGATAACCAAGGAAACTGTTACGAATAGAATCTAAAAGTCTTTAATATTGCAATGTACGCCGACGATAGTAAAAAGATAATAAACTTTCCTTTCCGATAACCTTTTGTTCCGATGATTTCATTTTCTTACCAGCTGTCACCTGTCAACGTCACCTCGAAAGTTCTTGACCCTGTCAAATATACAGCTTACCGCCGATAAATCTATGAAGGTCGGAGTATTACTATTGGAAAACTGATGTTTCTCGCGAAGAAAGCTGAAGTAAAAAAAAAATTCTGTAAATGAAAACATGAGGCGGTGTGAAAATTCCAATTATCGATGTTTTTTTTTCACCATGCAATGACTCGAAAAAAGTTGCAAAATTCCTTTGAGCACTCCACCCTGTGTATTTCTTTCTTTAAAACACAGTAGACAACTCATATTATTCGATATACCATCGTAAATATTGTACGATCGAAACCATTTTTTCCGTTCCGCGATGTTGGTCCTTGAGCAATTTTCTAGTATGTCCAAAAAACGTGAAGTATCCTGACAAACTTTTGAGATCAGGCGATGAGTCATTCATTGAGACGAAATGTAGCATTTTTTACATACATCTCACATTTGCTTCGACTTTTTGTTATAAGTGCATTCGAAAGAGACGTAATATGGCTTTCGTGCGCGGCAAATGAAATTCTGATTTTTCTATATATGTATGCTATAAAAAATAAAGTATCAAGACAAACTTCTCAGAATGGGCTCCCAGAGAGTTATTGAGACATAATGTAGAATGTCTACATACATTTCACATTCCTTATGACCGTTCCTTATGACCACAGAAACAGCTGTGGCGTTGCAGGAGCAACTGCGGCGTTTTGTTAAAGTAAAAATTCAAAACAAAGCTTAATAATTCATAGTCATAATGTTTCTATAATAATTAATAAATGTAATAACAAATAACAATTATTATACGTCATATTGGCGACGTTTTCTTCTTCCTCGAGATTCATCGCTGTCAGGAGACGTATGAGAATTAAATTCTTGCATGAACACGACGGCGCTGCGGAAATGTAACATCCGGTTCGGTAAACATCTTACCGTATTTTCAATGTGCAAAAATAAATAACCCAATTTGTGATTGAAAAAATGTCAATAATTTGGCTGCGGGCTGCAGGGAGGTCGAAAAAGTTCGGACACAAATTTGGTCATTCGTTTTTGCATATTTAAAATGCGGAACGAGGTTTACTGAACCGGAAGTCACAAGCGCCATCGTGTTCATACACAAGAACTCAATTCTCGTACATTTTGTGACAGCGATGGATGTCGAGGAGAATAACGTCGCCAATGTCCCCGATGGTAATTCTTATTTCTTACAACATTTATTAATTTTTATAGAAACATAATGGCCGTCAATATTTCGACTTTGTTTTCTATTTTCAGAGGAACAAAATGCCGCAGTTAATCCTGCAGTGCCTGAGGGGGAACGCCTTTCAGGGAATGGAGCGAATCATCGAGGTAAATACTCCAACGTTGCCTCAAATAATTCGAGTTAGCATTTCCTAACAGACGAAAAACGGCGAACGTCGAGTCATTTTAATTTTAGCTTACAATACTTGGCGTCGAGTCGCTTAATACATAAGTATATGAATAAATAAATAAATAAACGAATAAATGAATAAATATAAAAAATAAATAAAACAACTAAAAATATAAATAAGTTTATATATATTGTCTTTTTTTTCAATGTAGTTTCTCGGAGAAGATTGTCCCAGCCACATAGTCGCAAGGCTCGGCGCATTGGCCTAACCCGCAGACGTCAAAACAAAGTACTCAAGTTTATGAAGCTCCTTTTGGAGTTGTTAGAAGAGGTGGATAATGGTGCACAATAACAATTATACATGCGCATCAAACCTTGTAATTGTTATTTAAAATATTTAATTAAAGGAACACTATTCATAAATTATCCAAAGTGTCTAATCATTTTATAAGAAGGTGGTAATTGGTATTGAGATATATTGCTTCCCCGCTGTTTTCTTTTTTCATACAATTTCTGTTATTATACGTTCTGTTCTGTAATTTCTAGCTTCCCCATAAAGGAAGATTTGTTCTGTGATTATTACCTACTTTTTAAGCATGTCCAACTCCATACACAGTTAGGACCATTTTTCATCATTCATTTATTTGGAGTTCAATTAATAATTTTTTAGTTTGATACTCATATATGTTCACTTGAGGTACAAGAAGTAATGTTATATAAAATTCGCGATTCCAGATAAAACGAACGACTTTATTAATTTTCCTATTCTTCAACATTAATACGCATATTTAAATATAGAGACAAATGTACCGAATAATTGATTCACTGGGAAACATTAATTTAAGTTAATATTGAAATTAGGAATCTATGATCGCATAAAAACCACTTTTTATCAGCAATCAAAAAAGTGGAAGAATTAGACTTTATATTGTAAAAAATGAAATAGTTATAGAATTGGACCTACTCGATCAATTTTCGTCAAATTTGAATTAGAACCTTATTTTATCATAGTCCAGAAGTCAAACAAATTTAAAACCGATATCTCGCAATTTGCGCGAGTTAATACGCGGACGACAAATTTACGTCAAATTTGTACGTGAATCTTATTGTTCTAGGGCAATGCACATGAGTACCAAATTTGATTAAAATCTCACTATGTGGTAAATTGCAGCCATAAATCTCACAATTTACAAGAGTTGGAATGTTTGAAGGCATTTGACATTTTTTTTTTATAAACAAAAAAATTGTAATCAAATCAGAACATAAAATCATTTAGTACTTGTTGAAAAACAAAAATCAAGATTTTTAATGAAAGTCGCTTTGGAGTCGAAGGTATGTGCAAAAAAAAAAGACATTTTTTTTTATAAACACTTTTTATACAGACAATTTGGAATTACCCCCAACTGAATTGCATATTTACTGTTGTTTATTGGAAATATCGTGTTTAACTATTTGGCTGCTAGATTTATCGATATAAATGGCAAATAACATAGTTTACCGGTCTATTCAAAATACTGTAGATGATGGTTCACAGCGAATATGGCGCGCCCGACCCGACTTTGAATTCAACCATATTCATTGGCTGGTTATTACTAGTGGCGCCAATCGTCAGGAAAGGCGGCCATCTTTGCCTCTGCATAGTACACGACGGTTACCCGATAATATTGTGTGTCGCTGCAATAATTTCTTCATCGAAAATACCGGTCGTTAAACATCTATCTGTCGTGAGTGCAACGTTGGAAACACCTAAAAAGTAATAAAAATTGATGGCGCGTTTTTTTGGTGAGTTTTTGTTTTATTTTTCTTCTTTAATTTACTTTTGCTTCCTCATAGAGGAAACTATGTTTACGTGAAAAATAAATTTTCGAGGTTTTAATGTCAACACACTTCAATTAGTTTAAAACGTCGAAAAATTCTTTTTTTAACCGGCGTGCGAATGTGTGTGTGTGTGTGTGTGTGTGTGTGTGTGTGTGTGTGTGTGCATTTATGTAAATGACGAAAAAGGCGTTAAGAAGATAACTGCCATTGTTTTTTGGCGTTCGAGATAAATCTTTGCATGCAAATCTCGAATTTGCCTGGAATCGGTTGGGTGATTCAAAAGGTATAAATATTTACCTTTTTTGGAAATAGAAAAGAAAAATACTATAATTCGAGAACGGTTCCAGTGACTGATGCAAAATCTTGCACAAAATGTAGAGTGTGCTAATGTTTTATACGAAATTTAAGCAAAATGGATAGAGTAGTTGAAATTTGATGGAAATTTGCATTTTTGTCTCTTTTGCATGAAACTTAAATAGTATGTGTCAATACTTGATGCTGAATTTAAGATTAATCAGTAAAGTATTTAAGATATTGTAGAACTTTGCATTTTCGTAATTTTTTTAAAATGCTGTAACTCGAGAATGATTTCAGCAACTGATCCAAAATGTTGCATAAAATTTGAATAACATCAGCTATTATTTTTTTTTTTTTTTTTTTTTTTTTTTTTTGTTTCTGTTGTTGCATCCATAACTACCAAAGATATAGAGATAACGCATTGAAAAAATTGCTTATGCATATAAAACAGTTGCAAAGTAGAACTTTCCACATTGCTTTCTTATTCATTTTCAGTTTTTTACACAGCCTCCTCTGTGAGGAAGCCAAAAGGAATAAATACGCTTCCTCAGAAAGGAGGCGGCTTTGTTAAGAATGCAAATTATTGAGTGCATAGTGCAATGTGCAAAGTTCAACTGTGCAACTTTTTTTTTCTCCCAATTTTCATGTCGTTAGACTTGATATCTTGAGGTGAGTGATCTGGAAAAACAATCCTGGAAGTATGCATTTGTGTGAATGAATATAACTTGGAAGATTAAAAAACCTGCTACAACAACTGAAATATATGTCATGTTAAAATTTATCACGCACCTGTTGGGGAATGACAAATCTTCAGTTTGCTGTAAAATCTATGCAACTGTCAACATAAATTGAAATTAACAAAACTTATGTGTTTTTGAATTGTGATAAAAACTTGAGTTAGCACGACAGATCTTGAAATTTATGACCAAACCGGTAACATAACTTTCGGGATGAAGCTAATGTCGTTTGGTAATAACTGGTGTTTAATTTGACAAGATTTTCTTAAACTCCTCAACTATTCAGAGTCAAACAAATCTGGAATTGTCGAACTGACAGTTTGCAAGAGTATTTGATAGAGTCGATGAAAAATTGAAACCAAATTTGAACATAAAATCGTTATAAGTCTGTAAAATTCAGTATTTTTTTAAAAACAAATATGATGATTTTTAACGGAAGTCGTTTTCGAGCTGGAAGTTTGTACAGGAAACTGAAAGCAATGTGAATACAATATTATCGAATAGAATTCAATAGTCTTCATCGATAATGCAATTAAAAAATTGTGAAGTGATGTACCGAAAATAAGGCTGAAATGTAGAACCTTGCTTCCTCTGAGATAAAGCTAAATTTGATTGACTTACTTTCTCGTAGAGCGGATAAAAGAGAATATTTTTTTTTTTTCATTCTTTTATTTACTCCAGTTTGACCAAAAATATTTTCAATCAGCTTACTCTATGCATCTATTGAAGGCTGTGAAAAATAAATATTTTTGGCCAATAAATATATATTTTTTTACATTGCAATACTATCTCTTTTACATACTCTACATACCGGAGGGAAAAGTATTTTAATTTTTTGAAATGTAGTAAAACTGTTTAATTACGTCAGATTTTAAGGTAGTCGGACTACTAGAGCCTTTATTAGCTAAAGCATCAGATTCGAAATATTATATTATAATGTGCTATCAGCTACCCACCAGATTTTTTTTGCGGCTCCTTAACGACCATTAAGACGAGAAAGGGAGAGCAGTGGCTCAATGAATGGTCCTCGGGGTTGGCACGCATCGTACCCGAGTTCGATTATTACAACAGCATTGATTCATTTCTGATATTTTCTTTTTGTCTAGCGGTACTAAATTATTTTTTATTAAGTCTACTCCTATTTTTCAATAATAATTTTTTTTACCTGTAAACTCAATAATTCTGTCCTCGGGTTTATAATAGACGTACTGCCCCCATATACATAAATATTTAACAGCATATTTTTTTTTGGGAATCTTACGGCTTTTCATGAACTTTGTATGAATTCAGTAATCCTTAGTTGGGTAGAAAATATGTGGCAAATATCGTGATTTGTCCGGAATGGCACACCTTTATACAATTTTTCCCTTCTCATACATGTGTGTATACGTGTGAAAGAAAGAGGGGTATGCATACACAGCAGCGACAGGCCGAAGATCGCGACGATCATCAGGTCTGTGTGAGATGACAGTGAATTGATGATTGACAGTTGTCGCTTTTTACTCAACTTCAGTGTATTTAACAATAAAAATAATGTTTTTTACGTGTAAAATATATCAACGGAACCCTATCGAGCCGCGAGTATCTCCGCTTCTTTGTGAATCTAGGACACTCAGAACGTCTATTTCCATCAAAATCTCAACCCGAGAACAATCCTTAAAATTCCGCTAGTGAGCCGAGACATTGCGTCTGGCCTCACTAGTATTTTCCGTGAGGACGCTCAGCACCCCCAACTGACGCAGCATCGCGCTGACCCACTTGGTTTTTCCCTTGAGCACGCCCAGCTCCTGTAAGCCTCTACATTGCGTAGACCCTTACATTACTCTCTCATATTTTCTATACGTTTTGGCGTGTAGCATTTGTCACTGCTTTCTTTTAAATATAAATGGGTTTATAGCAGCCATATACCACGACATAGCGTTCAGCCTATGTTTCTCTATAAATTCAGTTAAGTTTGCCTTAATTTTACACGTGCATGCGATTGCCGCAACCACGTGCAGAAAAAAGGTAATCGCGCTCACTCTTGCCCCGCGTCTCGCAAACTATCACGTAAATAAGTAGTGATGATGGCTCACCTGTCTTTTTCTTCTTCTTCTTGTTCTTCTTCTTGGATTGGCACCGGGCACGAGGATGATACCTTTGTTTCCCATGAACTGCGTGTTGTATGTATTAACGGATGTTTTGCGTTCATGTGCTATCGAAAGAGTTATATTTGTAGCTCGCAGCGTTTCAGGAAATGCGCCAGAGGATTTGTGCCACTTTGGCTCATCGTGTTGAGAAAAACTAGATTAAATGTTTTTCTAAATGCAGAAGAGACAGTGGTGCAATTCGACAGTCAACGTTTCCTTGAGGTAACTACTGGAGGCAGCCCAACTCACGTTGTATTTCAGATTAATTACCTTAATATTTTCGTAAGACGAACGATCTCGATAATTTAGAATTGAGGTATAATAATGTTCCAAGTTCTTTTCTAATTATAATTCCTTGAGATAGCTCAAGGTTCATTCTTATCCCTTATCCACTGGATTATTTAGAATCATATTCTTAATATTAACTTTTATACCTGTATCGATAATTTACGTATCAAATAAACGCTATATATTTCCTATGATGAGATAGAAGCACTCACTTATGCTTCTCTGAGGAATGTCAATTTCACGGTAAGCAAAATCCTAGCGTCCCATAAAATTGACGCAGTTGTAAAATCACTTGGCTTGAGCATTGCAGCTCCAAGCAAGGACATCTGCTTCTTGCGAGAGTATTACAATCATTTTCCTTCTATTCGTTATTTAGCTGCCCGACCTAGACTCGAAGAGCTATAGCATTTCTGGCGCCTCACTATCAAACAAAGGTTTGATCGTTACAGTAAAATCTTACCCATTTATTTGGAATATTATTTTATACAACTAATTCCCTCATATGTCACCTCATTCTTATACATCGCCGATGATGATAAAACCGTCCAACGCCTAGTGGCATAAGGATTGCTGAGGTGATTCTCTTCTTATAACAATAAACAACCTTTTTTTTTAACCCTTCCTAAGGAAGGGTTAAACAACCCTTCCTTAGGAAGGGTTATTTATATATACAATACACACACACATATATACATATGTGTGTGTGTATTATCTGAAACAAAAGTTAGTATTTTTTCCACAGTATTTTACTATTTGTTCTCCAAAGTATGTTTATAATTTAATCGGTATACATTTTTATTTATGTAAGACATTTTATTTTATTTTATTTTATTATAACCATAAAATTGATGGCGTAACATTTTGTTTTCTCAAAACAATAATGTTACGCCAAGTATGAAAAGTGTAGCTATACCATAAAAAAAAAAAAAGAAAAATTAGAGCTTGTCACTTGGCGAATTTGTTGAATGTAGTCAATTGTTTCATTACTTCATGTTTATGTTACCACATTAACTCGCCAAGTACCAAGGTCTAATGATTTTTTGCAATAACATTACTCAATTGAGTAATGTTTCAAATTTATTTGTTTCTATTTTTCCATAAAAATTGGTTTACCTCCAAATGCAAGATTTTTTCTTCAGGATTATAACAGGCTGTCCCCATATTCACAAATATTTAACACGCATGTACTTGACAATAGAAATGCTACTATATAATTTCGAATTTATTGTACAGTTAAAAATGTGTGTGAATCTGGCGTGCCAGATTTTTAAGTTTAGATATTTTTCTTTTACAATTGAAAAATAAGAAAAATCTTACTTAAATTTGTCAATGTAACAAATATTTTTATGGAAAATAACAAGAGACAAAAAAAAAGATGTCTAACAGAAATTATTTTGTTATACCTGACACAATAATACTTTAAATTTGACATTTTATTGTTTTTGTAAAATGACAGAATATTTTTTAAAAAGAAAATTAAGCATTTGTTATGTTAAAATAACGCAAAATGTTGTTAAAAATGAAAGTACACCATTTTTAATGGTGACGATTTTAAAGAAACACACCTGTGGTCATCTGCTGACACGATCTTTCGCTAAAAACAAAATGTTTATAACACTACTGGATTGAATTGCCGCTATATCGCTTTCATCGGATATTGAATATTGAAATTCTCAAATCCTGACTATAATGATTGACATAAAATGACACCTTGAGGCTATTACATATAATTTAGAAGTTATTGTATGGTTGTGGTTAAATGTTTATGTGTAAAATTGGCATGCCAAATTTTTCAGTAAAAAAATCCTATTGTGTTAGTTTGACCGAAATTTGGTTTTTCTTTTTTTTTTTTTTACAAACTTTGATGGTAAAATGTAAAAAAATAAAAACTAAAAATGTTGCAAAGTAGAACTTTGCGTATTGCTTCCTCATATAAAGTTTATTAAAATTATAAAAGTTGCAAAGAGGAGATTTGAAAATTTCAATTATTTACAAAGCTTCCTCTATGAGGAAGCCAAAATAATAAATATTTTCCTCGTAGAGGTATATTTGTTAAAAGTGATTTTTTTTTTTTTTTTTTTTTTTTTTTTTTTTTTTTTTAAATTGGAGGGCGGTTTATTCGTAAAATTAATACCGTTGCATAATATTTTCATCAAGCACAAAGTTTTCGTTTACTTTCTTAACTTTTGCGAAAGTTACGGCGGAAATCTAAATTTTTTGAAAAATTTAAATTGTCGTTAAATCCAAACGACTTTACCGATCATCACGAAATTTCATACGTCGCAGCGCTGTATCTTATTTTTTGTATGTAGATTGCATTTTTCAGCTGCATACTTAACTGCCGAATGAGCACCACTACGATAAGTGGAGCTCGCACTTTAACCGGTGAATGTGTGAGGTCTTGTCGGGTCCATCAGTACAAAATGAAAACCAACAGCGAATATTGTTAGTCTGATGAAAGGTGTAGCTAATAAAATCCATGTATAAAAAATCATTGGGGTGAGTAGATCTACGATTCCCTCTGGCTTATCATTCATGTCGCAGGATGAAAGGTCCTAACCGACACGATAAGTCAGTTCTAATTAAAATAATGCAACAGTCGTACAAAGGAAGCATAGTGACGGTGAGTCGATGCAAAATTAGTTTACAAAATTAGTTTGCATCGACTCACTCGGGCTGTTGTATTGTATTGTTTTCATCATATATTAGCTCAGGTTCACAATCTTCTTGCCAGTTATTATTATTTATTATTCGTTTGTCTTGTATAGAAGAATTACATTTTGCAATTTAATTTTTCGACATAGTTATTAATAATAAATAGAAGGCAACAAGAGTAATTTAGGTCGGGACTCGACACTATATTATAGCGGATTTTTGCTCATTTGCATATAGTACATTTTTTGTTCTTTTCAATACTATGATATAGTTCCGAGGTCCGAGAGTTTTCAGTTTTTTAAAAATGATCATAATGATAAATTGTCACTTTGACTACTTTAGAAACTATTAAATCGGAATTTTTTTAATTGCATGTTTTTTTCACACGAGAATCCCCATAATTTCCGCCCATCTTTTACACGCTCTCCTGTGGCAATACTTCAAAAAAATTGTTTTTTTATATCCATGTTTGGAGCACCGAAGAGTACAAGCAATGATAACATGCGCCTAAGGGCCCTCCCCCCAAAGCGACTACTCTAGGAGTCTAAGCTCTTGACGTGAATATTTTTTTCCTTCCATTCGGGCTATCTATTTATTAAGCATCAAATTTTAACAGAGCCTAACTCTGTTAGAAAATTGTGTCATTCTCGTGCTTCCGCAAATAGTATGTAAAGTTGCGACATTCAGAGATCGGAAGATTGAATCATGGAAGATTTAACTCTCTCTCCCTCTCCCTTTTCGTATTTTTAACTCTCTACTATCCACCTTGGAAATTATAGGATCGAGTGTGAATTTTGATCGGTTATTTTAAAAGTAAAGAAATAATTAGTTTTTTAGGTTGTGTAATGAAATATCTTATTACAGGTATCGAGGATTAGATATATTGTGCTCCTCCAGAAATACTCGATAAATACTCCCGTGGCAGCCACGCGAGTGTTTCTCGAGGTGAATGGAGGGACACCCCGAAAAATTGTTAAACGCGATAAAATTGTTCATTAGTGAGTAAAGCGAAAGGAAACCTTCGTAATGCGTGTGCGGGGGTTTCGTTCGTCTCTATATTTGTATGACTGAGATTCTTCCCGTGTGGTGACGGGAAGAGTCTGGCTTTCCTCAACCCCTAAGAGGAGAGCAAACGTATGCTTAAGCTCGGTGCGGGTAACGTTCCGGAACGTTACCTCGTAGGGCAGGCTCAGGCACCCGAGTGGAGTGTATGATAATATGGATGGATGCGTGAATTTTGTTTTCTTCTTATGCGTTTTAGGGCGTTTAGGCGGAAATAGACAGGTAGTTTTTTAAGTAACGTAGAATTCTGGTGTGAAATTATGTAGTATTAAGTAGGCAGGAGCGAGCGGAAAATTGTAATATAGAAATTGTTAAAAGACTATCGTTAATACGTTATAGATAATAGAGTTTCTCGGCTGATAGATTTTCAATTTCGATCGTCAAGAGAATACCAATTAAATTAATACCTCAATCAAATCTTCTCATTAGTATGTTGCACGATTTTGAAAATCTAACGGCATTTCAGATTCAACGGGGGATTTTGGGTCTCTCGTAAAAATACGAAACTGACCATGTTTCGTAAAAACTTGTCGAGGTCAATGAGAACTGAAATCGGTGGCACTTCACGTTTTACAATAATTTTTTAAATAACGAAGTGTCGTCGCCTTTTTTTGTTTGTTATCCGTCACTATGCTCTACCGTTTTATTTTTCAGATCTATTCTGTATTTCCATTCTAAACTTATTTTAAACAAATTCAATAAAATCATGCGCTCTTTTTCATGCTTAATTGCTTTCTTCGTTTCATAATGTTGACGAGAAATTCAAAGTGATAAATAATGTGTTATCTAGCGAATCGTTGCACATAAATTTTATACAGAATAGATCGTGTGTTTTTGTTGTCGTGATTTTCCTTACTTTATAAGCACAGTAATGGCGGAGCAAGGAAGCTAATGAAATAAGATAACAGAAAAATGGACGAGGAAAGAAGAATAAATATAGAGAATACAAATTGAAAATGGGTTGAGGAAAAAGGAGAGAAAAAATGAATTCTCCTTCCTGAAATCCTTCCTGAAATTTAACCGACTTGGTACGACGAAGAAGCGAATTCCTGCATCGTCACATATGTTAATTTGGTGAGTTTTACTTTCGACTTTCATTTTATTTATACATTTTTCGGTGGTTCAAATGCCAATTTTGAATGTAGGCTAGAAGTACACATTCCACAATGGTTGGAAACATTCCTAGTAGTTTTTCTTAAAAATAACAATTTATCGATTTATACTCCGCTGCACAATCTGAGAATTCAATTTGTTCCGTAGTGGATCTTTTGCAGCCTCATCGACGACCCCGAGCATCTGGCCTATTAATTTGCAACTCGTGCAAAAAATCATTTTTAATTGCTCGCTTCCATTTTTCAGTTGCATAATTTCCTGCCGACTTAACTCAGTTGTGCAAGCTGCAGCTTGAGCTTTAACCAGTTTTGCAGGTCCTCATGCAGTCTGATGCGAGTAAGAGACTACCATATCTAATGTGTCGATGTCAATGTTTTGCCATTGGAAGTCTTGCAATCGAAGACAAAGCACTTAATACTCCATTAATGCAGAGCCTTAATTGACTCTGCATTAATCGAGTATACGGAGCGAATACAAATTGCATAGCCTGAGCACAGCAGTGTGAAAGAGGAAACTTTTTCACCCGCATTATCTCAAATACGAATGGTTTTTTGCCAATTGCAACTATTGGGCCATCTGCATTCTCTGTTAAAATCCCAGCACAGAAAATATGGGTTACAAGAAATAACAGCCCCCATAACCTGAGATATTAATTGTTTATTGGAAACTAAAATCGTTTCAAGTTTCCGTACATGTGAAGGAGATACCGTCCGGAAAAGGATGGACACCCCCCTCCCCCCGCCCCCAAGAAAATTGGATCTTCCGAAAATTGCAATTTTCTATATGAAGATTCGCATGCTTAAACATTAACTGCTTCATGTGTATACTTTTTTTTGTCAATTTTGTAAATTGGGATTCCACCGGAGTATAAAATTGATGAACACTTTTTTTTTTATTTATAACGTTAATGTATATCCATTTGTTGAAGAACTGTGAATGAAATACAGTTATTGAATGTAAGAAAAATCATTCAATAAGTAAAAACTCATTAATGGGGGAAAAAAAAAAACCAAAAATTATATTAAGAAGAAACTCGAATAAAAAGACTTTTATAGAAGAAACAAAAATGTCTGATACAAAAAAAAATTTACGTTGTAATAAATTTTCTATGTAAAACGCATTGCAATTTATTGCCATATTGAAGATTTCTAAGTGTTTTCCCACTCGATGAACATATATATACTTTTTTTTTTTAGGTGTTTAGTGGCTAAACAGTAAATTTAAAAACTTCTGTTTCGCAGTAACCAAAATTACAAATCTATAGTGATCCTTCAAGAACCATCCCTCCGCTTAACCGGTACAAAATATCGTTCGAAAGAAAAAAAAATGTTATTGACGCGTATATTAACTATGGTAGGAAAAACATTTCATTACCAACGATATTTTGCACCGGTTTAGCAAATAAAACCTAGACTTCCGTATTGTAGGTGTCAACTATGACCACTAGAGCGTTAGTTGAAAGCGCAGGGAAACGGAAAAATCATTCGTTGACGAAAAAATATAGATAAAAAAAATAACTTTAATAAATTTTAATGATTTTACGTGCCGGATTTTTAAAAATTACGAGGTCGTATATTACGGTACGGGCGGGGTATAATTTTTTTTCTGACGAGTGTGAACTTCAATCACGAGTCGAAGCAGCACGGTTGCACGCACTCTTTTCCTGCGTAAACCCGTGTTTCTCGCACCTAATGAAATAATAGTACATTTCGAGACTACTGCGACAAAAATGTTGCTGACGAACGTGAATTTCGACGGCACGAGCCGAAAGCGAGTGTTGAAATCACACGAGTCAAGAAAACGTTTTTCGCCCGAGTATCGAACAAAATTTTATTTTGCAACGTGTGTAAATGGGGTTTGGCGCACGCGAAGCGTACGCAAAACCGCATTTTACGTACGGACTGAAACAAAGTACTTTCAGTATGTAAATATGAAATGAAAACAAAAGCCTATTTAGATAAATCCCACGGAACAAAATAGTCTTTTCTCCGTGGAATTTAACTTTTCTTCTGTTATAATAACAGAATTAAAACGTAAACGGTGAAGAGCAACAAGGTTCGCATCACCGTTCAAGTGTCCACCGCAAACATATAACGACGGATTTTTCGATAAATTGAAAATTTGTAGGATACATGTACCGGTTGTGGCAACTTTAAGCACCTACCCATTCTCAAATGACCGTGGATAGATCCAAAATTCATAACATTGGTTTGAAGTAACATATTTCGTACCCGAAAAGAATATAATTTCGTATTCTTAGCTTTAAAATCTTAATATGTATCGGGAAAAATCTTAAAAATTCAAAAAAGATTGATAATTGCCATCTCACCTACATGTGGCTCAGTGTGAATTTCGAACACTTCCCAATGGGATAAAAATCAGACTTTCGAATGCACATGATTTTATTAAGAATTTACTAATAATTCAACATTTTTTCGCATCACGAACTGACATTATGCAAAAAAAAGTTTCGAGGCGATAGCGCGAACAGTTCCGTAGTTATGTCGGTAAAAAAACTTTGAAAAACGGAAGATTCAAATTTGTAAGAAAATTCTGTGAAAATTCATGTGGATTGCAAAGAATCAATAGATTCATTTGAAAAGAGAAAAAAAAAACAGGTTTTCTAAATATTTCTTGAACAATTTTTTTTTTTTAAGTAATTTGTTAATAAGTTTTTGACATTATTATTATGCAGAATTGATGTTGTCAGCACCTTTAATACAATTCATACTTTTCAGTTTTTTATCCCATTGGGAAGTGATCAAAATTCACATTAAATCTCCATTTGGTTGGAAATGTACGGGGAAGAAGCATCCTTAAACAAACTTTTTTTAGACGTATTTCAAGTCGTGTGCGTAATGGGAAGAGGCATGCACGTTGTTGTTAATGTGTTCTCATAGTATCCTTGTGTTAATTCGCTAACGCATATCTGACGCTAATGCATTGGTTACATATTTGTTCGGGAGCTTACTTAGGTTCACTTTTTTACAAACTACATTTAAAATTACATTTAACATCGTTCGGTATTTATGAAAAGATTTTTAAAGGAACGCCAATACCCCATAATGGAAAGAAAAATGGAAAGGCTGCCCAGTAAAAAATAATCTTTATTTTTCTGCTTAATTTTTAAACAGAAAATTTGTGTCATCAGACATCCACAGAAACTTTGTGTTCATTTGACATCTATTTTTCGATCACTTCCCAGTTTTACAGAAACAAACACAGCATCGAATGAGAGCCGAGAGAATTTCTACAGTCCGGGCGGCAGTCCCGGGTGGAGTTTTGGCGGGAATCCCGGACGGAATCCGGGCGCGATGTCCCGGATTCTTTGGACTGGGAGAATTTACCGCGTCCCGAATGGAGTCCGGGCGGCAGTTCCGCGTAGAGTTTTGGCGGTAGTCCTTGACGGATTCCAGACGGGATGTCCCGGATGGTTTCCGGGCGGATTTCTGACGGGAGTCCCGGATGGTTTCCGGGCGGATTTCTGACGGGAGTCCCGGACGGCCGTCCGGGCGGGATGCCCCGGATTCTTCGGACCGGGAGAATTTCTCGCGACCCGGATGGAGTTCGGGCGGCAGTACCGGATGGAGTCCGGGCGGCAGTCCCGGGTGATGTCCGGGCAGGAGTCCCGGACGGAGTCCGGGCGGGATGTCCCGGATTCTTCGGACCGGGAAAATTTCTCGCGTCCCGGATGGAGTCCGGGCGGGATGTCCCGGATTCTTCGGACCGGGAAAATTTCTCGCGTCCCGGATGGAGTTCGGGCGGGAGTTCCGGATGGTGTCCGGGGAGTTTTGGCGAGAGTCCCGGACGGAGTCCGGGCGGGATGTCCCGGATTCTTCGGACCGGGAGAATTTCTCGCGTCCCGGATGGAGTCCGGGCGAGAGTCCGGGCGTGCGTCCCGCCGGACCGCCGGATGGTTCGGGCGGGTGTCCCAGACGGACTTCGGCATCGGACCAAATGCCGAAGTCCATGCGGGACGCCCGCCCGAACCATCCGGCGGTCCGGCGGGACGCACGCCCGGACTCTCGCCCGGACTCCATCCGGGACGCGAGAAATTCTCCCGGTAGAAAAGCAGCAACAAGCAGTACTATTAGTCATTTTTGCTTGCTTATTATTTTTAAAAATTAAAAAACGTAGATTTTTCATTTTTTTATACCAATCGAAAAATGAATTATCTATTTCACAATTTTTTATAATTAAAGTAGTAATCATAACATCGGGATAATTTACACAGCTTTGTTCAGAATTGAGTAAACTACAATTTGTAAATTCAATTTTTTGGAAAGGCATACGCTCATTATAAACTAAAATTTCATTCAATAGTAATTCTGCATTGCAAATGCTAAAACATGTTAAATTTAAAATATCAAGATTATTTGATTTTAAATTTATTTTTGAGTCATTATAAATTGATAAACTTTTAATGGAATCTAAATTTGAAAACATTGATAAATCGTCATTATTTCTCATCACATTTTTAATTGATATGTCAATATTTTGAATCTTTATGAGACATATATCTTTATCGTCTGATACAAGCTCATCAATATTATTACTTATATTATATATTTCTTTTATAATGTCTGTAGTATCTGATAAAGGAATTATAAGAGATTTTGCTGTTTTTAAATCTTTTGGATCAAACAATATCATTTTTGATCTATAACTATTTAAATCTATTAAAAAGATTCTAGTTGTATTTAAGGCTTCACCGAACATTAAGATTATTTTTGCTAGAATATTATCTGGATACAGTGGTTTGTAATTTTTAAAATCTGTAATAGAAATATCTAATATTCGTTTCTCCGGATATTTATCATTAATAAACACATAAATTAAATTGTGATCATACTTTACTTGACAGTCTTGATTTATTGCCTTCAAACATAAATTAAATAGTTTATTTAAGTCTTTTTCATATAAGTGTAAGATTTGTAAATCTTTAAATTCAAAAGTTACATCATCATTTGATATCATATAATTTACTGAAAATGCAAAATTTGTCCATAAATTATTTATTAAATCTTTATGTTTATCTTCTTGTAACATCAAATAATCAATCAAAGATATGATTTCTAAGAAAAGATCTTTATTTAATTCTCTATAAGGTTTTCCGCCAATAAAGTCATGAATGAGATCGTAACTTTTTTGATGAAAATTCTGAAGATTAACTTGTCTGTCGTTGTATGTTGGATTTAATTTTTTATCTAAAAATTCTGATAATTTAAACAAAATATGTTTTTCACTATTAATTATAACATTCGAATCTCTAAAATAAAATAATAAATGAATTTTATTTGTAAAAATACAGTAAAATAATCTTTTTAACATAAGGGCTTGAAAATTTTTAAATTAAAATATTTTTAATTTAACAGATTAAATTGTATTTTGTAAGTAAATTATCAAATTTCAAAAATGGAAGATATTAAGTAGATATTTCAAAAAAACACGCCAGCTTGCAGTCATCGACGTAATCTAATCTAATTTTTTAAAAAAAAATTTGAAAATGAATTTTAATGATTTATTTAACTACTTAAAATTAATAAAAATTGCTGGATTTTTGGTACCGGTTATCCCAAAACACCCAATATTTATTTAGTTTTTAACCCATAAAAAAATAATACTAAACATCTAAATTAATTGCTCTTCTCAAATCACTTGATAATTTTGATAAATCAATTAAACGCAAATCATATGATCTCTAAAGTCTTTATTTATTACTCTCATGGCCTACATATACTTTTTTTCTTTTTTTAGCTTACCACCTAAAATAAGTCTTTAAAGTTCTATATTATTTAAGATTTGAATTTTTTTTAGTGTGGACAGAACTTCAGTAAAACAAGTATCAGTTTTATTATAATTTTATTTAATTTTGAATGAAATTTTTTAGCAGCCTTGTTGGTCCTGCCGCGAAGAGTTTCATAATTAGACCAAATACTTTTTTTGAATAGTGGTCTTGTATTGCAAATTCAATTTATTTCAAGATAATTTAATGGATCAATAACATTTTCGTCAAAAAAATAATAGCTCTATTATAAAATAAACCATGCTTTATCAATCTAATTTATTAGAATCAATACTAAGGCCGTAATCATCTGGACAAATTTAGAAAAGTGGCCGTTTTGATTATGCATTGTGACAAGCCTTAGTGCTTGAACACGTCTCCAACAGCTTGGGCAAAATGAAATAAGATTCAGTTATTTGTGCATTTTGAAGCATCTTTAATAGCTTTGTAAGAAGCTGACTGAAAATCTATTTGGATTAAGTGAGGTATTAATTCTAATGAGTATAATATTAAAGATGTTTAGATCATGGAAAAGACATTACATTAACATATACTTCTTCAAATTTATTTGATATAAAATAATCAAATAAGGAATAGCTTTGCATATAAAAATTACTATGTATGATATAAACTTTGTAAAAACTATTTGAAGAGGACATGAATGTTTCATCTAAAGTAGCGGAAAGAAAAAGAATTGAAAATCTCCCTCGAATCATATAAAAATATATTTTTTTTGGAGGAAAAGGGCATTTTATGATAGAATTTTAATTAATAGCTTCTTTTTTTTTATGGTTTTTAAAAATAAAAAATTAATAGTCTTAAAAAAACTTATATCAAATATTATACTGGAAAATAAAATCGAATTTTTTTTTAAATTTAATGAATTAAAAGATAAAAGCATAAATATGATAAAAAAAATAACCCTAATGGGTAAGAAAACGAATTTGCTTCTAAAATTAAGTATCATTGCTTAATTTATAGTAAATAAATTACAAAAAATATTGCCGAAAAATTTAACGTACAAGGATCATTTGCATTTAGAACAATAAAAAAGTACATCAAAACTGAAAGTGTTCAAAGAAAAAGGTTCGGGTCAAAAATCATCATTGAACAAAGAATATTTAAAGTATCTAGAGCAAGTTTTTAACAAAAAATCTAATTATAGGATCAACAAAAATTGCAGAAAAAATAGCTAAAGACAAGAATATGACAGTTTCTTCTAAAACTGTTAAGGGCTTACATACAGTTAGAAGGCTTTAAAAAGACGGATTTTCAAGAATTTTTTTCGCGCAGACTATTCAATTTATTAATTTGAAAATTGGTGTACATATTATAATAACCTTATAATATATTAACATATTTTTTATTTGTAAAAATAATCATCGCGAATGTTGCTATCGCCGATCTCCTAGAGCTCCGCAAAAAAAACCAATTTTGCGGTGATCACGATATCTCTGGACCGGATTATCTGAAATGAAAAAACCAAATAAATTTCGTTAATATAATACATTATCTAGTATTTAATCGAAGGAATTAGCGAAAAAATAATTTTTGACAAAATGGCGGCTTCTCAAAATAAAAGACTCGATTTTGAACGAAAATTTAAGCCTTAAATTGTTTATAAAATGGAAAATATTTATCGGAGAAAAAAAATCTTCGATTAATTACTAAAAAATCTAGTTAAAAAGGTTGTGTTAAAATTTGATCACTGATCGGTTCAGCCGTTTTCGAGAAATCTTGATCACCGATTTTGAAAACATAGTTTTGAGAAAAACGCGTTTAAAGTTTCAAAAGCGTTTTACATGTGGTAAATTTTGTTTTTTTTTCAACTTACATGGAGTCATCTATTCCAGGGCCATATAATAATCCGTTCGCATCGTTGGCAGCTTCTAATAATTCGATTTGATGCTGTCTGCGAGCCAGCCCTCTCTGGTGCTCTCGTATGATCTCAGGTCGGAGATCTTGATGCGCTGCGCATCTTCTTTATCTGTATATGAATGCGCATTGGACCCAAGTGAGACGCCCATTGCATTCATATAATATAAAAGGGCAGCTGTCCCTTCATTGAAGATGCCAGCAGCTATATATGCAGCCATTTCCACCGTTTTTGATCCGGCTGGAAGTACTTTTGGAGAGATCTTCCACACCAGTTGGTTATAGCTTTCATTATTGTTTTGGGTGAAACCACCCACACATCTTTCCAATAATTTTTCATTGCTGAGATCTTCATAAATGGGCCTCAGGGCCTCAGCAACTTCTTGTGGAAATGGCTGATAATCATGCTTATAAACTGATAAGTTATCAGCAGCTGCTGCCCGCTGCCAAGAGCACCATGAGTCCAATCCGATCGGACACTTTGCGTGTTGTTGATTTTCGTCTGTCGAGCAGTAATGATAAAATGTGGCCCAGATTGCATTACTCATATTCTCAACCGAATCACAATTTCTCCTAATTGCTAAGCCATAATAAACTGTCAACTTGTCGATCATTTTTGCTGTCAGCTTGCCTTTTCCACCGAGAGTTTTTTTTTGGATTTTTTTTCCATCCTTTTTTTCCACCGTTTCCACTTTCTTTTTCACACAATTTCGGAGTCGCGTTCCCATTCTCTTCTGTACGTGTCCAATACATTCCTTCTTCACGACTTCTTGATAACCGTATGGGGCAGCTTTCAAAATCCCGGAGTACGTTTTAGAATCACCGTCTCCAATGTAATTTCTGTACTGCACTCCGAATTTTTCCACTGAACGCTTGAATAGGTCGATCACTGCATCAACTTCCATTTTTCCAGAAGAACCTGAATGATTACAACTGCAATCATCTTGATGGTTTTCATACCATTGTTGATATTCTTCACTATCAAGTTTGTTTTTCCAAGTTTCGCATTGTTTGCAATAGGCACTTTTCACGAGGATATCAATTACTTTCCCAGAATAATATCCGATCAATGATGTCACTCCATACAAGGAAGTATATCCTCGCTTTTTCCAAGTTCCATCGCCGGACACGGTAAGCTTTGCAGATTTTTCGTCACCTTGGTGTTCAGCAGTCAAGTCTTTTTCTTCATGGCAAGCATGCTGAAAAAGTTTGTCGGTTGCTGTTTTCACACAGGAATGTATATTCTTCATAATTAAATCGTAGGTGGGCTGTGTTAGGAAAGCGGGCATGTCCATTAATCCACAAAATTTTGCAGCACCTTTTAACCCTAATCCAAGAACTCTCATGACAAACAAAAAACGCCGATTTATCTCATAAGAATGCTCGATAAAAGGACTAGAATTTATGCTACGAGATAGACACTGATCGCACAACAAAACAATTTTAAACCCGAGTCCTCGTTCAGAAGCAGTTTCAAATTTCACATTTCCGTTACAGGTTTTGCACTGCACAAATTCGGAGATGGCCGCGAAAACAGTAATAAAATTCAAAATTCGGTACTCAACGGTCGGATCACGCGGCACCAAGATTTCCTCCTGCATTCTTATTTTTTTTGCAGAGGCACTGAAACTGGACTCATCCGTTTCAGCTGTTTTCGGATTGAAAACATTCTTTCGTTTCTTCGCTCTTGACTTGTACACTTTCGTTGATTTTCTAAGTTCTCTGCTAGACTTCATTTTCACGATATTATCGAAGGCACAAGTACACTGACACGACTTTACTGTTAGGCTTCTCTGCTGAGACTGACGACTACTTTTCAAATGTTGGCAACTGAGAAACATACAATAGAAAATGACAAAGGAAAGAGATTAGGATAGACAACTAAAGAAGGGACAGCGCCTCAGGTAGACAGCTGGCGCGCCGGTCCCCGACTGTGAGACGCGCCTCCCTAACGCGCCGTCATAAATGTGTCTATAACTTCGAAAATATTCGTCTGATTGACATAAAATTTTGAGTGTGTATGCTCAAATATATGTATATTCAGAAAATACAAAAAAAAAAAAAAACGATTTTTTGAAAATTACAAGTGTATGTAAGCCCTTAAAAGCAAGCTTGTTTTTCTAGGTTATAAGGAAAAAAAAGAGCAAAAAACCACTCCTTACTTTAAATATTAGGGAAAGATTGAGTTTGGCTAAGAAGTGGTTTTGTAAGAAAAGTTTTTTAACAATATAATTTGGAGTATGAGAGTAAAATAAACCTATTCGGGTTTGATGGTATTGCTTATTGTCTTCGAAAAGACAAAACCAGATATAGCTCAAAAAATCTGAGGCCTACAATCAAGCATGGAGATGGTTCAATTATAATTTGGGAATGTTTTTCTGCAATGGGAATTGGAAAAATAGTTATAATAGATGGTAAGATGAATAGTTTGATGTATACTACAATTCTCAAAAAATCTATTCACTAGTGCTACTGTCTTCCCTCGGAAATAAGACCCCCCTGTTGACGATAAAATATTTGGGTTTTTATTGTTATATTTTTTTCGATATCTTCCCAACTCGCCCAATTTTTAAAAAAAAATTTTAACCCACATAATGGAAATATTTTTTTGGATAAGAGGACAAAGAGGAAATTCAGTTTCAGTCATAAATGATTACATATACAGAATCAAAGGAAAAAGAACCAATGGGAAAACCTATTGGAAATGCTCCAATGCTATGTGTAAAGCAAGGTTAACCTACTTAATGGTGAGATTATTAAATCAAGTGGTTATCATATGCATAACACTGATTTTAATACTGTTCTTAAATCCAAAGTTAAAGATATAATTTTAGCAAAATTAGCAGTAAACGCTTTTGTATCAGCTAATGTACTTTATGATGGAGCCGTTAAGATCCTCTGTGAAAGATATGGGTTTGGAATTGATACTATGAGCAGAATAGCATCATTTGATAGCATTAAAACTTCCATCTATAGATGGAAATCTGACTTTATGCCATTTACTGGTATACTGTGTGACGTATTTTTCTTTATCTCGATACCGCGAGTTTAAAAGTAACAAAATACTTTAAAAAAAAAACAAAAAAATGGAACCGGAACCAAACTTAAGCTCAAACCAAAAGGGAGAAAAAAAAAGAGAAAAAAAAAAAGAAAACACGAAACCGAAACTTACGTCACCTTCGGCCGTTTGCATCCGCGAGTGCAACGAGATCCCGGGGGCGCCAGTCAATTTTTATTTCGCCGGTATTAACTAACCGGACTAAAACTGGAGATCGGTGGAACCGGCCGACCTCCGCAAAGACGAAACAGACACGAAAAGCTAAAACTAATCATCGATGGCACTCGCGAGCGCAAACGGTTGCGGAAATGCACGGTTGCTCAGGATGCAGATTATGGTAGAAGGGTCGCGATCCTCTCGCCAATAAAATAACTACGAGAACACACACGACACCGAGAAAAATTATTCTGAACTAGAACAATCATCTGATGTTGACTTGAAAGTCACGGGATCGCATCGAAATGCATCGAAAACCACTCAGCCGATCGAAAGATCCAGGCGAGCATAACGAGAACGCATCTCTTCGCACGATCGATAAATTATCTTTAAAAGAAATAACTCACCGAAACAGCAGAAGAGAGTTCCAAATAATACGACGGGATCCGTATCTTACGATACCACGAGAACTACACTTGATCACTGCAGCACTTGGAGCATTAATTAATGCATCCCACAAGGCACCGAATCAAAGAGGAATTCTTAAAGAATTCTCACGAGAACGACACATGGTTATCCACGAGTCGAACGAGAAGCACACGCGAAAGCGAACACTCGTGACAGGTAGGATATACCGTGAGCACGAGAGAGACAGCGTATGTCTCTCAACCGAGCGCGAGAACAATACGGCCGAAACCATAACACACGGGAACGCGAGAGGGGTCCGAGTTGCCTCGAGGACAGCTCTCGGTAGACTAATTTGTCTACAGGAATCATCGAAAGCAATTATTATCATTATCACCGAAATCGTGACCGATAACTACTGCCCTCTCAACTATTTCACGATATCCTCGATACGAGAGAGAGAGAGAGAGAGAGAGAAAGAAAGAAAGAAAGAAAGAAAGCTATAGCGGTAATATGGATCTTCACGATCGCTTCCCCTAGTCAATGCGCGAAAACAAGGCTCTCCTTTACATAAAAAAAATAAACCACACAGTACAAGGGGTTCCAACCTTGCCTGGAACTGAACCATAACTCCGCCTGTTCTCCAGCGCATTGCACTATCCGTTGGGGTGCCGGAGTTGCACCGGACTTTTGCGTATTCGCAACAACCCTCGTCGGGCCTCTCCTTTACTCGGGCTGCTCATTACTTCGAGTTCCTCACCACCGAATAAATTCGAGAACCTCGACCAAAACTGAACTTAATCGTAAAATAACCAAATAAAAAAATACCGGAAGTTGTACCAAGCAAAAGAACAAAATAAAATCTCGATCGAGAGCGTACGGGAGCCGAACGGTAACGTGAAATAGTCGAGGTGCGATAAAGCGGGATCTATAACGACGAAAATCGGACGTAACTCACGCAATTTCGTTCATGTTATATTTTTGTGACGATGATAAAAAAAAATCACGTCACAACTCTCACCCCTTAGGGGAGGTTTCGAACAAGAGCTCGAAACGGTAGCCAATCCGAAAATCACGGGAACCAAAACTCCGGTAGTCTTCTTGGAGTTCAACCTAAAGGTTGCGGGACCAATTCGGGAACTTTAGCACGCGTAGCAGGTGTCGTTAACGACTCATGCCCAACGCGCTTTTTCGGCGACAGACTCGCGACTTCGTCGTGAGGAAGTCCGCGAGGGTGTTGACCTCTCGATACGGAAACCAACGAAGGAGGACCGTTAGCCACAGTTCGGTAGCTGTAACCTCCTGCTCTCACCACCGTTGCTCGTCGGTAATAAATTGTGAGGTGAGACGGGAACTTCACGAGAGACTAGGTCTCGATCGTAACACGGGAAAATAAGATAAATATTTTTACTACACATTCTGAGGACAACCACAATTATCAACAAAATGGTCTACATTACCCTCTCCGCAGCGTGATTTCCAACGTCGATCTTGTGACGGAATCCAAGAGGGCGAGGTCCAATGTAGCGGGAACGAAGATAGTTTCCTCTGGCGAAAACTTAGGCCTTGCGGCCCGTATGACGGGATCCACGGTAGATGGCCGATTACGGGAACTTGGTTTCCTTCAGAAGCCAAAGGCGGGAGCTTGGACTTTTCGTCCAATGGGCGAGATCTGAGGCCCGAAGGCCTTCAATGCGAGAACTACGACTACGGTCGTATACGGTACCTGACTTGCGGCCGCTCCATCGCTGAGGCCTAGGGGCCTACCAGGCAAGAGTTCCGGCCGAAGTCCAAGACGGGAGCTTGGACTGTTCGTCCACTTTACGAGATCTGAGGCCCGAGGGCCTACAGCGCGGGATCTGAGGCCCGAAGGCCTACAGTGCGGGATCTGAGGCCCGAAGGCCTACAGTGCGGGATCTGAGGCCCGAAGGCCTACAATGCGGAAACTACGACCAAGGTCGCACACGGGAGCTAACCTCCAACAGCTCCATCGCCGAGGCCTAGAGGCCTACAGTCGAGAGCAGCGAGGTCGGGACCACAGAAGGACCCTATGCGGGAGCCGGAGGGGGTGGAGCTGCTTCCGCCCCTCTCCTCCTCGCTCTCTGACGTCGCCTACGGGCTGACGCCGAGATACCGGCAGCTGGGGCCGCAGGTGGTGCGGGAACCGACGCCGCAATCGGCTCCCTGGGGGGTCCACTCATGGGACAGTCCGAGTCCTGGGGTTGGGGCCCCACCACTCGGGCTGTCCTCAGGACATCCCGGGGAACACACTTACCCGCTCGCGGGATATATGGGCCCTCCCGCCGCCATTGGTGGTTACACGCGGGACAGGTGCGCAAGGTTTTACCCTTGCGCCCGCACCGGCGGCAGAACACCTTGGTGGGCGGGCCGAGCGGGCACCGTGTGTACCGGTGTCCATCACCCCCGCAACTCCAACAAGCCCGTTCTATCGAACGCGGTAACGGGCGCACCGGACCCACCGATTGCCGCGCCTCGGGCGGTATGCTGAGGACGGCGGCGGCACTCGCCGCGACCGCTGCATAGCTCGGCAACGGTGGCGGTGCAGCCCTCCGCGGGATCGTCAGCGGCGCTTGCGGCGCCGGACGGCAACTCGTCGGTACCGGAGGCGGTGCTGTCGGGGACACGGGTCCCCGCGCACTCTGGCCTTCACGCCGTCGGCGGTTACGGGAGCGTCGGGTCCTTCTGCGGTGGTGGTCCTCCGGAGGACTTCCCCCAACCGTCAAGGCCTCGACCGGTACCCGCGCCGGCGGCCCCGGAAGATCGACTGGCCGACCAAGGTCGACGTAGGCCAGCCGCGGACGTTGGGGAACCTGGTCAACCGAGCAGTCGGCCAGCTCCCCAATCGTCCTGACCAAGGCCCCCGCCGACCGGTCATCCAGGCGTTTCGAATCCGCCAGGGTGGCCGCGCACGCCCGAGCGAGTTCCGCCATGGGCAGCCGGGGATGGTCTTCCCGGCGGCGTTGGACCTCCATGGTCGCCTGCAGCAGGTCGTCCAACCATTCGTCGCCCTTATCCCTGGGGGCCTCCATGTCGACGTCGTCGAAGTCGATTCGGAGGGTCCCCGGGCTTGAACTAAGCGAATCCTCGGTACCAGACATGTTGTAATCTGCAACTCATCAAGGTGGTTAGGCCGGTACCTCCGGCGGTCGATAAGGTTTTAAATCCTTCACCGAGATCTTTCCCATCGATCGCCCATCGAGATCCGATAGTTCGTAAACTACGCGGGAAACCTTCTTCGAAATCATGAACGGCCCCTCAAACGGAGCGTTCAACGCTGCCGACACATGCCGGGCTGCGTTCGAGAGCGTGTGCGATCGTCGCCAGACGAGATCGCCGACTTCGAACGTACGATCCCGGTGACGGAGGTTGTACTGTTCGGCTTGTCGTCGGAAGGCCTCATCGAGGGCATGCGTGAACGCGGTCCTCAGGGTGTCCAGACGGGCCATTCGCCTCATCCATTCCTCAGGAGGACGCGGGATCACCTCGAGATCTCCCTCAACCTCCCGTCGAAGCGAGGTAGCTGACGGAGGCTCGCGTCCAAAGTTTGCGAAGGCCGGCGTGGCCTGTAAGGAACTATGGAACGCGGTATTATACGCGAACCGGAACTCATGCAAATGGTGATCCCATTCGCGATGATTTCCATCGAGAAACGCGCGGATCATGGTTTTAACAACCCGATTCACACGCTCGGTAGGGTTAGCCTGCGGATGGTATGGCGGTGTCGTTTGATGCCGCATACCCACACGCTCCGTGAGTTGACGAATGTCCCGATTAATAAACTCGGTTCCATTGTCCGTGAACAATACTCGGGGCGCACCCCAGCGAGTAACGATTAAATCGTCGATAACTTTCGAGATCGATTTACCAGTTGCCTTCCGGAGGGGGCAGATCTCTATCCATTTGGTATAGAGATCCTGGATGACGCGAACATAAGCGTATCCTGTGGACGCTGGCGTGAGCGGCCCCATGATATCGGCTGCGATAGTCGTCCAGGGACCATCGACCACACGATGGCCCATGAGGCCTGCGGGAGCTTGTTGTTCTACCTTGCAACGTTGGCAGGTTTCACACTGCCGTACGTGGGCAACAACATCTTTGAACATTCCAGGCCAATAATAAAGGGTGGATAGACGTCGGTACGTCTTCTCGACGCCCAAGTGGCCTGCCTGCGGGAGCGCGTGGCACTCTTGAAGAGCGACACGTCGGGATTCGCGAGGGAGCACAAGCTTCCATGCATCGAGATCTTCAAATTCGAGATCGGCGAGATCGGCGGGTCGATGGAAGTATAGCCGACCATCGACTACCTGCCAATCCGGGAACTTGTCGGGTTTCCGCACAACGTCGCGGAAACGCCGGCGGTACCAGGCATCCTGAGTGTCGCGAGCGCACAGGGCAACGTCGCCTTGACCCTCAGGGATCCTCGAGAGCGCATCGGGAACATGGTGCAACGCGCCCTTGCGGTGTACTATGTCGAAGTTATACTCCAACAGTTCCAAAGCCCACCGAGCTAGTCGACCAGTGGGGTTCTTTAAATTATGTAGCCATCGAAGACTACTGTGGTCTGTCACCACTGTAAAAGAATACCCCTCGAGATAGCAACGGAACTTCCTTATTGCCCATAGAACCGCGAGGCATTCTTGCTCCGTCACCGAGAATTTCCTCTCTGGCGCGGTCAGAGCGCGACTCGCATAGGCAATAACCCGTTCGTGACCTTCGATTACTTGCGTGAGGACGGCACCAAGTCCGACCCCGCTAGCATCGGTTTGTAGCGTGAACGGCAACGCGAAGTCCGGGCAGGCGAGCGTGGGGGTGCTCGTTAGCCTCTGCTTCAGCGTATCGAGAGCTTGTTGTTGTTCGGGACCCCATTCCCATATCTGGGCTTTTTTCGTGAGCCGTGTTAGAGGTTCTGCAATCGTAGCGAACTCCTCTATGAAACGCCGGTACCATGACGCCATGCCGAGGAAACGGCGTAGCTGTCGTATATTTTGCGGGATCGGAAACTCGAGAACAGGTGCTACCTTTGCGGGATCAATCTTCAGGCCCTCGCTATTCACGAGAAACCCGAGATACTGAACTTCAGAGCGACAGAACTCGCTCTTCTCGCGATTAATTGCGAGGCCAGCAATCGAGATCTTCTCGAGGACTTTTCGGAGCCACACTAGGTGCTCTTCGAAGGTCCGAGTTACGATAATGATGTCGTCTAGGTAGACGAACACATGTGGGTACATTTCTGCACCCAGGAGTTGATCCAACATACGCTGGAACGTAGCGGGAGCATTCGTGAAGCCGTACGGCATCCGCTTGAAGTGGAACAGACCTCGGCCTGGGACCACAAAAGCGGTTATCTCACGCGAAGCGGGATCCATCGGAACTTGCCAATAGGCTTGGCTTAAGTCCAATGTCGAGATATAGTTAGCTTGACGCAACTCATCGAGGATGCCGGTCATGTTCGGGATGGGGTAGGCATCCTTTTTCGTCACAGCGTTGACCTTCCTGTAATCAATACAGAAACGGTACTTGCCGTTAGGCTTCTTGACCATGACCACGGGACTCGCCCAGTCACTATTGGAGGGCTCGATAATGTCGGTAGCCAACATCCGGTCGACCTCCGCCCACATAATGTCGCGGATCACCGGAGTTACGGGATACGGCTTCTGCTTGACCGGAGCACTGTCGCCTACGTCAATGTGATGGGTCACAAGCGTGGTGACTGCCGAATCAGCAGGAATATCCGGCACGTTAGCATCGAGGAACTCGCGTAAGCGAGTCGTCTCGGCGGTATCCGGAGTTCGTAAGCCACAGCACATAGTTATGCGTGACCCAACCTCCTCAGGAACAAAAGTATGTCGTACTTCCGGAAGATCACGGAAAACCCATGACTCCCCGAAGAAGTCGACGACCATTTTTGCGGAAATCAGGTAGTCCAAACCTAGTATCAGCTCTTCGGAGAGCGATGGTAGGTGGAGTGCGAGAACATTCGTACAGCGACCCTCGAGGATCGCCGGTACTTCGGTAGCTGTCTCGACAGTCTCGACCTGGCTATTCGCAACCAAGACTGGCCGAGGCGGGATTCGTTGTACTGGGAGGCCGAGACTAGCACAGAACTCAATCAAGTTCGCGCCTAGAAACGTCCTGGTAGCACCCGAATCAACGAGAGCTTTTACGGTACGACCGTAAATGACGACTTCAACCCGAAAAGCAATAATGCGGTCGTCACTAGCGGCATTGACGATTACGTCGTCCAGCGACGTGTCGGGAGCAGGGTTGATGTCCGGTAGCCGCCTCTGCTGTCTCTTTTTACGACGGATCGCATGACGACAGGGCCTCGATAAGCGGAAACTTGGCGGAAGCGTGTTAGTCAGGGTATGACTGTCTTTACCTGGAGGCGCGGGAGAATGGCTCACGCGCCTCCTTGCGCGTTTCCCCGGTTGCAATGCGTGCAACGGGCGGACGTCACACCTGACAGGCCACATCGGTAGCAAAAGAGTCGACGAGACTCCTTGCATTCCCGATGCCGATGACCCTGCTGGTCACAATTCCAGCAGTGGTTCACCGCGGTAACCCGGGGCGCGTTCCCCTACCGGTTAAGGGCTGGATCAACCCCAGCGGTAATCCCTTGTCGCGGAAAGGCCTCGTGAGAAGAGTTCGGGAGCTGCGGCGGTACTGCAGCCGCTCGAGAAGTGGAAGGCTGTGGCCTTCCCTCGGTAGCTCGTCCGCGGTTAGCGCGTGACGGAACGAGAGCTCGCAGGAAGTCGAAGGGTTCCTCGACTTCCTCCAATGGAGACTGATATTCAGCCTCAACATCGAGCTCCTGAGCAGCATTAATTCTTGTGCGTCGAGGAGCTTGCGGGAACTGCCTGCGAGGTTCGCGATACGCGAAACTCGGGCATAGCGATGACTCCGGTCTCGGAGGTGGGCGACGAGAGTCGAGACTCTGTATCACCCGCTCACGACGACCTGCCTCACGCTCGAGATCTCTCATCGTCAATCGATCATGATACGAGATCATGATCTTGAACGGGGGTAGCATATTTCGATATGCATACCGCACGCGTTCCTGCTCAGTCCAAGGGGGGCTGAGGCGTGAGAATAAGCCGCTCATACAGCTTAAATACACGAGAACCGACTCATGGTTGCCCTGAGTCCTGGACATTATCTCCTCGCGGAGTGCGATTTGATAATCGGGATCAGAGAAGCGTCCTCGGAATGCAGCTTTCACCGATTCCCAATCTGTCAACAGACGGCGCTCCTCTCGGTACCACGTACGGGCCATGCCCGACAGGCAAAACGAGAGCGTCTGGATCAGATCCTCGTCCCGGATGGGGATCAGGGATCTGCCTTCCTCCATGAGGGAGAGGAAATCCTCAACGTCCTCATGCGGTTGGCCCGAGAACGAAACATCCCAGCGGCGAACCTCTTGGAGGACGCGCTGAGGCGAGAGCCAGCGTCTTCGACGTCTCGGTAATTCCGACTCTTCGGTGATCTCGAAATCGTCCGGGTCCAGCGTTAGCCGTCTCCGGACGCCGTCATGGGGTGGGTGCCCACGACCATCTCGAACACCGTTCGGGTCAACGGGAGCGGCGGTCCGTTCCACTGGGAACCCCCATTGGCGGGCCCTCCGCCGGTAACGACGCGGCGTCACGGGATCTTGCCGGCGTAGGCCACCAGCCTGTCCACGTGAAGGGTCACGGAATCTACCTGGTCTTTCCGCATCATCCGACCTATCGGAGAGGGAAGACTCAGGGTGCTCCGGAGCTCGGTCGGGCAACCTTTCGGGAGCTAAGCCGGACTTCCGGTCGTCGACTCGGCCGGTTCCACCTCTCGCACCGTCCTCGGACATTGTGTAAGGCGCCCCGGACAACCAGTGATACCGAAAGAGATCTAATAAGATCGGCTACGATCGGGATCCGAAAATCGAGAATACTAATTACTTTTCGAACTTCCGAAATTAATTCGCGTTCGAAAAGACGGGAGCGAAAATTTTTCGAATGTCGAAGATTAATTCGAGCTCGAAAAAGCGAGAGCGAAAGATTTTCGAACGTCGAAAATTAATTCGAGTTCGAAAAAGCGAGAGCGAAAAATTTTCGGACGTCGAAAATTAATTCGAGTTCGAAAAAGCGAGAACGAAATTTTTTTCGAACGTCGAAAATTAGTCCGAGTTCGAAAAAGCGAGAACGAAAAATTTTCGGACGTCGAAAATTAATTCGAGTTCGAAAAAGCGAGAACGAAAATTTTTCGAACGTTGAAAATTAATTCAAGTTCGAAAAGCGAGAACGAGAATTTTTCGAACGTCGAAAATTAATTCGAGTTCGAAAAAGCGAGAACGAAAATTTTTCGAACGTTGAAAATTAATTCAAGTTCGAAAAAGCGAGAGCGAAAAATTTTCGAACGTCGAAAATTAATTCGAGTTTGAAAAAGCGAGAACGAAAATTTTTCGAACGTTGAAAATTAATTCAAGTTCGAAAAGCGAGAACGAGAATTTTTCGAACGTCGAAAATTAATTCGAGTTCGAAAAAGCGAGAGCGAAAAATTTTCGAACGTCGAAAATTAATTCGAGTTCGAAAAAGCGAGAATGAAAATTTTTCGAACGTTGAAATTTAATTCAAGTTCGAAAAGCGAGAACGAGAATTTTTCGAACGTCGAAAATTAAGTCGAGTTCGAAAAAGTGGGAGCGAAAAATTTTCGAACGTCGAAAATTAATTCGAGTTCGAAAAAGCGAGAACGAAAATTTTTCGAACGTCGAAAATTAATTCGAGTTCGAAAAAGCGAGAGCGAAAATTTTTCGAACGTCGAAAATTAATTCGAGTTCGAAAAACCGAGAACGAAAATTTTTCGAACGTTGAAAATTAATTCGGGTTCGAAAAAGCGAGAGCGAAAAATTTTCGAACGTCGAAAATTAATTCGAGTTCGAAAAAGCGAGAGCGAAAAATTTTCGAACGTCGAAAATTAATTCGAGTTCGAAAAAGCGAGAACGAAAAATTTTCGAACGTCGAAAATTAATTCGAGTTCGAAAAAGCGAGAATGAAAATTTTTCGAACGTCGAAAATTAATTCGAGTTCGAAAAAGCGAGAGCGAAAAATTTTCGAACGTCGAAAATTAATTCGAGTTCGAAAAAGCGAGAACGAGAATTTTCGAACGTCGAAAATTAATTCGAGTTCGAAAAAGCGAGAGCGAAAAATTTTCGAACGTCGAAAATTAATTCGAGTTCGAAAAAGCGAGAGCGAAAAATTTTCGAACGTCGAAAATTAATTCGAGTTCGAAAAAGCGAGAACGAGAATTTTTCGAACGTCGAAAATTAATTCGAGTTCGAAAAAGCGAGAATGAAAATTTTTCGAACGTTGAAATTTAATTCAAGTTCGAAAAGCGAGAACGAGAATTTTTCGAACGTCGAAAATTAAGTCGAGTTCGAAAAAGTGGGAGCGAAAAATTTTCGAACGTCGAAAATTAATTCGAGTTCGAAAAAGCGAGAGCGAAAAATTTTCGAACGTCGAAAATTAATTCGAGTTCGAAAAAGCGAGAACGAGAATTTTTCGAACGTCGAAAATTAATTCGAGTTCGAAAAAGCGAGAACGAAAATTTTTCGAACGTTGAAAATTAATTCAAGTTCGAAAAAGCGAGAGCGAAAAATTTTCGAACGTCGAAAATTAATTCGAGTTCGAAAAAGCGAGAACGAAAAATTTTCGAACGTCGAAAATTAATTCGAGTTCGAAAAAGCGAGAACGAAAAATTTTCGAACGTCGAAAATCAATTCGAGTTCGAAAAAGCGAGAACGAAAATTTTTCGAACGTTGAAAATTAATTCAAGTTCGAGAAGCGAGAACGAGAATTTTTCGAACGTCGAAAATTAATTCGAGTTCGAAAAAGCGAGAGCGAAAAATTTTCGAACGTCGAAAATTAATTCGAGTTCGAAAAAGCGAGAACGAAAATTTTTCGAACGTTGAAAATTAATTCAAGTTCGACAAGCGAGAACGAGAGTTTTTCGAACGTCGAAAATTAATTCGAGTTCGAAAAAGCGAGAACGAAAAATTTTCGAACGTCGAAAATTAATTCGAGTTCGAAAAAGCGAGAATGAAAATTTTTCGAACGTTGAAAATTAATTCAAGTTCGAAAAGCGAGAACGATAATTTTTCGAACGTCGAAAATTAATTCGAGTTCGAAAAAGCGAGAACGAAAAATTTTCGAACGTCGAAAATTAATTCGAGTTCGAAAAGCGAGAACGAGAATTTTTCGAACGTCGAAAATTAATTCGAGTTCGAAAAAGCGAGAACGAAAAATTTTCGAACGTCGAAAATTAATTCGAGTTCGAAACAGCGAGAGCGAAAAATTTTCGAATGTTGAAAATTAATTCCAGTTCGAAAAAGCGAGAGCGAGAAATTTTCGAACGTCGAAAATTAATTCGAGTTCGAAAAAGCGAGAACGAAAATTTTTCGAACGTTGAAAATTAATTCAAGTTCGAAAAGCGAGAACGAGAATTTTTCGAACGTTGAAAATTAATTCAAGTTCGAAAAGCGAGAACGAGAGTTTTTCGAACGTCGAAAATTAATTCGAGTTCGAAAAAGCGAGAACGAAAAATTTTCGAACGTCGAAAATTAATTCGAGTTCGAAAAAGCGAGAATGAAAATTTTTCGAACGTTGAAAATTAATTCAAGTTCGAAAAGCGAGAACGATAATTTTTCGAACGTCGAAAATTAATTCGAGTTCGAAAAAGCGAGAACGAAAAATTTTCGAACGTCGAAAATTAATTCGAGTTCGAAAAGCGAGAACGAGAATTTTTCGAACGTCGAAAATTAATTCGAGTTCGAAAAAGCGAGAACGAAAAATTTTCGAACGTCGAAAATTAATTCGAGTTCGAAACAGCGAGAGCGAAAAATTTTCGAATGTTGAAAATTAATTCAAGTTCGAAAAAGCGAGAACGAGAAATTTTCGAACGTCGAAAATTAATTCGAGTTCGAAAAAGCGAGAGCGAAAAATTTTCGAACGTCGAAAATTAATTCGAGTTCGGAAAAGCGAGAACGAGAAACTTTCGAACGTCGAAAATTAATTCGAGTTCGAAAGAGCGAGAACCACGAAATCGATGGGCGAAAGAGAAAAAAGAAAAAAAAAAAAAAATCTACCCCAGAAAACGTGCGGGTACCTCGAAACGAGGGTACTTACGGGATTGATGTCTTCGGTAATCCAAAAGGACACTTCACAATTCTTTTTCGAGATTTCACAAGAGACGTGGTGTTCACCGTGATTAATCGCGCAGTAATGATCGGCAGACCGTCAATTTCGGCGATCGAGAGTGAAAAGGGCGAGGAGAAGGGATTCCTCAAACTCAAAAAAAAATTGTTTGTCACAATTCGGGAACGCCGGTGATAACGGCTGAGCGTCGGCTAACGGAACTTTCCCCCACTCTAGCGCGTGCGACGCGCCAGCGTTAAGGGTGAGAAAATTCGCCAATTTCGAAAAATACGAAAAAAGCAAAATTCTCCGAGATCGTGTCTTTCCGACACATCGTGAACACAACAAAAAAAAATATGCGTCCCAAAAAAAAATAATTTTCACATATTTTAGGGAGCCGAGAACAAGCGTAACGGGTGGACAGCGAGAAAAAAAAAGGAAAAGGATTTTGGCACAAATCCTCCATCTCCTCCTCTCCCTCTATCCCTCGTTACAGCCATCGAAAATACGTGGGTTCGTCTGAACAACCACAGCGGGATCAAAAGAAATTTTCTTAATTTTGTTCCATCGAAATCGAGTCGATCGAGCCAAACGAGAGCGAGCACAAAAAAAAATAAATAAATAAAAAATAATCGGTAGCGTTATTTTATTGGCGTGGCCCCACGTTGGGCGCCATTTGTGACGTATTTTTCTTTATCTCGATACCGCGAGTTTAAAAGTAACAAAATACTTTAAAAAAAAAACAAAAAAATGGAACCGGAACCAAACTTAAGCTCAAACCAAAAGGGAGAAAAAAAAAGAGAAAAAAAAAAAGAAAACACGAAACCGAAACTTACGTCACCTTCGGCCGTTTGCATCCGCGAGTGCAACGAGATCCCGGGGGCGCCAGTCAATTTTTATTTCGCCGGTATTAACTAACCGGACTAAAACTGGAGATCGGTGGAACCGGCCGACCTCCGCAAAGACGAAACAGACACGAAAAGCTAAAACTAATCATCGATGGCACTCGCGAGCGCAAACGGTTGCGGAAATGCACGGTTGCTCAGGATGCAGATTATGGTAGAAGGGTCGCGATCCTCTCGCCAATAAAATAACTACGAGAACACACACGACACCGAGAAAAATTATTCTGAACTAGAACAATCATCTGATGTTGACTTGAAAGTCACGGGATCGCATCGAAATGCATCGAAAACCACTCAGCCGATCGAAAGATCCAGGCGAGCATAACGAGAACGCATCTCTTCGCACGATCGATAAATTATCTTTAAAAGAAATAACTCACCGAAACAGCAGAAGAGAGTTCCAAATAATACGACGGGATCCGTATCTTACGATACCACGAGAACTACACTTGATCACTGCAGCACTTGGAGCATTAATTAATGCATCCCACAAGGCACCGAATCAAAGAGGAATTCTTAAAGAATTCTCACGAGAACGACACATGGTTATCCACGAGTCGAACGAGAAGCACACGCGAAAGCGAACACTCGTGACAGGTAAGATATACCGTGAGCACGAGAGAGACAGCGTATGTCTCTCAACCGAGCGCGAGAACAATACGGCCGAAACCATAACACACGGGAACGCGAGAGGGGTCCGAGTTGCCTCGAGGACAGCTCTCGGTAGACTAATTTGTCTACAGGAATCATCGAAAGCAATTATTATCATTATCACCGAAATCGTGACCGATAACTACTGCCCTCTCAACTATTTCACGATATCCTCGATACGAGAGAGAGAGAGAGAGAAAGAAAGAAAGAAAGAAAGAAAGCTATAGCGGTAATATGGATCTTCACGATCGCTTCCCCTAGTCAATGCGCGAAAACAAGGCTCTCCTTTACATAAAAAAAATAAACCACACAGTACAAGGGGTTCCAACCTTGCCTGGAACTGAACCATAACTCCGCCTGTTCTCCAGCGCATTGCACTATCCGTTGGGGTGCCGGAGTTGCACCGGACTTTTGCGTATTCGCAACAACCCTCGTCGGGCCTCTCCTTTACTCGGGCTGCTCATTACTTCGAGTTCCTCACCACCGAATAAATTCGAGAACCTCGACCAAAACTGAACTTAATCGTAAAATAACCAAATAAAAAAATACCGGAAGTTGTACCAAGCAAAAGAACAAAATAAAATCTCGATCGAGAGCGTACGGGAGCCGAACGGTAACGTGAAATAGTCGAGGTGCGATAAAGCGGGATCTATAACGACGAAAATCGGACGTAACTCACGCAATTTCGTTCATGTTATATTTTTGTGACGATGATAAAAAAAAATCACGTCACAACTGGAATCTGCTAATTTCAACATTGCAGATTTTGAACTTTTAAATGGTAGAAGCTTTCTCTTAAATAAGGAATTAGATGGAGAAAAGTTACTGATATCCTGTGATATAGAATATATTAGAAGGTTTACAGTGGCTAGAGATTTCAAGATATGTATGGATAGAATTTTTAAGTCATCCTCTAATAGTTTCTACCAGGTGTATATTATTCATGGAGATTTCAATGGACAGAGTTTTCCTCTAATCTATTGTTTTCTTGCTAATAAAACCGAAGAAATTTATTTTAAAGCTTTTGATCTACTAATATCATCTCTAGCCAGTCAATTTATCTTATTTTCTCCAAAGAACATCCAGATAGATTTTGAAGTGGCAACAAATAATGCTATAAGGAGGTGTTTTTCGTATGCTGAAATTACTGGTTGCTTTTTTCATTTCGGGCAGGCAGTTTCGAGACGGGTACAAAGCCTTAAATTGGTGACTTTATATAACCAAAACGGGCATTTTGCAGAGCTTGTGCAAATGATTACCGAAATTGCTCTAGTACGATATGAAGACATAGATAATGCTTGGAATATAATAAAAAGAAGTTTTAATTTTAATAATGTAAATGATTTGCTAGATTATATTGAAAGAAATTGGATATCTAATGTACGTTCATTATTTAGTAGAGTGATCTGGTCGCACTATGGAACTCTTTGTGGTAGAACTAATAATGCTGCTGAAAGGTTTCATTCTAAGCTAAATAATCTTATAAAAAAAAATAATTCTAGTTTTTCAGAAGTTTTATATTTGCTTAAAGAAATTCAAATATCCAATGAAATTGAGCTTAATAGGTTAGTTGGAGGTGGAAAACCTAAACAAAGAAAAAAATTATGAAGATCAAGAAACTAATATAAAAGACTTTGGACATCTTATCATTTAAGATTACTTACTTTAGAAGAATTATTACATTGTTTAAGACGTGCAATTAAATTAGAAGTTTAGATGTTAATTTTATTTTTTTTTATTTTAAGGGCTAAAATTTAAAAAAAAATTGGGCGAGTTGGGCCATAACCGTTTTATACAATACTTTAGCTTAAAAATTAAAAATTCAGTCTATGTTGATTTAAAGAAATGTATTTAATTAAAAATTATATTGAATTTTAATTTAGAAAATTTACAAGTTTTTTAGATTAAAAAAAAATATTAATCAAAATTTAAACCCAAAAATTTTAACAACAAACAAAATATATTTTATTGTATTTTTTAATTTATTTAGTATTTAAATAAAAATTTATTCGAATTTTTCAGTTATGTTACATTTGTAATAGTCTACGAAAATACAAGTTATAATTTTTTTTTAATATAAACTAAAAAAATAATTAATATAAATTGAAAAAAAAGTAATATAAATTATAAAAATTTTTAATCCGTTAAAATGATTTTTATTCCTTTATTGATATCAAAAGTTATCTTTTGTGTACCTTCAGAATATACTTCTACCTTTACAATTGATTTTACTGATGGTAGAAAGATTATAAGGCTGGATAAATATGATGATAGATTATTATTACTTGGATTAAACAATAAATTGAACTCCGATCAGATAATTAATTTACAAAAGGTACAAAAAAAAAGTTTTGAAATATTTCAGAAATGTTTATTGTATGATTTTTCATACCCTTTAACATCAGATAGTATTATCGAATTTATAACATTGATGGACTTAGTTGTACACGTTGAAAAAGAAATTACAGATAAAGAATTTAATATACTTGTTTCCCAATGTAAAAATTTTTTAACAACTATAAAAAATAATGAAGGTGTAATTTTTAATGATGATGATATTAATTATTTAAAAGATTTTGAAAAGACAAAAATCGCCATCTTTGAGATATCTTTAAAATTAAATATCAATGATAAAAAATACAAATTAACTTTTGAGAATGATCAAATTCGATTTTATGATAACTTCCAAGAGAGTACATCTAAATTAAGATGTATTCAAATTGTTTATAAAGACTCTTATGAAATGTACAATTTTATACTGTACTTAGAAAGATTGCTAATAAGTTATAGTAAATTATTTAATATAAAACGGATATTTATGTATAGAAATCATGATAAATTAGAAGTAATACTCATGAAAGATAAGTCTAAAAATTTAGTTGATACCTTAAATGAATTAAAAAAAGAGAAGTTTCAAACTCTTGAACTTTATTATGTCTTAGAAGAAAATAGTGATTTGAAAATGATTTCTGATCTAAACTTTGATGAATTAAAAATTTTTAGCAAGGATAAGTTACAAATTAAAATAAGTAATTTTGAGATTTCAGACTTAAAATCAATCGAATTAGATAATTTAATAATTTCTATCGATGAAATTATAGGAAATCCATTATTTTGTAATTTAAAGAAATTAAAATTACATAATTCAATTTTACTGGATGGAAAATATAACAGCCGAATCTTATCCTCAAATATTGATTCTTTATACATTTATAAAACACAATTAGGTGAAAATTTTTTTAATTGGTACGAAAAGATTAATAATTTGGAGATGTTGTCATTTGATCAAAATATCTATATTGACGATTATATTTGTAATCGTATATTTAATAATGAAAAAATTAGATGTTTATTAAAAAAAGAAACTCTGGAATATATCATTATTAATAATAATAATTTAATATTGATTACAGGTTATATGATCAAAAATATTAAGGATGCAAATCAACATTTCATTAAATGTCATAATTTGGAAGATATGAATTTAAATTTAGATTGATTAAATTTTTTATTAATTTTTATTTTAAAATATTACACATTATAAGTACTTGAAATAATTAAGGTTTATCAAAATATTAGAATAAAACATCCGTTCTTTAGACGGTTAGCCTCATTCACCATAATTCAGGGCACCAACACCTTTTAAATTGTAATGTCTCTTTTAAAAGTCTTCCATTCTCTAGCTGCACAATGTAAAAATCTCCTGGCCACACTTCAATCACTTTACCCATCTCTAAAAACCTACCCTACTATACTTAATACACCCAGGCAGATTTTCTCTTTTAGCAACTCTTACTACCTGGTTTTCTAAATTTCTCTCTGTACCAACGTCTAAACTGTCTAGCGTACTTACCCTGGAGACTATTATCAAGCATTACCTTTCCTGTGTCGTCATTCTCTGCTTCTATCGGCGTGCATCCTAATCCAGCATGAAAACTCAAAGTATATGTTTCAATAGCCTCGTAAACTATAAATATGAGCTCAAATTCCTTACTTTTCAAAATACATTCACGCAATATTCAAATTAAGCGTTCGACTCTTCCATTGCTTCTATGAGATTCTACTTCAACTTTCCTGTGCTCTTTATTCATCGTTCTACAAATCTCTCTCAACTGTTCGTTAAAAAATTCTTTACCATTGTCTTTAATTTTCTCTTCTGGCTTTTTTTCCCTGAGCATACAAGTCTTTAATGAAGCTTAATATTTCCGTTGCATGCTTACTTTTTAAAGCTCTTGCCCATGCTCTTCAAGTAAAATAATCTATCGCCTCAACAATAAACGCTTTTTACTCTCTAAATTCGATCATATTTAACCCTAATTTCTCTGAATATCTTGCTATACCCATGAAATCCGACCCGCCGCTTGTTTTACTATTGTACTTATGACATGTTTCACAGTTCTTTCATACTTTTTTAATATGGTCTTTCACTCCGGCCAATAAAATTGTTTTATTATTTAGTAGTATACGCTTGTTCGACCTCTATAGCTCAATGAACATGACAATCCATTATTAACTTATCTCGTTCACTCGCCGGTGGCATTGTTTGCTCTTTTCCATTGTCAAATACCCAAAATTCTTGTCCATCTATTATTCTCACATGCTTTTTTCTTTTACCTTCAATTTGTTTATCTCGTTTTTCATTTATTAGATTTTCCTTCTGTTCCTTCTTATACGTTTAAACTCTGCTCAATGGGTCCGTAAAAACCATTTATTTACCATGAATATACTCAATCTCAAAATAAAATTCCTGTATCTTCTCAACCCATCTTTTAATTCTGGCGTTGTTAAATTAGGTTTCTTTCTAATCTTTGCTAAAGCTTATGGTCTGTTTCAATTTTAAACTTTCTGCCTCTTAACTCATATTTAAATTTCTTGATGCCTCAAAACACGGCATACATCTCATTCTCTGATATCCCATATCTAACTTCTGTCGGCGTGAACTTTTTCGAAGCTCATTGTACAGGTATCCATTCCTTTAAACTATTCTTCTGTAGCAAAACTATACCGATGCCTAAATTACTCGCATCCGTCCTTAATGCAAATTCCTTATCATAATCAGCTATTTTTGATTTTTCTAAGTGTCTCAGTACATCCTTTAAGTTATCAAATTCTTTATTCATCTCGTTTGTTTAATTCCAACTATTATTCTTCCGGTTTAAACTATCTATTAAGTTCATCGTCAAACCTGCATAATTCTCAAAAAATCCTGCAACCATTTAGTCAATCCCAAAAATCTTCTTACATAAGACACACATTTCGGTATTTAAAACTCCAACGCTCGTATTTCTTTATCTCTGACGGCACTATCTCGGTTCCATTCAACGTCACACTTAATAATTTTACTTCCTGCTGACAAAACTGTATCTTATTAACGTTAAGCTTCATATCATTTACGCTTAATCTTTTCAGCACATCGTTTACAATTCTATCATGATCTTCTATACCTTTCCTATATACAACTATATTATCCATATATATATTTCTACACCTTTCCCTTTTAAATCTCTAAATAATCTATCCATAATCCTTTGTAATATCTGCGGGCTGTATATATAACCCATTACCATGGAATTTCACTCATATACCTTGCCGTTAAATTCAAAAGCCGTTTTATGATTGTCTTCCTCCTCAATTTCGATACTATAAAAGCCTTCTTTTAAATCAAAAATAATCATGTAATTTACGCCTTGTGTTGCTCTAACAACTTCTCTTATATTTGCATATTGTAATTATCCTTCTCTACGATATCGTTTAGGCGATTAAATTAATTACAAGTCTGATATCACTATTTGGCTTAAGTAACGCTCTTATTGAATTTCTCTAGTCCGAATTAGCTCTCTGATGACCTTTCTATTCATTAAATCCTCTAGGTGCTTTTCAGCGTCCCTTATTAATGATTGTGAAACCATCTGCCCCTTCTTATATATTTTTAATTCCTCCGTAGTTATTTTACATTTTTCTAGCTTACAATATTTCACTTCCTCTTTACCAGTATAAAAAACTCTAGTAAACTTTTCAACATATTTCTCCAAATTTAATCTTTTCCGTTTGTTATCTTCTTTAGATTCATACTCTTTTTCTTTGACTCTATTTAAACCCTTGAACCTTCCTTGGATTGTCTATATACTCTTTTTGTACTGTCTCAGAGTCATTACTAACATCAATTTAATAAAGACTCTTTCTTTGGCTATATCTTTCTCTTGCCTTTCTAGCGTAACAGTCTGCTGCTCTATGTCCTACTTTATCACAATAAAAACATTTTATAACGTCCGTTATTTAACGTTTACCCTTTCTTCTTTCATAATCTCTTGAACCATGCTGTAAATTTTCTCTCGAATTTCTTCTAACCTCTTTGCATTTTCTTCTTTCTCTTCTCTTTCTTTTAACATTTCTAAAAACTTTTTTTTAATTCTATAATTCCTTCAACTTCACTTAAATTTCTAACAATAAAAAATTCTTAAATCTCTCGATGCAAACTCAAAAAATTTTCTCTTCCATTCCTTTTTATCACTTTGCTCCAACTCTAGCCTATATACTATAATATCACATTCATCTGACAATCTTCTGACCTCTTGGTCACAGCTATCACTTGACAACTCTCTATTTAGTATCGCCCCCATGTAAGTACTTGACATAATTAGGGTTTTTAAAATAATAGAATATAACACACATTGAGTTTGAATTAATAAAAAATTATTAAGCAAACTATAAATATTAGTTATGGACCTATATACTGAATTAGACTTAATTTTGTAAATGTTCTGTTTGTTAATTAATTTTAATGAAATAAAAGTGATTTCAATAATACTCAAAATAAAATCTTTTTAACCCCATTCTTTGTAGATAATAATTTTAAGGATATTTTATGAAATCACGGCTTTAAAATCTAAGTAGTTTCTTATATATTAATTATATATAGATTTATTCTTTTGTGCACTCACTACAAGAATGCATCTCAACTAAAGATGTCGAAAATAGGGTTGACTTACGAATACAGAGCGCCATAGGAGTGAAATATAGAAAGCCGGACATATATATTGTCGACAAGAGAAGGAAAGAAATCATTATAGTTGAAGTGAGATTACTGGATTAGATAATCTAAGATCAGTGTAGACAGAGAAAAAGCATAAATATGATCCGCTTGCAAATCAATTTGCATCTCTCTACAAGATTAGTAAAAAATAATCCATTATGTTGTAACGTAGGACGGTGTAGTGATTAAGTATATTCGATGATATAGAACAGAATTGAACCTGATGAGCGAATTGAAGCATACATTCAGACTAGAGAATACTGAAGATGACCCTGGAAAGTTTGAATATGATACTTCGCTGCGAGGTCTTTATGGAAGAAGTAGAGGCTCGTAATGATATAAGCCTAGAAACTAGTGTGGTCCATGCGTCCGAGATGAAAGATGTGTCAATTCTTGGATAATAGGAGCAAAATAATCCAAACAATACCAAATAAATTTAATTATATCTTTTGTAAATTTTTCTACCGCCGAATGCATAAATGGTTAATTTTGATTAAATTCAGACATTCAAATTAAATCGCACATTGAATAAAAAAAACTTTTATTCTTTAGAATAAAAAAAAAAAATATAATTTATTGATAATATATACTTCTTTTCAAAATAAGAAATTTTTTTAAAAAATATCTTTGCAATAATTTCCAAGGATAGACATTTATAGCTGAGTTCCGGTTCCGGTCCGAGCGTGGAAACACGTCTTTGGCAACGTTGAGCGAAATACGCATAAGTACGCGAATTTAAGTCGATTGGAACGCGGAAAAATACAAATAAAGGGAAAATAAGTGTCGGAGGATACGGGGAAATAATAATTAACCGAGAACAGTAAGTGAAAGTTGGATAGAAACGAGGAAAAGACGAGACGGCTGAGCAAAAGAGGTTATGGCGGCATTGTCAGAAATAACGGAAAACATGGTGGAAGAGAGCGGGGCGCCAGCCCAGCAACGGGAAAATGGAGAAACAACAGAAACGGTGGAGACGACGGTCGGTAAGAGAACCAGAGGTAGACCGAAAGGATCACTAAACAAAACATCGAAGAAAAAGGGTAGGATGAACGCAAAGACGCTGGACGACATATGGGCAAAACAGGAGACGGAGTCCGAGCGGAGAGATTGCGAGGAGGATTCGGAGGAAGAAGGTTTCGAAAAAGACCCAGACAGCTGCTTGTTGGAAATGAAGGAATCAGAAGTTTTCAAAAGTAAGTCGAAAATTCCGATGGCACCTCAGGCGGGGAATATGACGAGAGAGAACGCGAGTGTGATTCAGGAAGAGGAAAAGCAGAAAGGCGACAACGAAGGAAGTGACACCGATGGAAGTGAGGAAGAGGAGGATGGGAAAAGAGTGACAGTTACAGTGGACGTGCATAGGGACATGGACGATGAAAGGGGCGAGGGCGAGTGGGGACGAAGTGAAATAAAGAACAAAATAATGGAGTGGGAGAGAAGGAACAAAGAATGTTTGCAGGAAATGTTCCAAAAGTGGTGTGGGGAACAGGAGAAACAATGGAGAAAGGTATGGCAGGAAGGTTTAAAAGTCACCTGGAAAGAGATGGAAAAAGCGGCGGGCAAACGAGAATTAGAGAAAGAAGAAGCGTGGAAAGCAAAGTTGGCATTAAAAGAAAAAGAGGAAAAGATAAAAGTGCTTGAAGCGGAACTGTGCAATGTGAAGAAGAAATGGCGATTGGAACAAAACAAATGGCAGGACAGTCACACGGAGCAGCAGCAGAGAATTTTACTTCTAGAAGAGGTAAATCAACGTGTGACAGGTAGGAAAGATGACAGTTGGAGGGAAGAGAAGAGAGATGAAAATGCAAACATAAAAGGAGTGTGGAACAGAGAAGACTACAGCGCGGCAGAGAGGAGGGACACGGACGCAGTTCAAGCAAGGGAGGAATGTGATGGGAAGTCAAACAATTGGGAAAAAGTAGAACGACGAAACTGGGGCAAAAGAAAGACTCAGAAAAGGGGAGTGCCAGGGAAAATGACAGAACAGGAATGGACTGAGGAATCTAAGGAAAGAAACCGCAGGAGGAGAAACATAATTGTGTCCGGATTGAAGACATCGGGAAGACGATTGGGAGAAGAGGCAGCAGAAGCGGTTGAAGAACAGACGGGAATAAGACCGGTGTTTAGAGGTTGGAAAAAGTTAAACGATGGAGTGCTGCTAGAGTTGAACTCGAAGGAAAGTAAGGGACGGATAATGAAGACGAACCACTGGAGAAAAGGAGGACGAGTCTACATAGAGGATGATCATACACGAAGAGAAAGGGAGGTTCAGGAATGGGTTGAAGACGAAGCAAGCAAACTGTTAAAAGAGGGTGAGGAAGTAAGAACAGGGTACCAGAAAATCTGGGTGTCAGGGAGATGGTGGAGGTGGAATGAAATGGAGGGGGAATTGAAAGTACAGAGGGAGAGAAACAGAGAAAAGGAAGTGGATGGAAGAAACAGAGAAGAGAGGGGGTTTCGGGACAACCGAAGAAGATACTAGGACAGAAGAGGAATCGCGACTGGTAACGTGGAACATCGCAGGAGCAAAGAAGATTGGAGAAGCGTGGGAGTGGTTAAGGGACTTTGATGTGATAGCGGTGCAGGAAACATGGACTGAAAAGAAAAACGAAAATAAACTGTTAAATGGATTAAGTAGAGACTTTAAGTGGGTAGCGAAGGCGGCGACAAGAAAACATAAGAAAGGTAGGGCGTGCGGGGGACAACTGGTTGGTATAAGAAAAGATACTAACAACAAAGTGATAGTAGAGGAATGGAAAGAGGGTTTAGTGATAAAAGGATTGCGATTAGGCGTAAACAAAGAACCATTTATGCTAGTGACTTTGTACAACAACGGAGGGTGGAAGAATCTAGAGAAAGAACTGGCGGAGGTGGTAAGAGGGGCCCAAGAGAGAGAGGAGGGGATTTTGATTGTGGGGGATTGTAACGCGAGAATAGGGGAGGACCAGGGAACGGAAGACGTGGATGGTGTAGGAAAAAACAGAGGGAAGGAGAGGAGATCAAGGGACAAAATAAAAAATGTGGAAGGGAAAAAGTTAATTGATTTTTGCGAAAAAAACGACTTGCTGGTGCTAAATGGCAGATGTGAGGGGGACAGACTAGGAAATTATACATGGACAGGAGAGGGAGGTAGTTCCGTAATAGATTATATAATTGTGAGTAACGGGAGGGAAGAAGTAGTTAAAGAAATGACAATTAACGTACGAACAGAGTCCGATCATCTTCCAATTAGTATTAAGTTAGAGAAGGGGGGAAAAAGAACGGGAAATAGGTCGGGAAGAAGAGAAGAGACTGAGAAGGAAGAACAGGAGAAAAGTCTAACTTGGAAAGAAGATGCAGAGGAAAAGTATAAAAAGAGCTTTATTAATAAATGGAAAGAGACAGAAATACCGGAGGATACGAGGGACAGATGGGATAGATTGGTAAGAATTATAAAGATAGCAGCAGAAGAAGCGGGGATGGTGCATAAAAAGGGGGGGAATAGACAAGAAAATACCAGGCTAAGCGAGGATGTAAGACAGCAGAGGAAAAGAGTGTGGAGCAGTCTGAAAGAACTTCTGGAGAGGGTAGAAGAAGAAACTGAGGAAGAAAAGAAAGAGAAAAAGGATAACCTGACGAGAGAGAGGAAAAAGCTGAAAGAGATAAAGAAAGAGGAGAGCAGAAAATATTGGGAAGAGAAATGGGAGAAAGTAGAAAAGAGTAAGAATGTGTCGGAGATGTGGGAGGCAATAGGACCATTTAAAGCTAAAAAAGAGAATCTGGGAAAGCAGATAAGTAAGAAAGAATGGATGGAGCACTTCAAAAAATTACTGGGAGGGGAGGAAAAAACAAATGAAAATAGTATAGACAGAGAGGTGGAAAGAGAGGAGAGAGAAGAATATATTGGTGAGGGAGAGAGACTAGAAATGGAACTATTGAACAGGGAGATTAAAGAAGAAGAGGTGATCGCAACCTTGAAAAGAATGAAGAATCGGAAAGCAGCCGGAGAGGACGGCATCAGAGTGGAATTCCTAAAAGGGATGCCGAAAGAGGGACGGATAGAACTGACGAAAATATTGAACGAATTCTGGAAAAGTGGAGAAATAGGAAGAGGGTGGGAGAAAGGAAGAATATACCCGATACATAAAGCTGGAGAAACGGATAACGCCGAGAATTTTAGGGGAGTCACTCTGTTAGATGTCGGGTATAAATTAATGACAAGCATCATGTCGGCACGGCTAAGAGCATGGTTGGAAAAGGGTGATCGGTTGAAGGAAAGCCAAGCGGGTTTTAGGGGGGGAAGAGGAACGAGGGACCATATTTTTGTATTGAATGCGGTGATAAATAATAAGCTGAAAAAGAAAAAAGGGAAACTGTACACGGCGTTTATAGATTTTAAAGCGGCCTTCGATTCAATTGATAGAAATATAATGGTAAGAAAGTTAAGAAAAATAGGAATTAAGGGGAGAATGATGAAAATGATTGAAAGGATTTACGGAGAGACATTAAATGAAGTGATCACAGGGACGGGAATGACAGAAACATTTGCGACAACGAAAGGAGTACGACAAGGCTGCCCGTTAAGCCCAACGCTTTTTAGTGTGTACATCGACGACATAGACAATATCTGGGAAGGAAAAGACAAGGGCGGAGTGGTGATAGGAAGCGAAAAAATATACACACTGAAATTTGCGGACGACATTGTAATAACTGCAGAAGACTCGGAAGGATTGGCCAGTATGATTGGAGCGTTGGAAAAATATGTTAAGAAGAACGAACTAGCTATTAATATCAACAAGACCAAAGTGATGATTTGTAAGAAAGGAGGTAGAGGTAAAAAAGGAGAGAAATGGATGTACAAAGAGAGAGAACTGGAAATAGTTAAAGAATATAAATATTTAGGCGTTTCGTTTTCATCAGGAAATACTTACGAGAAACACATTTATAAGAACACCGAAAAAATTAAAAGGGCGATAAATGCTACATGGGGAATCTTCAAGAGAGCGAAAATCAGCAGCCTGAAAAGAAGGATATTCCTGATGAAATCACTGGCAAAAAGCGGCATGTTGTATGGAGTGGAAGTGTGGGGGTGGAGGGAAAGAGAGCAGATTGTAAGATTGCAGGCGAGATATATAAAAATGGCAATGGGTATTAATAGAAATACGCCGGCGTACATATGGAGGAAAGAAGCAGGGTGTACAGGAGTTGCGGTGGATATTTGGCATAGAGCAGCAAAGTACTTGGTGGAAATAATGAAAATGAAAGAGAATAGGTAGCCAAAAAAATGCCTAAGAGAGGAAGCAAGAGGAATTGTTAACGGCATGCCCACGAAGTGGGGGAAAGAAGTGAAGAAAGCGATGGAGGATGTAGGGCAAGGGGCAGTATGGGACATAATCAGGAGGGGCAGTGCAGAGGAACTGGAAAGGATAATAGAGAGAGGACACAGGATAAAGAGAGACCAAGAAATACAGTGTGATTGGGAGAAAATCGAAAAATCGGAGTTTTGTAAGGAATACAAATTACTCAAAAGGGACGTAGGGTTGGAAAGGTACTGGGAAGACAAAGAAATCAGAGGACAGGTGAAGGAAACGTGGGCCAGGTTAAGATGTGGAAGTATAGGTAGAGAGAAGAGCAGGGGGTATACGAATGCGAGGTGTAGAATGTGTGAAGGAGAGGATGAGACGTTGGAACATATAGCAGAATGTAGGAAAGCCAAAGAAGAAATGAAAGAGGAGTTTGTGAGAGGCCTAGAGGGTTGGAGGAAAGGTTTAAGAGGAGAGATACTGCGAAGTAAATGGATACGCTGCTTACAGGAGAACCCAATTACAGAACTGTGTGAATATGTACAAGAATTTGAGAGACTGGCGAAAAACAGAGAGAATGAAAAAGTAAGAGATATGTAAGGAATGAGAATGAGAGTGGAAAACAGTGAAACCAAAAACATAGGATTAAGAGAGAGAAGGGTGAGAGCTGTAAAACAAATGTAAAAACCCGAAAGGGCATACATGTGAATAAATACATACATACATACATACATTTATAGCTAGATGTAGATTAAAAAGATACCGCCAATGGTTTAATGTTTAGAAAAAACACCTGGATTGAATTATTCAAGATCACAAAATATTTTGGATGGGTACATTTGGTGCTGTAAAAACCCCTGCCGCTTTACTTTATCAATCAGCGCTGGTAGTTATTTTGCAAATTCAAGGTTGAGTTTTTATGAAATATTTATAATTTTTTATAACTATTTAAAAAGTTAGACACATAAAGACATAAGTTATGAGCTTAATAGAAGCAGACATATTGTACGCATTTTTTCAAACCTAGCCAGAGATGTCATTTGCGACTATCTAATTAAAAATAGTCTAAGTTAGTCGGCGCTGAAGAAGATGTAACAAGCAAAACTGTTGACATTGACGAGAGTAAATTTTTGAACGAAAATATATATTGGGAGATTATGTATAGAGCAATGGTATGTTAAAAGTATCGAAAGCGGTACAAAAAATGTTTTATTTTACCATTTAGTAATATGAATGCTGATACTATGATGCAAATTATAGCTATACAAGTTGAGCCCGGTACTATTATTATAACTGATAAATAAGAGCTTATAAAAAGACTTTGTCTACGATGCCCCCAAATAATTCAATATTCAGTAAATTATAATCTGAATTATATGGAACCTGAGGATTCGACTATACATACCCAAAATATTGAAGATTAATGGTCGCGTATTAAGTATTTCATTAGAAAAAGAAAATTAATATCAATTGATTTACAATCTGAATTTTTTTTTAGAGTTTTTTATGACTATAGTATAGAAAAATAAAGACTAAATAATTTGCTTTTATAACTTGATTGGATGAATTCTATATAAATTTATATTTATTCGTATTACTATTTTTAAAATAAGAAACTATTAAATTAAGTTTATTATGTTTTTTTTTTTAGTTAATTATTTTATATTTTTTTAATGCCCGGATATAATCAGCATCTACCGATAACAGTTTATTACTTAAATTTACTAAAATTAATTTACAAGATTTTCTGTTTTTTTAATTAATTAACAAGATTGTTGAGACTCTACGACTCAAGCGCCACCTATTGTTCATTGTGGTTACGCACTAACGAGGCTTCTTTTGTCAGTGCATTCATCTCCGCTCATGCGGGAACACGTTTTTCTTTGTAATCTTCTTTAACGCTAATAAACCGACGTTTTTCTCGATATCACCAGCGTGATTATTCTTGCTGCCGCCCTTTATTTACCAATAGGTTATGGGCCCAGGGCAATCGAGAATAACGGTGTGAGTAGAAAGTCGCGTTCGCATCACGAAACCGAGATTTCGAGGTTAGCTTTGTTTTTCGAAAAACGAGTGAATCGTGTGTGCGACAAAAATGAACGCGTCTGGTACTGCACGTGTCGAGCGATTGCATAAAGAGAACTTTGAGACATGGAAAATTCAGATGAAAGCCATTCTTATAAAAAACGACGCTTGGGGTTACGCCAGCGGTACGAAGGTGAAGCCCGTGGTCGGCGCCACAGGGACGCAGGAAAATGTCGATAGTTGGATCGAAGCAGATCTAAAAGCTCAATCAGACATCGTTTTGGCTATGAGTCCGTCCGTTATCAAGCTAGTAAAGGGTTGTGATACCGCACGACAAATATGGACGAAGCTGGAAGAAACGTACGAGTCAAAGGGGCCGGCGCGAAAGGTCGCTTTATTGAATAAATTAATTTCGCACAAAATGCACGACGGCGTCGATGCACGCGAAAGCTCTCAAGAATTTATCGAGATCGTTGACAAGTTAAACGACATGGGCATCGAAATAAACAACGACTTGCTGAGTGTTATGCTGTTACGTAGTCTCCCGGAGAGTTTCGAGAACTTTCGTTGCGCGGTCGCGTCGCGAGACGATCTCCCCTCTCCCGAGATTTTGCGCGTCAAGATTTTGGAAGAGTACGACATGCGAAAGGAAAGCAGTGGCGGCACAGCACAAAGTCAAAGTGCAATGGTAGCCGCTAAGTCAAAATTTAAAAAGAAAAAACCAAAAGACGATAATTCTAAGAAAAATAAAACCGAAAAAGAAGCTCCGAGTGACGACAGTGCAATAAAGTGTTTCAAGTGTCACAAAATCGGTCACAGGGCGAAAAATTGCGGAAACGTAAGTAATTCTAGGGGACAATGCGCGAACTGTACCGAGAACGTCAGTCTGTGTGCAGAGTCGTGCGTAAGCACGCGCGAGGTCTGTCATTTCGTCGAAAATTCAGATCCTGTCGAATGGTGCATTGACAGCGGGTGCACATCGCATATGTGTCGCGACGTAAATGCATTCGAGAAGATTGACGCGAGCCGACGAGGGAAACTTAACTTGGCCAGCAACGTGAGTACCGAAATAGTGGGAAAGGGCGTTGTTTCGCTTGCAGCAAACATCGAAGGCCGAGATAAGGTGTTGCATTTCGACGATGCGTTATACGTTCCGGATCTTCGCACAAATTTGATCTCTGTCAGTAAGATTGCCGACAAAGGCTACAAAGTGATTTTCGACGACGAGAGAGCCACAGTGGTTGACCGTAAGGGCGGGACGATTCTTGTTGCCGAACGAACCGGTGGTCTCTACTATCTGCGAGGCGAAAACAACGAGTGTAAGAAAGCCGAAGGAACGGTCGAAAGTGCGAACGCGTTAAAATCGGGTAGCTTGCTGGATTGGCACATACGTCTCGGACATTTGAATGTGCAATCTCTACGCGAAGCTATCAGGCGTGGCACGATTCAGGGTATACACGTGAACGACATCAGTGAAGATTTCGACTGCGAGGTCTGCGCTCAGGGGAAGATGACGCGGACGCCATTCCCGAAGGCATCGAACAGGGAATCAAATGCAGGAGATCTCATCCACTCGGACGTATGTGGACCGATGCGGGTCGTATCCAATGGAAAAAGTCGCTATTTCGTCACCTTCATCGACGACCACTCCGGTTGGTGTGAGGTGAGATTTATTAAACAGAAGAATCAAGTTCTGGAAGAGTTCGAGAGCTACAAGGCACTCGTAGAAACTCAATCGGGAAGGCGAATCAAGTGTATTCAGTCGGATAATGGACTCGAATACGTGAATAACCAGTTCGACGAGCTCCTTCGGAAGAACGGCATAACTCGACGCTTGACTGTACCGTATAACCCGCAGCAAAACGGTACCGCGGAAAGACGAAACCGAACCTTAATGGAGACTGCAAGGTGTCTTTTGATACAGTCAGGGCTGCCGTCATCATTCTGGGCGGAGGCTGTAAACACGGCGAACTTCGTGCGAAACAGATGCCCTACGAACAAATTAAACGGAACAACGCCGTACGAGGCGTGGCATGGAAGACCGCCAGATGTAAACAACTTCAGACGCTTCGGCAGCGAAGTGTACTTCCTAGATCAGACTCCAAACAAAAGTAAGTTGGCTCCGCGCTCGAAGAAAGGTATTTTTGTCGGTTACAGTGAAGAGTCAAAGGGTTATAGAATCTGGGTACCAAACGAGGGGAAGACTCGAATATCAAGGGACGTCAAGTTCTTGGAAAGTAACCTCACTCAGTCAAACAGCAGTTTTGATGACTTTGGTCCCGTTCCGCAACAACCCCGAGGACAATTGGAGCACACCAGCGGCGACGATGTACCAGAGGACGAACAATTGGCCGAGATTCCACTAAACCGTAACAACGGCGATCCAGCAGAAGGTGCAGGTGAAGCGGAAAACCGCGAGAACCGGGTGGACCCTGAAGACGCTGAAGAAGAGGAACCTTTTATGGGATTTCCGCAGCTCGACGAGCCTGAACACCGACCACCGGCAAGGCGAGGTCGAGGAAGACCGCGGAAGGTACTAACTGGGAGGCCTGGAAGACCTCGTCTGGAATATCCCATGATTGACGAAGAAGGAGGGGAACATGCCGATTTTGCTTTCCTATCCGAGCTTCCATTTCGTCAGACGTTGTCAGGACCCGATTCCAATGAATGGTTTAAAGCTATGGCGGACGAAGTTGGGGCGATCCTCAAGAATGATACCTGGGAGCTTGTGGATCGACCAGAGGGGCGCGCTGTTATCGGGAGTCGTTTCGTACTTCGAAACAAATACGGCACTGACGGGACTTTGGAAAAACGAAAGGCTAGGATCGTCGCTAGAGGTTTTTCTCAGCAGCCCGGCAGAGATTTCCACGAGACTTATGCCCCAGTAGCACGTTTGAGCTCCATTCGACTGGGACTAGCTGTAGCGGCACACAAGAAGATGTTTATCCGGCAGTACGACGTCACGACCGCATATCTCAACGGCACACTGGATGAGGAGATTTTCTTGGAGATCCCAGACATGCTGAAAGAGATTCTTCGTCATATCGGCGAAACGGGAAGGTTCAATCGTAACATTGTCTCCAAAGCAAGAGCCACCCTGGAAAGATTGGCTGCCGGTAATCAGGTTTGTCAAATGAAAAAGGCCCTTTACGGACTCAAGCAGGCCGGTCGTGCTTGGTACAAACGTCTGGATAAGGAATTACGCAGTCTCGGAGCGTCTCCAACGACAGGGGACCCATGCCTGTACACAAAGGGCGTAGACGACGAATTGATGATCATCATCGTGTATGTAGACGACATACTCGTCATGTCAAGCAATCTCGAAGAGGTTAAGGCTTTCGGAGCGCACCTTGGAAAAAGATTTGACGTGAAGGATGTCGGAGAACTGAAGAGATGCTTAGGCATGGACTTCAAGGTGGACAACGACAAAATCGAAGTTTGCCAACGGACTTACGTAAGTGAACTTCTGCAACGATTTGGGATGCAGGACTGCAAGACAGTTTCGACGCCTCTCGAAGTCGGCACGAAGCTCACTAAGGGAAAACCATGGGAAGAGACCGACGGTGCCAAACCGCCGTACAGAGAGCTGGTAGGAGGGCTGCTTTATCTCTCCGTGGCGACTAGGCCAGACGTGGCTCACGCCGCGAGTATGCTCAGCCAGTTCAACGACTGTTTCGATAGGACGCATTGGGTCGCAGCTAAACGGGTATTGCGGTACTTGAAAGGGACGGCAGATCTCGGTATCACCTTCAAATCCGGCGAGGAAAATTTCGAAGGGTTCGTCGACGCAGACTGGGCCGGTTGCATCTATGATCGGAGGTCATTTACGGGGTACGCTTTCGTTATGAACGGTGGATGCATCTCATGGGACTCTAGAAAACAGAGGACTGTGGCCACGTCCTCGACTGAGGCTGAATATATGGCCCTCTCCGACGCTTCAAAGGAGGCCGTATATCTTCGGCGTTTTCTGCACGAAATCGGAATCGACACCGGCGTCGTGAAGTTGTTCAACGATAATTCGGGAGCTCTGAAGCTGGCCGCTAATCCGGTTTTCCATGCACGGACGAAGCATATTGACGTCCGTCATCACTTCATCCGGGAAATCGTCAACGACGGCGTCATCTGCCTCGATCACTTGGAATCTGAAAATATGCCTGCGGATGTTTTGACTAAGGCTCTGTCAAAGCCTAAACACGAAAACTGCATCGGGCTTCTCGGGATGTCCAGGGTGCAGGCTTCTCATATCGGCGCTTTCATCGAGGGGAAGTGTTGAGACTCTACGACTCAAGCGCCACCTATTGTTCATTGTGGTTACGCACTAACGAGGCTTCTTTTGTCAGTGCATTCATCTCCGCTCATGCGGGAACACGTTTTTCTTTGTAATCTTCTTTAACGCTAATAAACCGACGTTTTTCTCGATATCACCAGCGTGATTATTCTTGCTGCCGCCCTTTATTTACCAATAAAGATTTTCTGTTTTTTTAATTAATTTACAAGATTTTCTGTTTTTTAATTAATTTACAAGATTTTCTGTTTTTTTATCAAACTGTATATTCTGTTAAAATCTTTAAGCAGAAAATATAATTTACTAAATAAAGATTAAATTTTTATTATAACAGATAAATAAAGATCACGTACTTATTTTTATTAAAAAATCATCTAATAATACATACACAGAACATATAATAATCATAATATTAATCTACAGATATTTTTATAGTTTAATATTTTTTTATGACTAATTTCTTTAAGGATTTATTATTAAAAAAAAGTATGCTAAATATTTCTAAACAAGTTTGAGAAAGTTAATTTACAAAATATTTATTGCAGATAGATAATTACAAAAATGGTAGAATTTAATATAAATTTTAAGTATCTCTTTAAAAATTTAATTCCACAATAGCAGTGATTTGAATAAAATATTAATAGACAGTATGAAGAATAAATATTTTAAGCAGTTTATTATTTTATATGTATTCTTTTAGTCAATCATTTTACTTTTCTATTCATCTTTTCTATTTTACTTTTCTATTCATCTTTTCTATTCTACTTTTCTATTCATCTTTTCTATTCATCTTCTTTACAATAATTAATGTATATAACAATTAATGTTAATAATATCATCTTAATAATTTAATATATTTTTTAATATATCAAAAATAATACTCAAGAAATTAAAAAAGGATATTTATAAATTTAAATAAGTTTTTTTTTATTTTAATTTATAAATTTATTTCCAAATATCATTTCTCTCGATGAGTCATCCTAAAAAAGATTATTGTTAATAGTATTATTATTTTATAAAATATAAATTTAATAAATATTTAACTTTAACAGTAAATTGAATAATATAATTTTAAGTATCTTTTTACACCTTAAAAATATATTCTGATTGGACAAAATCAAAACACAATCATTTATTCAAATAAATATGAAATTTTAATATGAGAAATTAACCCTTAGCGATGATTAAAGATTATGCTCTTAGATATTTTATATTTAAAAATTTTATAAAAAATATAGATCGGGATATACAAGAAGTGAGTAGTATTATTTATAATAAATTGAGTAGAAAATTCCTTAAAAATGAAGAAATTATAGTTAATAACATTAATAGTGATAAATATAATAACATTAATTATAATAAATATAATAACATTAATAACATTAATAGTGATAAAAATAATAATAATTATAAAGAAGGTCTCATTATTAAAAATATTAATGACAAATACTACGTAATGATGAAAAAAGATAATTCATTGATATTATTAAATAACACTGATTTGATTAGAAGAGATTTAGTAGATAGAAGAAATATTACTAATTTTATAATTTTCATAACTTATGAATCTAAATTTGGAGTACGACTTATGAAGAAGAATATTTATAAATTCGTCAGTGATCAGTCATCTATAAAAGGATATAAAAAAGAATTATTAAAGATGAATTATAATAGCATAAATTATTATAATAATTATAATGATAGCATAAATTATAATAATGTTATAAATAGCATAAATCATAATAATGATAGCATAAATTATAATAATAATAATGATAATGATAATAATGATAATAATGGTAATCTTAATAATAATAATTTTAATAATAATGATAATAATAAAACCATTATTAAAAAATATGATAATAATCATGATAATATAATATTAGACATCCCCACTTCAGAAATATTTGAAATATCAAATCTCGATTTTAAAAATGTAAATAGAATATTAAGAATATATTCTTTTATTTATAATTTCTGTCCTAATAAGATATTTACTAATGTATCTATTTTAAAATTATTAAGAAATTTTAAGGAACAATCTTATATTTCTGATATAATAGGAATTATACATGGATTTCTTATAGAAAATTTATTAGAAGAAAAAAAGAATATTGGATTTGATAATTTTTTTATTAAATATTAAATCTGTAATGGATTCTATATCAGAAGATTTTAAAAGTGATGATATAATTATTGGAAATGAAGTAGGAATGAGAGGATGGAAATTAAAATCAAGAACTTTATTATTAGAAATGTATAAAAATACTAAAAATAAGACAATATTAACTTTTTATAATGTATTAAATAAGAAGAGTCCTTTTAATAATGAAGAGACTATTTTATTAAGAATAAAATTAGTAGAATTCTTTATAAATTGTTATATGGCTACTAATATATTTAGAGATATTATTCTGAATGAAATAAAAAAAGTAAAATTATATGAACAGAAATGTTCTGATATAGAGAAATTAATAAATATTAATAATAATAAAGGGGATATCAATAATAATAAATGGAATATTAATAATAATAAATGGAATATTAATAATATAGTGACTAATAAAGGGAATCACAAAGGGGATATTAATAATATAGTGACTAATAAAGGGAATCACAAAGGGGATATTAATAATATAGTGACTAATAAAGGGAATCACAAAGGGGATATTAATAATAATAAAGGGAATATTAATAATATAGTGAATGAGTCAAATGACAAAGTGATTATGATTAATAAAATAAATGAATTAAAAAAGAAAATAGTTAAATCTCCTGCTAAATCAGAAATAGGACAAATCAATAATGCTAAATTCTTTTTAGTAGGTCAGAAAGTTTTTATATCAAAAAATTTAATATTTTATGTACCTAGTAAGAATACTTTAGAAGTTATTTTACAGAAATATAATCCAACAGATAAAGCAGAAAGTACAACAGTACAGAATCTTAAACTTATAATTGAGTATTTGTATTAATAAAAGATATTATATAAACTAAATATTATTTAATAATATATTAATTAATATTAATATAATTAGTAATATAATTATTGTATTAATGATATATTAATTTATAATAAAATTATTGTATTAATTTATAATTATTATATTATATTTCATTCTTATCATCATAAAACATATTATAAATTATACTCTGTCTCTTCATAACATCTAAAAGATCTTTTTGTTTTTCTAAATATTTTTTTATTACACAACTCTTCTTTCCATCATTTGATATTTTTTTTAAATCTTTGTAATCTTCTTCTACTTTTCTTATAAAAAAAGATTTGTATGCTGGTGATTTAAATTGTCTAACTGTGCTAAGTAGGTTGTTGTATAAATCATTAACAGTTGATGGTAGCATAAAGAAGGGTATATAAATAAATATTATTTATAAAAAAAAAGAAAATATATATAGATATATCATAATTATAAATATATCATAAATATAAATAATACTTATAATCATAAATAATACTTATAATCATAAATAATACTTATAATCATAAATATATCATAATCATAAATATTCTAGATCTTGACAAATGTGTGTGGGAGGCTTCTTGAAAGATAATTTTTAAACTTGTAAAATAAGATTTAAGACTATATAAAGCACTCGTAGGATATATAAAACATAAAACTGTTAAAAACGAGCTTAAATTTATGTTATGTAGCAAGACAATCAATTTGATCCTAAAGAAAGTGTTAAGAGACATCTTAAGACAAAAGAAAGAAACGCAAAATTAAAATATAACACAATCTTTTTAATAAAATAATATCTCAATCACTGTACAAATTCTAATTTTTATAAAAGACTTGTTAAAATATCTGCTTTTTTAAATATACACTTATATAAACTTTAAAATTATAAATTTAGAGGGTTTTTTACAGGACAATACTGGTAAACTATTCATGATAAATCCTTTTTAATTCCTAAATTTTTTAAAATAAAATTAATATCTTTCTAAAAATTAAAAAATAATAACAAATTTTTATTATTTGATGAGACTACTGATATATTCTAAATATCTTGAGAAGATTGTGTACTGATAATAAGAGAGAAAAAATGTATCTACTAAGAACTAGAAAAAACAAACAGTCAAACTGTAAATCAGGAAAAAATGATACTGATGTCTGAAATATACGATTGGTAATTTGATTGTCGCCTGCAGTCTACAATTTACTTATAATACGTCTAAAACTATTTAAGCGAAATATTAACAATAAACATGTTTTTTAGAATTACTGTTTCAACTCGCAATCACAAGTCCTCTGGTGACATTGATTTTAGCAGATTTTGCTTATTACAATCTGATACAGTTCCTTACTCTGTAAAAGCTCGCTTATACGTATAAAATCTTTTAAAACTTTAATATTTAATTTGTTTGGTTTATTTTTTAAGTGAAAATTTATTAATCAAATTTTTGATAAAATTGATTCAAATTAAAAAATTTTGAATAAGAAAAATTAGCATATTTCTACTAAAATTTGTCCGTCTATATTTTTAAGTAATTACGAGATGAGATACGTGACTAACTTATATAAACTCTATCAGTAAAAATTATAAGCTATATAAGTTCATAAAAAAGTTAAGAATATCTTTTGTTATCAAGATTTATTGCTTTAAAGACTATAAAGATGAATTGAAAGAGAAAACCAGTAATTTTTACGTTTTTTAATAATTTACTAAAAATAATTTTCATTAAAAAAATTAAATTGATATAATAGAGAAAATTAAAGATAGACTAACAGTAAAATAAATGGAATATATTATTGTATAAAAATCCGTATTTCAATTTTTATTGATCTAACTATAAAGGACAAAATACTTTTATAACTACGTTCTACTTACGATTGAAAAAGGAGAAAGAAGTTTAAGCAATATAATCAATGTATTAGAAGTTATTAAGGTAGTTCTGCCGTGAACGCGATTCAAACTGTCGCCCTTGATTTTTTTATATGTTGTTCATTTAGTATCCAGCTTGCTGTTCACGAAAATTTAGGGTCGCTTACCGGTTATTTCGAAGAGTAATTAAATGTTATAAAATCACATTTTTGTATGGATCTTATGACGGAAAGTTCCAATCTTATATTTCAGACAATTATTTTGATACTTAGATCAAAGGTAGCGGAAATATGAAATGCGTTATATGTTCGTTAGACATTACAGATCATGTCAGAAAACAAAAAACGTAGGCTCACCGAATTATTCCGAGAAATAATTACATATTAACGGAGCTAGTTATACGCGGAGATGAAGCCGTTCGTCTGCTACAAAGATGGCGTCGACGTTTGGCAACAGCGCTTGATGACAGAGCCTATAGCTAACAGCTGATTCGAGCAGTAGATTTGATTGTCATCTACGAAAGTCGAATGTCAGAAGATCGATCAGATTAATTATTTAAATTCTTAATTAATTAGAAGAATTGTTTGTGTTTATAAATATTGATACGTTTGTCCCATTTATTCTGAGAAGTTTTATTCAAATTCCGTTATCAACTACAGCATTGACTCATTACAAAAATGCGGGATGGAATATTATTATAATAACAACAGGAAATAGGGGGTTATTAAAAAACATTTGTATATATATCTTCATATCCTATCAAGTATATTTTGTTCGACCTTATTTCTTGTTCAATCGTGTCAATTCAACAATGATTTTGTTCAAGCACTTTTCTTGCTTCGTTACACGGGGTCGACCGCCAACGTCTTCGGCAAGTAACATTCTTATGCTCTCTGGTCCGCCAGCGTCGAAAGTCTTCGTTAAAATATCGAGGTTTATCCCCGCTCTCGCCATCTTCGAGCGCATCATGGCCGATATTCCGTTTTTCAAAGGCTCAAGCGTAAGTTTATGACCATTCTGTATTTCAGCTTGTTCCTGGCCATTTATAATGCTGCGGACGCTCTTCGATTCGTGTTGTATTACGCTTGAAGCTATACCGGTCACTTCCATCAATTGGTTTAGAATTTCAACGTGGCGAACAGCGTTATGTGCTCCTTCCGATGCTGTTGGTCCTATGAAATCTGTCGCTAGAGCAACTTGAGTGAACTTCTTTTTTTCCTTCACACGCTGAGGCATGAGGCGACGAAAAATCGGCAGAGTATCGCAAAAACCTTGCACAATACTCATGAGCTCAGCGAGTAGACCAACTTGCTTGACTGCACTTAAAAGCCTCGGAACGTCGAACCTGTACCAAACAAAAATATCATAGACAGTTGAGTTTTTACTAGAGTATTAGGCTAAATATAACAATAAATAAAAGAGAAAAACTTGCCGAAATCCGTTGTGAGCAACCAAAATAGTTCCCTTTCCGTCGCTAACACTATGCAGATACGCAATGAAGTCTGCAATTGCTTTCCGGAGAGTCGTTGTTGACAGTTGTGCGTCGTCGAGAAACATTTCTCCCCCCCACAACTGTAAGGCCATTTACAGCGCTTGCGGAGGACGTTATTCCGTGAAGGGGAACGATGTAAGCATTGAAAGCTTGGGAATTCCCGAGAGCAGCGATCTGTAACAGCGGAAAAATGCAGTAAACAATTTATGAGTTGGAGTGCTGTCACCACTTATTCAGCATATGTTTTGATATCATTGTATTAATTTGTTTAATATCTCACTTGACATATTTCTGCCGATTTGAATAAGCCAATTGTTTCGAGGTCGAACACAACAGTTGTAGCTTGCTCGGAGTTTTCAATCGTTTCTGAAATAGACCGCAAAGATTTCGTAGCTACAATATTTGATTTAAGTTTGTGCTCTGATATGTACCTGAAATGAGTACTGGAGGATCCTGAAATTGAACGGAAATGGCATCAAGACCACAATCCGTACTGTACGTGATACCTTCGCGATTTGAAGCTGCAGTGTTTCGGCAATTCGTTTTCTTCTTATTAGCAGCTCTTCTGCTTTTGTACTCAAACGTTTTCAACTTTTCAGCTCTTGCTTTTCTCTTCTCGGCACGCCGAGCGCGACATTTTTTTGCCTCGTCTGCTACTGGAAGTCGCAGTTTTTCGAAAATCAAGAATATATATTCTGGCCCTATATTTTTTTGGCACACTGCTGCCGCGACTCGATAATTGCAAGAAGCTGAACCCCCGTAATGACGATTCTTCGGATGCTTATATGTCACGAGATTGTTGAAACTTTCGTTGATCTGCGTCGAACCACAAGGGGCTAGCTTCGATGCGTTATTCGCCGCTCGAGTAAAAATATTCGTCAACGAAGTCCGTAGGTCTGGATCAGTCAAAGGTCGTCCATGCGGTAGGCCGTCGTAAGTGTATCTCTCTTTCAGTGTGCGACATAGTCGGTTTTGGTCGCAGGCATCATGTTCGCCGTACGCGTGATTGACTATGTTCTTCAGCGCACTCTCCACCGCCGGTGCATCGCCTTTGTTTTTTGTTATAGCCCTGATAAAAGCATTCGTGAAGTACGTTCTGACCTTCGCGGACGTTTTCAAAACGTACAAAGCGTTAGACACGGCTTTCTTCGCGTGGTTCAAATCTGACCACTTTTGTACTTCGTGCAGTGCTTCTCGTCGTACCGCTGCGATAGTCGACGAATCGTCATCCCCAACGAGACGGTCGATCCTCACGTTTGCTTCCTCAAGTAACGGATTTTTCGTTACCATTTCTACGGCCATGTCAGGCTCCATAGCCTTAGCGCTGCCTTCGAAATTTTTTCTGCAGTCGTGATCCTTCTTGTCAATGCCGTGGTCACATTTTGCGCATCTGACAGATCGCACGGCGTATGATATGATCTCCTTCGAATAATACCCTGCTAACGTCGCATGAGCTGTAAATTACGAAATTTTCATTTAGTAATAGAGGTACCTCGCCGAAGATGGAATTGAAATTCGTATACGTGAAATACGTACCCGATTTACTGTTATACGCTCGACCAGTTCCCCGTTTCTGCCAAGCAGCATCGAAGGATGCTGTCAAACCTATCACGTCATCATCACCTATATCATGGGCAGCAGGATCGTCGCAGGATTGGGCGTCATTGGGGTTATATGTTAGACTAGTGAGGGATCAAAGACTATGTTATAAATCAATTAAAAATAACAGACACACAAAATCGAATTATAACAGCTGTTATAATTCTGATCAATTCTGTTTCGATGAAATCCGTCCATGTATGACAGCGACAAAGAATTTTTGTGTCAATAATGCAGTAACTTCGATTTCCTCTTATTGTCATCGAAGTCGAGAATTATACCAGTTGTACATATCAAAAAATGTATGTATTATGTGCGTTGATTTCTGTTGTCGTCTACTGCATTAGTTGTCCTTGAAATTTCCTGCAAAAATTTTTTAGGGTCATTATCTTTCCTTTATCTATTTACATGGCCATGCACTTTTAGCCATCCTGTCCCCGCGAAACATTCCCATGCTGGAAAACAATAATGCAATAAATTTAAAGAAAAGAAGTAGATAAGTAGTGTGGGTGGTTGGGTGGGTGGGTGTTTTGGTGTGTGGTGAGTAGATGAGTGATATGAAAAAAAATATATATAATAAGAATAAACGAGAACATTTCACCAGAAGGCGAAGTATACAATCCTCACAGATTGACTGATAGAAGGCAATATTTAGCTTCTATGCACAAAGCAGAACAAATTTAGGATGCATGACTTGACTGATAGTAACGCAATTTGCACACAAATTCGATAATAAATAACGTATTATATTATTCAAAACTTACCATGTATTTGAGCCCTCTGCCGCCACAGTCAATTCTTTTTCATGTGCGATTGCCTCTTTGCACGAGTTTATTGCGACCTCTTCGATGATAGAGCCAATTTCATCCTCATAACGCTTGAGAAGGTGTGGAGTTAATTCCGGAATCCCCAATGCAGACAGCATACAATTAAATTGGCTTTCTCCCGAACCTCCATCAATAATAGCTAAGACAAGAACTTTTTTTTTATGAATCGATTACAGTTTCTGACACCGACTAGGTACGGCGTGGATGGCTCACATGCCCTTAAACATGAATTTATTAAATGAATGTGAATTCTAATAAAACATACCGGTGGCAGCTTTGTAATTCAAATCAAATCGATTTCTGAACAACGGTGAGTCCGTCTTGCGACTCGTTGCTACATCGGTCAGCTTCTTGCAGACTGTGCATCTGATCGTCAGTACACTCGCGAGACCATATCGAGATTCTTTCTCAACAAATTTGAGAGATAATGGCAAATCGCATACGCTACACCATAATTCATTTGCCATAGTAATCACGTCGACGATGCGAATGCAAACTTCGTCATTCTCAGCCTCAGGCTTCTCGGCATATCGAGCTTTCTTCTCGACAACGATATTCTCGATCCAGAGCTTCCGCTTACGGGTAATAAAGCGTCCTTTTCCTTCTCCATGCTCGGCTCTCACATTGTAATTTAAATTACTCGCTTCACCCTCACTCATTTTTCGTAAAACACCAAAACGTAACCTAACATTGACATCGGACGATCTGACAGCTGGATTGAAAATCGCGCCGCGATCGGCAATTCACATTGCGACGTTGCCACGTTTTCGACAGCTCGTAATAATCATAACTTGAACAAAGTCAAGCCAACAGTTAATATTTTTATTTTATATCAAAAGTTAGTATTATTTAAGTGGATGACGCCGTGAAAAATCTCAAGTATTTATACAACTAATTATTATTACATCCGGAGGTCATAATTTTTCACATTTAGTCTCTAAGGTCTATGACTTCGGCGTAGCGGCAGAACTACCTTAAAAGAAGTATAAATTTTCATCGATGTTAAACTATTTATCTTTAAATTAAATGATATCTGAATTATTTATTGTAATATAATTTAATGATTTGTATAATTAATTGATCGATATGCGGGATTTTTACGGCAATATTACAATTTTAATTTTGACAAAACTAATATTTGACCGAACCCTAATTATCTATTAATTTATTAATAAATCAATATAACCAATCAAATCAATCAAATCAAATCAATCAATTAATCAATTATAAATATTAATTATACCTTCTTTATACTTTTTTATTACTTCTTTCCTACTACAAGATATTTCCTCAGCCATATCTGCTAATTTATCTTTTTCTAAAAAATATCCTGATACTTCTTTATTAGTTTTTATATATTCTAAATACTCTTGTGGTATTTTTATATTTTCAGATTCTTTTTCTACTTGTATACAATTATTAATAAAATTATTAATATCTTTATAAGGAAATATGTCATTATTCTTATCTTCAATATTCTTTATTATTTTATTTAAATCTTTTATACAATTTAATAAGGAATTTTTAAATATAATTTTATTATCTTTTTTATAAGCTTTCATTAAAAATTTGGGGGTGTAATAAAAAAATAAAGAAGTTTTATTTTTGTATTATTTTATATTATAATTAAGAATTTTCTTAGTAGTAGTAAATGACAATTTTATTGACCATATGTACATTATGACTGGGTTACATCAGTTGTGAGTGTGACAGCGGTGAATGTGAGTGGTCAACTGGCCATTGACCGAAGTCCTTCAGCCTGTGTTTTCCTTTTATATATAGTATTTGAAGATAGTAATATACATAATATAATATAATATAATATACATAATATAATATAAATAACTAAATAATTAAATAAACTATTCTTGAATCGCTAGACTTTCCAGAATTTTTAGCAGTGGTTCTGTTGGGAATTTGTGTTTGCTGATAGTCCCTTGTGGTATTGTATTGCAGACGGGGGCTATTGTGTGTATTTGTTGTTTTGCAAAATTTTTGCTGAGGTTTGATGTTCTAATGATAATTGGCTCAACGCCTGTTTGTGCGTAAAGGAGTTCATTCGAGGGATTGTGGAGTGGATTGTTCGGGTGTCTCAATTTTGTAAGTCGGCGTAAAGCTGTAGTTTCGGCCGTTTTAACATTTTTTATTGCCGGGTTGTTGCAGTTTAGCAGTATAGGGTGGCCATACTCTAGGAGTGGACGACAAATGCATTTGTAAATTTTGGTGGCCTGATTTATGGCGATCAGTTTATTTTTGAAAGTGATTTTTCGAAAGTGAGCTGCCCGGGCTATTGTTTTGGTCTTGGTATTTTTTGTGTGTATATTGAAGTTTAACTTACTGTCTATGATTATACCTAGATATTTAGCGGAGTGGCTAGGTTTGATTTCGCGGTTGTACATAGTAATTGAAGGAGTTGTTTCGGAGATATTGTGGTTAAAAATAATGAGTTTTGACTTGGTGGGGTTCGGCTTAAGGCGCCACTTGTTGAACCAGATCACGCACTTGTCGGAGAGCTCTTGCAATGATTGTATTGCCGCCGTCTTGTTTCTATTGTGGGAAATGAGTGCCGTATCGTCTGCGTATTGTAGTAAGTAGTTATTTTTGTCAAATTCGTTTTCGTCTAAAAGGTTGAAATTGTAGATGTCGTGACAGTATATGTTATAGAGTAGTGGAGAGAGCGGTGATCCTTGTGGGACGCCTTGTTCTGGTTGAAATCTGCGCGATAGCTGGTTTGTCACCTTCACTTGGAGAATGCGATCAGTTAGGAAGTTATGCGTGAGCCGAAGAAGGTAGTCTGGGCAGTCAAGTTTTCACAATTTGTATAGCAAACCCTTGTGCCACACGCTATCAAAGGCTTTGTTAATATCCATGAAAAGTGCAGTTGAATGTTTGTTAGTGAGTTTTGCTGTTTGTATATTCGCCGTCAATATCGTGAGTGGATGAATTGTTGACTTGCAGTTTCTGAAACCGAATTGGTAAGTTGGAATCTTCTCCCCAATGGCAGCTTCCAGTCGACCTTTAATGATTTTCTCGAGTATTTTCCCAAGCGTTGGAAGCAAAGTTATCGGTCGAAAGTTTTCTGGTGTATTATTGTCCATGTTGTGCTTCTGCAGGGTGATGATTGTACCGGTTTTCCAATCCTCCGGAAAGTAGTTGTTGTCTATGCAGTAGTTGTACATTTTTAGCATGAAGGAATGGATTTGTTTATCTAGCCTCTTGATAATTAACATAGGTACTTTATCGTGTCCTGGAGCCGAATTTTTCCCTTTTCTGATTATTGCCATGAGTTCTCTGTCGGTGATTGCTTCGTGTGCGTCGGGCTGCATCTCTGTGTCGCTGAAGAATTCGCTGTGCCATGCGTCCACTATCCTTTGGTTTGTGTCATCAAATTGTGCCTCTTCGGATTTGCTGAATGCTTCTTCGAAATGGTTAGCAAATATATTTGCTTTGCCAAGGTTATCTTGAATATGTACACCATTTATTACGAGGTCTGCCGTTATAGGATTAGGACTATAACCCGCGAGCTTTTTCACTGATTGCCAGTAATTTTTCCCCCTTTGTTTTTGTATTCCTTCGCAGGCTTTTAACCAGTTATGTGTTTTGAATTGCATGATCAGTATTTGAATAACGTTGTTCAGCCGGTTCATCGCTGTTTTCCGTTCAGGTGAGGGGCTATCCCTGTATTCTCGATACAATTTCCTTTTAGTTTTAATTAATCTTATGATGTGCGGTGGAAGATTATAAGAGAAAAAGTTGGGCAGGCTTGATGGGGTGTGTGCCCTGACCGCGCTGGAAAGACTTACTGTGAAGCTATTGATAATTTGTTGATTAATTGGAGTATCTTGGTTTGCGGTAAGAAAGGCCAATATGTCGGCGTTGATGTTCTAGGTGTTCGCTCCATTGTAGTTTAGACGGGGTTCTGTTACTTCTATCGGTACGGGCGTATTCCGGTCTATAGTTATAACGATCGAAAGGTGGTCTGATCCAAGATCTGGCGTTAACTCCACTTTTTTTATGGCTTTAGAGATGTTTTTTGTGTACAAAATCCTGTCCGGTGTTGTGTCCACATTGTTCGTCATAATGAAAGTTGGCGGGGTTTTGTGTTGGACGAAGTTCGATCTACTCATGAAGTCGTTAAGCTGTCGGTTCTTTGCTGGGTTAACATTAAGATCTCCTATTATTAATGCGTATTTGAATCTGCATGCTTTGATAAAAATTGTATTGTCTATGGCCGCGTGTGGGTGGATGTAGATAAGAAAGATATGGAGCTGGTCGTTGTTGAATGGAATGGCGATGTGCATTGCTTCATTTCTGTGATCATTTATGGTGATCGCATTTTGTTTTTTAGGCCTCAGTGCTGGTTCTATTTGCAACATACTACCACCTCGAATGTTCGTGTTTGTTATTCGTCCGTGTTGTTTGAAGCATTTCCAATCTCGATATTTTGTGTTGCTGTTTTCGTTACTTTTTGTCTCAACCAGTGCCACGCAGTTGATATCATTTTTTTCAATGTAATTATTAATTAGTAGTTTCCTTTTTGGGTAACTGTTTATGTTGGCGTACAGAATTTTAAGGTTGGCCATCGTTGGTCACATGACATTTACCGGTGGTTGTTTCGGTTGGGGATGGTGCGTCTGGATTTTCAAGGTCAAACATCAGAATGTAAATCCTGCTTCCGGCGAACACGGCCGTCGAATCGATTTTGAATTCCGTTATAAATCGTTTTTTCAGTTTGGCCAGTAGTTCCTCCCTGTTTACATTTTGCGGTTTGTTAATTTTGTTGACGTACGTGTTAATAATGTGGTCATGTACTGAGATGGCAGCGTGAATGGGGTTGTTTTCGGTGATGATTCGGTCAAGCTCTGCCGTTTTCTTGTTGATGGACTTAATGGGAATATTGGGTATTCCTTCGATGGATTTTGTCGGCCTCAGCGGGCATTTGAACGACCACGCGGCGTGATCTGTGGCCTTACATGCCAAGCACTTTGGCTGGAGATCTGTGCTGCAGCTTGTTGTTTTGTGGGCGCCATTGCATTTCTCACATGTCACCTTGTTGGGGCAATTTGCCGTAGCGTGCGTAAATTGCATGCATTTGCTGCATGGCAGGGGTGCTGGTGCTGGTGGAGTGCTCGGATATGTGGGGTAGTGTTTGTTCAGGAAGAAAAGCCCCTCATTCATTAATTTTTGGAAGGAGTTTTCACACCCGGAGATCACTCTAATTAAGGAGGTTGGCTTGTTTGTGGCTTTTGAGATGATTCTCTTGCAGTATCTGTGAGTGATTCCTTGTTCGATTAATATCTTGCTCACTGTGTCGTCTTCGAGGTCACGTTCCACTGAGGCTATGACTGCAGAGAATGTGGCTGTTGGCGTGTTGTTGGAGGGACTTTTTTTGTTAGAGGTGGTTTCCGAGTATGCAGATATGCTCTTGTTTTTTGTCAGCTTGTCAAGGGATTTCGAGAGGTTCTCCCGACTGCTGTCAGATTTCAGCAAGAATCCTTTTGACGTTTGTAGTATTATGTCATTGTTGTTTGGTTGAATCGATTGCCATAAGGTCGCTAATTGAATTCTGCTGATAGCTGTCTCCGTGTTTATGTAGTATAGATGTTTGAATTGCTTTTGCTTTTGTCTTCGCTCTATGTCTCGGGCTGAGTAATTAATAGAGCCGTATGTTGATGTTGATGGTTGCGGATTAACGATGTTGCATGTACCCGGATTCGCTGCCGAGGTATGAGGTAGTTGGAATAGCGCTGGCCGTTTCGGCCGGCTGGCTAACTCCTCTTGGCTTAGTGGCCGATCGTCATTTGAACTTCTCGATCCTTTACGCGGTCTGCCTCTTTTTCGGCGGGTTGTTATCGCTGGTGAAAAGTCTCCTTCACTTTCTTGATCCATCTGTGATGTGTCGCTCATTGTCATGCACTACCACTGCACTATTCGCGCTAACACTCACAAATTCACATAGGCTGTTGTACTATTACTATCAGTATAGAAGCTCGCGTAGCAATTTGAAACACGTCCGGCTCGCACCGTGTCTCAATCGAGACTGGAATTTTCTTATTATATTATAATTTAATGATACCATAAAATTCTTAATTATATTATAATTTAATAGTATATTAAAATTCTTAATTATAATAATTCTACTTACAATACTTTTTTGATATTATTAAAAAAAATATGACTGATTATCTTTTATATTATTTAGTATATTAATAATATTATTTATATAACATTCATGTTCATTTTTAATTTTTATTATTTCATATTCTAAATTCTTACATTTCTTAATATTTTTATCAATAAGTTCTTGTGTATTATTTCTTTTTAATGATATATTTTTATAATCTCCTTTTAATTTATCCATCTTTCCATATATTTCATCTGAACATTTTTTATCATTTTCTTGTAAATTATATATTTTAGATTCAATATGACTAATTTGTCTTATAATATAATTAAGTCTTATTTTACTAGCATTTATTGTACTTTCTATACTTTGTATTATTATATCTGTATTGCTAATAAAAGATTCTATATCTTCTATCTCTGTATTAATATTTTTAATAATAACGCTTTTACTTATCAAAGATTTAAAATCTTCTTTAGATTTAATAAAATAATTAATTTTATTAATTAAATTATTATTTTCATTTTCAAGGTTTTTTATTGAGAAATTCTCTTTATTTAATAATTCTTTCATTTCTTTTAATAATGATACTAATTTAGTTGGATCACTAACTATTTGTGTTTTTAAACATTCTATATCTTGTTTAAGATTCATTACTAATAATTGATATGAATTTAATTTATCATTTAATTCATCCCTATCCATTTTTATTTTATCTGTCTCATTTACTAAATTTCTTTGTATTTTTATAATATCTTTAAGTTCAATATCTAAATCATTAATTTCTTTATCAAGATTATCTTTATTCTTATTTTGTATACTTAAATTATTCTTTAGATTTTTTAATTCTTTTTCTTTAATTTTTATTTTCTTTTCAATATCTTCTTTAAGAATATTTTTTTCTTCATTCATTTGCTTGATTTTATTATATAATCCTTTTTTTGTATCTCTAAACATTGAATAATTAACTACATAACTTAAAATATTAATTAATCTTCTACTTTCACAATTAATATCTTTAATATTAAAATCATTTAAACCTATTTTACCTAAAAAAGTATACATTTTTTTATAAATTATCATTTGGTATAAAGATTCATCTCCACTGTAAATAATTTCTGTATTAGTAAAATATATTAATAAGTTTTCATATAGTCTTAATAAAAAAATATTACTTGGTTTTAAAATATCTGATTGTCTTAGTTCAATTTCTATATCATTAAAATATTGTACTATTTCTTTTAAGGGAAGATCTGGTACAGAATTATGCATAATTAAGGGTGAAAAATATTTATAATAAAAATAATAAAGTTTGTTTGTATAAAATTATAAAAGAGAATTAAAAATTAAAAAAAAAAATATTAAATATTTTTGCATAGAATTATTAATGAGAATTAAACAAGTGATATTAAACATAAATATTTCAATTTAATCAAATAAAAATATTTAAAACGTATTGAATTTCAAATAAGGAAAAAGAAATTATCAAAAAGTTGTAATACTGTAGAAATAAAGATATAACCACGTAATTTTTAATATAAAATATGATGCAGAATACAATTTAATTAGATTAATAAAAATTAGGGATTAATTGCTAAGATCGGATAAGATGGTTAAACAGAATCTCAAACTAGACTTAGCAATAAAAGAGTACAATATTATTTTCGAAAAAAATTTGGCATAACAATAGTAGCATCATTCAACAAGGATTGAATTTTATTGGGTCGTAACAAGAGCGTTGGTTCATGTGCATTTCATCGGGGTTATAATTTTATAAAACAGCCTTAAAGAATAGACTTAATATTTTTTATTCAAAAGTATTAAAATATTAAATTAAATTTATAAAATATTTTTCTATCCCTTTTTGCAACATTATACTCTCATAAAAACTAAATTAAGTATTCAGACTGATTTTCAAACCTAGTACCTATTTTTTTAGAAAATACTTTGATTCTAACCACAAATCTATCATATTTTGGGTGTAAATAGTTGGATCATTTGGGTCAACAAATTTTAAACTATACTTAATCGTTAATGTAGCATTTCAGGCATCGTCAAATAAGCTTTCTGATATGCTACCCATTGATTAGTGATTATAGTCGTGCCAGGTAATACTTTCTCAGTAATTATTCTAGTCATCGTTTTCTAATTTCGATTAAGACCAGAAATTATAAAACATTTTAAACCACGTTCAATTTCTACAACGAAATATTGTTCATTTCGTAATCTGCATCTATTGTATTTTGCTGTAAAAACAAATTTATATCGATTTTCACGATTTTACTACTCCCGTCTAAATTTTTTCCATCAATTCTATAACGATTAATATAAACATGGCTGCAAATTGCTTCACGAGCTAAGTCGGTAAGCTTACTGATGATTCTACGAACTCTATCTGTCTCAAATGTGATATCTCCAAACATCTTAACTTTCATATACTCATATAAAATTTATAAAAATTTCTTTAAAAGAATATTTGTATTCTTTTAAACTATCTTCTCAAATTGTTTTAGTAACAGTAAATGGTCTTTACAGCGCAATATAAATCCATCAATTGCTGAACTATATTTTAAATAAGTAAGTTGTGGTAAGCCTTCGCACAAATCGACACAGTTAAAGTTTTTTTTTTATTTTGCACAGCGAGAAACTTGATTGCTAACTATTTCGTATGTAAAAATGCTTGTAACAAAGTTTTTATTGATTATCGTAGCTATAAAATCTTTTTCTTTAAATGACAAATTGATCTTCTACAAATTTTTTTTTGACTTGCTTTTGGCATTATAGGTATTTTATAAAAAAATTTTAAACTTGATGAAAAGCAGAAGAACCCATTTAAAAACTTTTAGATAAGAATTCCTAAATTTCATTAGCTATCATGATACTAAATTAGAAAAGTCTAAAATTTATATCTTAATCTTAAAGAGACATTTTCGGTCTACTAATTTTAATCTTATTGTGCAGTATTTAATTGTATTTTCGGTGGTGTACAAAAAAATGCAATTTAAAAAGACTATAAAATGTTTAATTTAAAAAGTATTAGAACAAAAAAAATTGACTTTTTTTAATGTTAATTCTCTTCTTTGAATTATTTTTAGTCAATTCTTTTTTACTATTGCTAAAATTAAATTTTACAATTTAGCTGTGAAAAATAACCACAAATTGTAAGTTTATACTTAGTATGCTTCCTTATGAAAAAAACTTACCTACAACTTTTTATAATACTTAATTTTATTTTTATAAGTTTTTTATTAATTCTTTTCCATTCTTCTTTGCCATATTCAATTAATCGATTTTTATTTTGAGAATTTTTTATGGATAGATCAACCCTAAGAAATTCTATAAGATTTAAATTTGGGGATCGTGAGGGTCAATTCATTAAGTTAATATCATTTTTAATATAATATTCTTATACATGTTTACTTATATGCTTCAGGTCGTTATTTTGTTAAAAAATAAATGAATTAAGTTTAAACACTCAATGCTTATCTTCATTAAAGTATTAAAAATCTTTTTATATGCACTATGTCGAAAAAAAACGCATATTTTAAAAATCATCTTAAGTTAATCAAAAATTTATATTAAAAACTTAATAATAAATAAAATTATAAAAGAAAGTATTACCCTAAATCACTTTCTTTAGCTCAATATGAATTATGTACTAATAATGTTTTTTCCCTCCAAAAAATAATTGTCAAAAAAATAATGCATATTAATTAAAAAAAATAAAATTCCCTCCTAAAAATATAAATTTACATAAAATTTGAAACCCATATAAGTATGAGTTTGTCTAACTTTCTTAAACACAAAATCTTAATACTCAAGGAACAAGGACATAATCAAAAAAGTATAGCTGATGAATTAGGTATAAGTCAGTCGACAGTATCCAGACTGTATAAAAAATATGAGATTAAGGGTTCTTTAGAGCATTTGGGTGGAAAAGGGCGACAAAAAAAACTTATAACAGAAGTTAAACAGGTGATAGATAAAGAAAATGAAAAAAATAGTTTTTTATCTTTGAGACAACTTTCTGTTGAAGTTATACAAAGGACAGGAATTTCAATAAGTTATCAAACTATTAAAAATCATTATAATAGGAGAAATGTTTTCTCATATAAAGTATTGAAGAGACCACTTTTAAAAAAAATCCATAGAGAATCAAGATTGAAAGCAGCTAAAGAATGGATAATGATGGATGAGAGTCTAAGAAAAAGAATAATTTTTGGCGATGATAGAATTTTTAATCTTTTTTATTCAGATGGGAACGTTAAAGTATGGAGAAAGCCGGTCGATGGTTTAAATTCTAAGCATTCCTTAAAAACTGTTAAACATGGGGGTGGTTCGGTGATGGTTTGGGCATGTTTCTCATATTACGGGAAAGGAAAACTAGTTTTTATTGATAATACAATGACAGGAGCATCCTACGTAGCTCTTTTATCGAAAAATCTCAAGTCATCTGCAAGATTAATGGAGCTTTACGATTTACTTTTCAACAAGATAATGATCCCAAACATACCTCGAAGATATCTAAAGAATATTTTGATAAAAATGGAATAGATTTGTTAATTTGGCCATCACAAAGCCCTGATTGAACCCTATTGAGAATCTTTGGGCCTTAATGAAACCTCTGGTAGCTAAATTGCAACCTAAAAATATAAAAGAGCTTAAAGACGCTATTACAAAAGTTTGGAATGATTTAAAAAAAGAATTCTTAAAGAAATTATCTTTAAGCTTTGTTAAACGTGGTTTAAAGGTAATAGAGATTAAAGGATGGCATATAAACTATTAAAATTATTTAATATGCGTTTTTTTTTAACAGTAAATAAATTTGTAATATGGACACCATAAAATAATTATATATATAAAAAAAAACTACACTTGTGTTTTATTTATTTTTAAATGGTAATCTTTGGCTTTTAATTACACAAAATGATAAATTTTATTTATGATTTCTAATATGCGTTTTTTTTTGACACAGTGTACATATCTATCGATCTTTTCATTAATTACATACAATTCGCCCATACCGTGATTGTTAAACATTCCCAAAGCATATTGCTTCCATCTCCATGCTTAACAGTTGTAGTCAAATTTTCGCAATGTAGTCTTGTATCATCTTTACCACGTACGTATTGCTTAACATCTAAGCCAAAAAGATTAATATTGTTATATCACTCTAAATGAATCCTTTCCAATCTTTATCTGTAAAGCATTTTTTCTGACCTGTGCCGTCAAAACGCTTTACATTTAAATTACAATCATTTCTAAAAGAACTATATAATCTCAAACTTTACCATGAGACTTTTAATCTATCAGTTTATACCATTGATAATCTTCAATAGAAATCCAAAAAAATAATTTACCTTGTAAAAAAATATTATCCAAAACATTATACAACTACTTATATTTAAATGTCATAATAATTCGGTGTAATAATGTGTACTAAAATGAGATATTAAATGTATATTGTAAAATATTTATTTATTTCTTTTCTTCCGCTGAAGATATAATTATTGAATTCATGCCCCATTTTTTGTCGTCTAATGAATCTTTATTTTTTTTATACTTTTTATTTAACTTTGATTTGTAAACATTTTTTATTTCTTTTGTATTAAACAAATATAAAACCTGCATACCTGTGAAAAATTGATGTTTATATTTCCCAGTTTCTTTGCATACATCTATCTTTCTATAAGACGATTTATTTTTTTTACTTACATATAAATGATGTTCCTTACCATACTGAAAACCTCTTGAGTTTATATTCTTTGCTTTTTCTTTTGATTTTTCTATGTTTTTTAATGATATTTTTTTAATGTACCGTCTAGCATTGACTTTTTTTTGTTCTAGGTAATTTAGAAAACTTGGCGAATTTAAAGTTTTGACAACAATAGGTTTGTGTTGAGATAAGATTTTGTCAATAGTATCATAATTTCTTATTTCTGTAACCTGCGCACGCATATCGGTTTCGTCTCCGTCTGATTCATTACCTTCTATGTATTTAGGTTTACTCAATTCAACGTGTTCTTCAACAGGTTTCGATAATTCATCTATCTTTATTTCTTTTTCTTGAGTATTATTATCATTTTCATATTTATTTTTATTTTTATTTTCATTCTCAACTTCTTCTAAAGCGTTTTCTTTAAATGGGGCTTCGACAAAATATGTTTCGTTTGAGTCTAAATTATATAAATGACTCAAATTAAATTCAATATCTGGTACTGACCATTCTGCATCTTCTTTTAAATCACTTTGAACTTTAGGATATTTAAGAATAGAATATAATCTTAATGTACAAATATAAGAAAAGATAAACCTCAAAAAATTGATCATTTTTACAATAATCTTGCTCATTGTTAAGTTTATATTTGAGTCATTCATGTTATTATTAAACACACGGATTTCATTTTTTGAAGTATCAGGAAGATCTTTTATCCCTTCTTCTGATTTTTCTAAATCGTGGATCATATCGTCATTTTTAAACTTAAAAGTGCAATCTTTTGAATTACTCTCTACTGTACTGAATAACTCTAAATTATGATCTGTATGTTGACCATCAATGATCAACATACTCTCCTCATTTATAAACACCTCTGCAATGTTTTTTGTTGAATCATAATTATTGACTTGAGAATCATCAATAATTAATTTATCAGTAGAAATTATTTCAAAGCAGATTTCATGCTGTTTACAATCTTTTGTAATCTCATTAAGTTTATTAAAATATTTTAAATAGTCATCATCATTGACTGGTGAAAAACTCTCTATAAGACTTACACTTAAAGATAAATCTTGATGATATCTTTGATCATCATTGTTGTTAATAGCATTTCTGCATACTAAAGTACCATCTATCAAAGAGACAAACTCAGCAATAAGAACATTCTTATCTGAGCACATATCAATCTTTATAATAAATTTCCCTTTCATTATTTGTTTACAACTAATTTCAATTTTAGTTATTTATGAAACAAGGTAAACAATGTATAGAAATTATCGAAATATGAAAATTGACTTTGGATAAATCGACTTAATTTTAATTTATGAATTTTATTTTTCTGATTTCATTCTGATTTTAGTGTTTGTTTTTATTTGACTTAAAATTAGCTTGATACGTCATCAGGTGATTTTTACTAGATCTTAATTAACTGATATTACATATATGATAGTAATACATATTAATGAGATCATATTATAAATCATAAATGATAACGTATAATCTGGTAAGCTAAAATATAATTGTTGTAATATTACCATCATTGGTCTTACAATAGACCAATGTATATATGACTTCTCAAACTTGATGTAAGTCAACGAATCTATTTGTAGAACATGAAACATCTGTTTCATAAATCAATATAAATACAAACTTTTTGTATTGGGAAATGTTAAACAACGCAAACGAATTAAACGAATTAGGTAAATCTAACAATAATATATCATATGAAACATTTAAAAACATAGAAAATAATTAGATATGATATTAAAAATATTAAAAAGTCGAAGATATCAATAAGATCTATTGAGATTAATCTTAAAATAACATTCTATTTAAATAAAACTTAAGCATAATAAATTCGACATGATAACTAATAAAACAATTACATTATTAATCATTAGACCTTAATTATGTTACGAACTTATATAGAGGCGATACAATAAGTTGATTCGTTAAGAGATGACTGTTGCCAGAATGCTGAAAGAGTTTTAGAAAATTAAGAGATCATTTAGTCTTTTATCTATTTAGAGATGCTCGAGAAGGTATTTCTGAAAGAGCTGGTAAAGAGTCATAACTTTACAGATTTGTAACTTGAAGATTAAAAAAAAGAACTTTTGATGAAAGTAGAGAAGAGGAATAAAAGATAAATTAATAAGGCTTATCGAGATAAATGAAAAGATATATAGCACTGTGGAGGAATCAAATAATAAATGGTGAAGATAGGACAAGGGTAGACAGTTGAGATGCTTATTTTGCGATAGACTGTGGCACATGGCAAGAAATCGTAATTTAAGAAAATCTCAAGAAGCAAAAAGTGTTGAAAGTCAGACATCCAGTCAAACACAATATCTAATCAATTATATATCAAAGAGTGTTTCTAACGACATTAATTGGCTAAATTTTAAAATAGATATACTACCAGCTTATTTGATACTTAAAGAATAATAGAAAATTGAATCTACCTCAACTTTTGTGCCAAATTAAGTTTGATAAATTAAAAAACCTAAATCATTTTACGAATTAAAAAAAAATTAAGAACTATAAAAATAAGAAAAAAATCAAAACCAAAATTAATGAACCATCTAAATATTTTATTGATAAATCAGACCTTCTTAATGTGTAGACTCGTCTCTATGCTTTATATTCTTTTTTAAACCACAAAAAATCAACTAAGAGCATAGGTATACTTTCTTTATTCAAACCATTACGAGCCCTATATTCTTGCTTTAGATAACTCCAAAGATTTTCAATTCTATTAGTATAAATGCTTTCAGTTGTTAGAAATCCTTGTGGATGATTTTCTTGTTGGTGTAAACTACAAAATTCGTGTACTGCTCTGGGGTATGATGGGTAACCGTCTGTTGCTATAGTTGTACCTAGAATTACTTATTTTCTAAACACTTAAAGCAAAGTTTGCCATTTACGATTAGGAACTAATTTTAAAGAGAACAAAGAGCTATTATTATTATTTAAAACACCTACTACGATCCATTTAATCCCTTCCATATCGTCAAGTGTATCACTTGGATTACTTATAATTTTCCATTGCATATAGCAGTCTCGTCTACTTGAATTTTTAGACCTTGTCCACCTATTTTTTTACTATACCTCTTTGACTAGATATAACAGACTTAATTCTATCTTTTAGCTTATATAAGTGTTTTCTGAAACTTCGCAGTAAAACGATCCTTAATATATATGAAGCCAAAGAAGCCAAGATTGAAAACTCCTAGGATTTTACAAAAATCAATTTAAATTTTTTAGTTTAGTAACGGATTTTATTGATGATCTTCTTCTGCAGCTTATATTTTTACAAGTAAAGCCTATGCCATCAACAGATTCTCTATAAGAATATATAACCATCATCGATCCACATGTTGCATTCTTACATAGTATCTGACTAGGAACTGCATTGCATCGTTGTAAAAGCCTTAATGCTTCATAGTTACCAGTAAATTACTAGAATATTGTGATCAATTTTTACTATCAGAATCAAAGACAACTTCTTTTTTATCTTTACCTCAACTTTTTGTGCCAAAAAAAAGATTAGATTGATCAAATATCGGGGTTTGAATAAAAAGAGTTTTTACTTTATCGAATTTAATTTGGCACAAAAAGTTGAGGTAGCCCCAAGATTTTTATTTTTGTAGCCCCTATAATGAGTATTTTTAAATTAAAAAACATATTTTTTTACAGGTATATAGACGCAGTTAATTATCGGGTTAAAAGAAATGCTTTAACTAAAAATTCGATTATGTAATTGTACATCACCCGGATCTCGACGAAAGCCTATTTTAATTATGAAAATAATTATTAGTCTAATAGAGAAAATTTACTTGAATTTTTAGATGCACTTAACAAGGATGTCAAAAGATATTATCTATCAAGAAAGACACTATTTTTAAACAAAATAAGTGTGGAATGGTACTCTTTTTCTTGCCAAAAAAATAATCATTCACATTATATTTAATTGGGCTTCTACTGGTTCTTTAGATATACACTATGTTAAAATAAACAGAAAATCTTGTAAGTTAATTTTAGCAAGTTTATGTAATAAATGTTATGAATAAATAACATTTATTTGGTATTAATTCGATTGTTTTGCTCCTATTATTCACGAATCGATACATCCTTTATCTCGGACGCATGCGCCACACTAGCTTCTAGGCTTATATCATTACGAGTCACTACTTCTTCTATATAGACCTCGCGGCGAATTTCCATGGTCAAACTTTCCAGGGTCATCTTCAGGATCCTAGTTTGTATATATGCCTCAATTCGGTCATCAAGATTTAACTCTGTTCTATATTGTCGATGAAACTTAGTTACTACACCGTCCCACGTTACCACATAATGGATTATTCTCGACTTAAACTTGTAGAGAGATGCACAATGATTTGCCAACAGATCATATTTATGCTTTTTCTCTGTCTCCACAGTTCTTAAATTATCAAACCAGTAATTCCCACTTCAACTATAATGATTTCTTGCCTTCTCTTGTCGACAATATATATGTCTGGCTTATTATATTTCACTTTTATGGCGCTCTGTATTCGTGAGTCAACCCTAATTTCGACATCTTTAGTTGAGATGCATTCTTGGAGTGAGTGGTTTCTCATTTTCTTATTCTCAGTTAGTCCATAATTTAAGCATATTTGGAGATGTATACATCGAAGAGCCTCATTATGTCGTCTCATATAGTCGTGCGCTAGCATTCTCTCGCATTGTGTTGCCATATGATCGACTGATTTACTCTTGTCATTGCAATGGGGGCACTTGGTTTTCTTATCAAAAAAAATATTTCTATCTTGGAGTGCACACAGTGCACCTTCTTCTCTAGGAGACATATTGCCTTTAGTCAGCCAAATTGAGGATTCTTTTATGCTCGCTATTGGATCTTCACATAGTCTATACACTTTTGAATGATTATATTTGTTTCTGTTACGTCATGGCTCGACGGCCGAAATTTGCTATAATAATAAATATATTTTATATTGATCAAGTACATGAAAATTTAAAGAAAAAAATTTTAAAAAAACTTCTTTCACATTTTAATATTTTAACTAAACAATAAGTAATTTTTACTACGAATTGTTGTATGCACGTATATGTGCATATATATATGTATATGTATATGTGTTTGTACCTAGATCTGTATGTGTATTTTGCAACGGATCCTCATGAGAGTTTTCGTTGCACCTTATCACGCGCAACGTACAATTTAGCTAGCCTAAGCAGTCCCACGCGTTGACGAGACGCAGTCGAGTACCAGAGACTCTTGCACGAGCGATAACACGCCAAGACGAAACACCGGTGGATGCTGGGACCCGGGGTCGCGCTACTAAGAAGTTCGATAAGGACCCACGGGAACTGCAACTAAGCAGAATTCAGAGTTAAACGCAGAGGGGATAATTCGGTCGTCCCAGCCACAATTAATATTTAAAACTTTAGTTCTCGACGCGAAACGACACGGTGCACACCTCTTCTAAATACAACAGAGTGTTCCCTACAGCGATCAAACTCCGGGTTTTCTTTGTTCTTCAGATCAGTAATTAGCGGGGTATTCAGTCGGATAGCAATCGCTCGTGCTGGAGTCTCACCGGGACTAACCCTAGCTAAATGTAAGATCAAAGGCTCGTCATTTTCAATAATTATTTCAATTTAAATCCACTTTACAACTATTTCAATTAAGTTATATTTCAATTAAAATTACAATTAATTTGAAACCATCGTTCTTGAATAGTTGTTTCAATTTAAATTCACTTTACAAATTATTTCAATTAAGTTACTTTGTATTTAAACCTCCGTTTCTCGAATAATTATTTCAATACAAAATTTCAATTGTTTAAAACCATCGTTCTTGAATAGTTGTTTCAATTTAAATTCACTTTACAAATTATTTCAATTAAGTTACTTTGTATTTAAACCTCCGTTTCTCGAATAATTATTTCAATACAAAATTTCAATTGTTTAAAACCATCGTTCTTGAATAGTTGTTTCAATTTAAATTCACTTTACAAATTATTTCAATTAAGTTACTTTGTATTTAAACCTCCGTTCTCGAATAATTATTTCAATACAAAATTTCAATTGTTTAAAACCATCGTTCTTGAATAGTTGTTTCAATTTAAATTCACTTTACAAATTATTTCAATTAAGTTACTTTGTATTTAAACCTCCGTTTCTCGAATAATTATTTCAATACAAAATTTCAATTGTTTAAAACCATCGTTCCTTGAATCACTATTTATTTTTGAGAACTCACTGAGATTTTTCGTTCTTAACCTCCAACTCCCTACCTTGGCGTTCTCTTTGCTTACAACCCTTCGTCCAGCTTATCAGCTTGACGTTGGTGTTCTCTTTGCTTACAACCCTTCGTCCAGCTTATCAGCTTGACGTTGGTGTTCTCTTTGCCTACAACCCTTCGTCCAGCTTATCAGCTTGACGTCGGTGTTTTCTTTGCTAGAAATTTTCCTCGAACCCCCAAGTCTCAACTAATTACCCTATCTAGATGGTAAAACGAAAGCGAGCTGGGAAGAACATTCAAAAACGAAAACGGCAATGTAGAGAGCAGGAACCAAATAATTCGAGTGAAAATTTGGCGGGGCCTAGTTTGGGTGAGACCTATGCTGTCGCCAGTAATCCGACAATTAAAGTGCCAGCCCGAAACCCCGGGGGGAAATTAACTTTACCAGTGTGTACGGTGATCGGTGTACCTGCTATCAGGTCTTCCGTCATATGTGAGGAAAGACCGGTGGGGTATAACGGTCCAGCCATTCACCAAGAGGATATTCCTCTGTTCGATATCGGTCGCCACGAACGAGCTGTTGAGGTGTTTGTGACGCACGAAAACAACGAACAAGGTGGAGAACCAAGAGCATTGGATCTCCACGAGCTCTCAACCGAAAGCGAGAACAGTGGCGAGGAGTCATCAGCGGCGGACGAAGACGACACTTGGGAAGAGACGCAGGATCCCGAAATACACATTCTAGTCCAACCATAAATTACAGGAAAATCAAAACCTATAATTGTGTAAGCCACAATTTAATATCGCGCCGACTTTGTGCTTCGATCCCAGTCCGGCACATTCCGGGCTAAAACGAGGCAAAGAAAGAACGTTTAGCTTCGTTGCGTTAACCCTCAAAATCCATGACGTAACAGGTTAATCATATTTTTGGTGGCAGCGGTGGGATTAATACATTGTCGAAGCGCATATGACCTCTACCCGTGACCGAAGGCTGCAATGAATAAATAATTTCGGGGTGCAGTAATTATCCGATCGTAATTTCATTGTAAACTCTCTTGAAAATAGATATACCAGCGCCCGATCTGGTTATCAAAAAAAAAAAATAAAAAATAAAAAAAAAATAAATAAAAAAAAAAATAAAAAAAAAAAAAAAAAATAAATAAAAAAATAAAAAATTAAAAAAATAAATAAACATGGGTTCTGGAGACGACGAAAAGCCAACGGAACGGTCACCACGGGAACTTCTTACGGAAGGAGAACTGATGGAATTACAAAACCAACTTTTAGAGAATCAAAAGCAACAAGTCTTACGCGAAAAGAGTTTCGATCTTCGAGAAGAAGATATCCTCGTTCGCGAAAATCAATTGCGTACTCGTGAAAATACCTTAATTTCTCAAGAACGCGAACTCTCGACACGCGAAATAGAACTCGAAGAGCGCCTCGTAGACGTGCAACAACGTGAAGTACTATTTTCAGAAAATAAATTACCTACAACAGTAATAGGCGACGCAAAAGCGGTAGATAGTCTTCGCCGTGAACTCCAATCCTTGAGGAGGGACTTAGAAAATGTTAAGCACCGGTCGCGTACTGTCTCCGTTGTACATGCCGAAGAGGAAATAAAAGATCCCGATGCCTTTGAAACCAACGGATTAACTGCGCGGTTGTCATTCAAGGATGTACTCGAATCAGTACCAGTTTTTAACGGCGACACGATCCCGATTCTTAAATTTACCCGCGCATGTTTGAGAGCAAAGGAGTTATTACCATCAAGCCACGAATCTACATTTGCGCGCCTCCTACGAAATAAATTGCGCGGACGAGCTTACACTGCCGTGGAGGACGATTCCTTCTCGACAGTGAAGGCATTCACTGACCGTTTAAAAGAACTTTTCGGGGCAGCAAAAACGATAAATCAATATAAGGGCGAACTCGGAAGTATCGTTAAGGGCAAAAACGAGCACGTCCTTGATTACATTAGCCGCGTAAACGACCTCCACGCCGTTATCCTCGAAGGAGAAACACTAAACTGCGGGAGCTTATCCCTAAAACAAAAGCAAAATCTGGAGGCCGACACCCTCGAGTGTTTCATAATGGGTCTACCTCCCGATTTTCGGCTTAGATTGAGGTTCGAGGGTTACGATGGGCTTTCCAGCGCGTTCACCCGGGCAGTAGGAGTGGAAAAGGATTTGGAACGCGACCGAACTCAATTCGCGGAAAAATCGACGGTATCTAGACTATCGAACGCGCAATCACAACCGGGATATTATCAGATGAAAGTATCGAAGTGCGAACATTGCAGTCACCCGGGACATCCGTCAGAAAATTGTTGGAAAAAATTCCCTGATAAACGACCGGAGCGATTCGCGAGATCTAAAAACGCGGATTCCGAAAACACGACTGAAAAATCGCTTCAAATCTGTTCCTATTGCAAGAAACCCCGACACGACGCATCCGAGTGCAGGTCAAGGATAGCCGACGAGAAACGTAGGCGTCCGGGAAACGGAACTGCTCCCTTGGAAAGTCCGGGCGCGAGTCGCACGGGAGCAATGGTAGAACGCCCGGTGCGTATAGTTCAAGTCACCGATCCGTCCGATCAGCAAACGTGCGATTAAGAACCCACTCCTACGTACCGTCAGTGGAAATAGAGTCCCCTCAACTCCTTAGGAAAACCGAATTTTTAGTCGACTCCGGAGCCGACCCGAATCTAATAAAACAAGGGTGTTTAAGACCCGATGTCCCCATAGACGAAACGGATATTTTAAAGCTCCAGGGCATCGGCGAGGGTCCCGTCTATACACACGGTTCAACGGAAATCGACGTAATGGGTACGAATTCCGAATTTCACGTAGTAAACGACGCGTTTCAGATCGACCAAGGCGCGATATTAGGCGCGGAATTTCACGGAAAAAATAAAGCCGCAATCGATTGGGATAAGGAAGTCGTCAGTTGGAGTGACCGAGTAATACCATTTAAAGCCCAGGAGACAGTACTACTGCCTGGCCGTTCAAGCGTGGTTTATCATGTTCGCGTTCGAAATCCCGAAGTAAAGGAGGGATACATTCCTCGTATAAACGTCGCCGATGGGATTTACATTGGCGAGGCGGTCGTGACCAACAATAACGGCGCAGCCTATTTGCGAGCTTTTAATACAACCGAGGAGGATCTGGAGCTCACCGTTCCGGTGGTAACGCTGGGGGGATTCGAGTTCCTGCACACCATAGATTCGGAGGATATACAAAAGCATCATTATGGGCACGCTAGTGGGGTACGAACCGTCACGTCAGTCCCGATAGACAACGAGGCGCGATTTAAAAACCTAAAGTCATTGCTCCGCCTCGACCATCTCAACGATGAAGAGGTAGGAAGTGTCCTACGTACAATAAGGGAGTCACAAGACCTCTTCCATTGCCCAGGAGATTTTCTAGGCGTTACCAGCGCCATTAAGCACAAAATAACGACAACTGACGACCAACCTGTTTTCAAACGACAATACCGCTTTCCACCGGCACATAAGGAAGAAATCACGCGCCAGATAGGCGAATTGATTGACGGGCGTGTAATAGAACCATCGCAATCCCCATATAGCTCACCCCTGTGGATTGTACCCAAAAAGGCCGATTCGCACGGGAAGCCAAGGTGGAGGATGGTGATAGACTATCGCCATCTCAACGAAAAAACTGTGGGTGATGCGTACCCACTACCTAATATCGTAGAAATCCTGGACCAATTGGGTAGCGCGCGATACTTTTCAGTATTCGACCTAGCTAGCGGATTCCACCAGATCCCGGTAGAACCTTCCGACGCACATAAAACGGCTTTTTCAACGCCATTCGGGCATTACCAATTTTCACGGATGCCCTTCGGGCTTAAAAACGCCCCCGCTACGTTTCAACGTTTGATGGATCGGGCATTGTGCGGTTTACAGGGGGTAGAGTTGTTTGTATATCTCGACGATATTGTTATATATGCCAACACCCTTAAGGAACACGAAATTAAATTCAAAAGACTAGCAGACCGGCTGCGCAAAGCTAACTTGAAGCTCCAACCGGACAAGTGCGAATTTCTACGTAAGGAAGTATGTTATTTAGGCCATATCATTAGCGAGGACGGAGTTAAACCGGATCCTAAGAAGTTGGAATCAATACGGCAATATCCTAGACCAACGACCCCCACCCAGATTAAACAATTTCTTGGTCTGGCCGGCTATTATCGACGCTTCGTGGAAAATTTCTCGGGCATAGCTAAGCCAATAACCTTACTTCTAAAAAAGGGGGCCCCGTTCAAATCGACGGAGGCCCAGGAAAGAGCGTTTGATGAACTTCGAGACATTTTATGTAAATCTCCGGTACTACAGCACCCGGACTTCACTAAACCATTTATTATAACAACGGACGCATCGGCACTAGCGATCGGGGGAATAGTCAGCCAGGGAGACGTTGGCAACGATAGGCCAATCGCTTATACTTCGCGTACGTTGTCACCAGCCGAGATAAATTATTCGGTGATAGAAAAAGAATGTTTAGCAATAATCTACTCCGTCGATAGTTTTAGGCATTATGTCTACGGTAGAGAATTTATCTTAGTAACCGATCACAAACCATTGGTGTGGTTAAACTCTGTAAAAGATCCATCGAATCGCTTGTTCGGATGGCGCTTCAAGCTTGGCAATTACAACTTCAAAATTCTTTACAAACCGGGAAAGGCAAACAGCAATGCCGATGCCTTGTCGCGAAATCCTCCCGTAAATTGCAAAACCGTTTTCCTCGTCACACCAATTCGGGGATATGACGACCCAGATGGTCCAAATGACGAGGATGGCATAACGACGCGCTCGAAACGTCGTAAGAAAGAGCGGGACGATTTAGCCCGTGAAGGGACGTCTAGGGCAACAGGGTCTTCAAGACTCGAGACTATAGATGAACTTCTCGATTGTGACGCAGATACATCTGCGGAAACGCCTGGCTCGTCAACTGGCGAGACGGCTGGGGCATTAAACCCTCCACCGTGGGAACAAACACGCGTATCCGAACAGGAATCACTCGATAGCGATTCGTCCGATACGACAGACGCGTCTTCCAGTGGGGACGACGCCTCTGTCGTGGAGGACCCAATAAACGACTATGTAGTCATGGAAACACGCGATAGGCTTAGCATGCGTCTAGACAACTTGGCGTACTTCGTAACGACCAAAAATCAACCTGTCGACGAGGGCGCAAGGGAGCTCGCAGACCTGGGTACGATGCCCGCCAACAACTTCCTTACGCTCTCGAGAATTGCGGCAAAAAGGGTGAAATCCAAGGTATATTTTGCGATCCCGGTCAAGTGCGACCTGCGCGCGAACGTTGCTATCGAAGATCTCGAAGAAGGAATACAGTCACTTAAAGACGCGGTCACTGAACTTGGAATTAATTCTCTCAGCATAGCCAAGACCGAAAGTATCGATAATATACCTTGGAGCGAGGTGGTAGTATTGTTGCAAAACAACCTCGGCGAGCGAAATCTACGTTTAACTATATGTAATCAACTAGTGCGCGTTCCTCCCGAAAATGAGAGACAAGAGATAATCCGCGAGTGCCACGACTCCCTAGTGGGCGGCCACATTGGCGTGAACAAGACGTACTGGCGCGTCCGCGAGAACTTCTTCTGGAAGGACATGAAAATCTCGATTCAAAAATACATACAGCGGTGCGAAAATTGTCAGCTGAAAAAGTTAGTGCGCGTGAAAACTAAACAACCAATGATTATCACTGACACACCCGGTAGTGCTTTCGACAAGATCTCAATGGACATCGTCGGGCCACTCCCCATCACGGAAGAGGGTAACACCAACATCCTTACGATCCAAGACCTGCTAACGAAATATTCCGTCGCCATCGCTCTGAAGAGGACTACCGCCATCGATGTCGCCAACGCATTTACGAAAAATTTCATCGCACGTTTCGGCGCTCCCAAAGCCATGTTAACGGACCAGGGAACAAATTTTTGCAGTAGCCTGTTAAAAGGAATAGCGAGGAAATTCGGAATAAGGCAGTACCGGACAACGGCATTCCACCCACAGACCAACGGGTCAATCGAAAGATCTCACCACGTATTGAGCGAATACCTCAAGCAGTTCGTAGATCGCCGCCGCGAATGGGACGACTTGCTAGAGCTGGCTATGTTTTCATACAACACCAGTCGTCACGAGGGAACGGGCTTCACACCGCACGAACTGGTGTATGGAAAAATAGCAAGACAGCCATCGAACCACAACCGGATTGAGGAAAACCAGGACCCGACCTACGCCGAGTATCTGGAAAATCTTTTCAGAAAAATTCACGAACTACAGGATTTGGCGGCGGAAAATTTGCACCATGCCAAGGAAAGGTCCAAGGGTTATTACGACCGGAATACGAATCCACAAAATTTCAAAATCGGAGACATGGTTTATCTACTAAAAGAACCAAAAGGGGGGAAATTTTCCAACCAATACGTCGGGCCCTGCTCGGTAATAGAAATCCTCACTGGAGGAAATGTAAAAATAACTCTTAACGGACGACAGAAAATCGTCCACTCGAATAAATTGCGAATCCACAAGCAATAGCTTTTTAGCCGCGAACGCCACCAAATAAACGCGCTTTTGTTGCAGAGCGGAGACATTTCTGAATTAGTTGATATGGCCCGACCACCGCATGGACTGCGACAACCTTGCGTTCCACCAGGATGGATGAAGTTCGGGGACTTCAGGATTTGCTTCAGCGACCAATGGGGCCACTTTCGTAGGGCGAAGGTCCTCTATTTCGACAACAAAGAGAGCAATTTCGTCTTCCATTACCCGGGCGCGAGACAACTGTCGACCATCAACGCGGCGGACGTAGAATTGATTAAATTTAACGGGGAGGACTTTACGACGAGTGATTATACAACCTTCGTCGATAAATTCTCCCAGCACATGTATGTTCAACGGCGGTTGAAAAACCTCGCCCAACGACGAGAAGTTATGCGGCCGTGTGACCCCGTCGCCATACGAGGAAAGAGCTCCGCGACCCAACAGGGAACACATATCACCCTTAGGAAGGTTCACGTGGGACTTGGGGTGACATCGCTCATTGTTGCGTTCATCCTAGTCATTCTGGCAACATCAACGGACGCGCTCATCGGATACGACTGCAGTGGATCAACTCTGGATGTGACTACAATATCGCTAAAAGGAGTGGCTGACTGCGTAGTGCCGCCTGGAGACCCGGAACCCACGCAAGTCCACGTGCAACTTCTCCAACTCTCGGCATTCGACGACACCCTAGTTATTCAATGTAAAATCGAGATAACAAGGATAATCCATCATTGCGGCATGCACTCGCATAATTCTATAGTGCATGATGGCTTTCGCGAATACATACACGAGATGGACGAATCAGCGTGCAGAAGACTTCAGGAAACAGGCATCATTCGACTTGGATATGCGGCAGAAGTCGTCGGTCTGAAAAGAAACGAAACCACCACCAGGAGTCTCACACTGGCAGGATCCACTAGCATGGATGGCACATGCAGCGGTACACAATACAGTGACCCCTTCGGAACCTGGAGTGACGTAGTAGTGCACGCAACTGTGAAAATAACTCTATCCGCGTATCAGGCAGTGGTTAACCTACGCGCGGGAAAGATAATCCTCACGTCTGGGACTCAGTGCAAATTATCTGAAGGACAGTGCCTCGACGTAGAGGGTAACAGTGCGTTTTGGAACGTTGCCCCATTAGACTCATGTAACTTCAAAATGTACGACGTGCTTTACGACGGACCAGCAACCAAATTGCGCACAATGGAGAACGGTTCTAGGTTGCCGGATGTGTACACCCTAACGCCGGACTCCACGACGTTTGCTTTAGCTAAACGTTCTGAGTACCACGTGTGCGGTTATACGCTCATCAATACTGAACACCCAAAATTGTTTATTCTGGAAACGCGGAAAGGAGAATCATTTGCATCCCAGAAGAAAATCTCTGTAAATAATCTCGACATATTTGCCTACATAAACTCTAAATTCGTGTATGTGGAGAAGCATGTGAGAAAACAAATTACATCGTTGTACAGAGACGTAGTAGCTCAACGCTGCAACATGGAGCGCCAAATTCTCCAAAACGCCTTGTCAATCGCCGCTCTCCTACCAGAAAAATTCGCATATACGGTAATGAAAGGGCCAGGTTACATGTCCGTTATCGCCGGAGAAGTCGCTCATATAATAAAGTGCATCCCGGTGGAGTGCAAACTGCGCCGCACCGAAGAATGCTATCAGGAGCTACCAGTGGCCTATCGTAATGAGTCATTCTACTTGTCACCAACATCACGGACGTTAGTGAGATCGGCAACCATCATTACCTGCGACCCGATTATACCGGCTCAATATCAAATCGAGGGGACTTGGTACCGATTTAGCCCGCAACCAGTGGAAGTGCTAGCGCCTCGTGCCCTAGAACCGATGACCAGACCTTCATGGAAATATCAATCAGCTGGAAATCTCGCCAGTAGCGGCATCTATACTGAAGAGGACGTCGATAAACTGCGCGAGCGAATAATGTTCCCAGCGGAAAAACCAGCCTTGCTAAACAATTTAGCGCGAGGAAGCACTGGATACCAACTACCACCGGGAAGTATCTCAATAAAGGGTCTTCTCGACGAAGCTACGTTAAATCATCTCGCCGAAAACGCCGCCACCCGAATATGGAACGGATTTATGAAATTCGGTTCAGCAAGCGCAGGCATAATCGGAGTGTTTCTCGTAATACGAGCCATAAAAGTCGTGATCGACACGTGCATTCAGGGCTATGCAATCCACTCGATATACGGCTGGAGTCTACATTTGCTTGGAGCTATATGGAGCTCAGTGACCGGACTCCTGGTAACTCTGGGCAACAAACACAGACAAGGAGCAACGACGGACGTCGAGATTGGGCAGAACGCCCAGTCTCCCACAGCAGGACCACGACTGTACCCCGAACTACACCCGAAGCCTTCGCCACAGAAGATTTCATCTAAGAAGACTTCGACTGTACTTGAGGGCGTCGACCCCGTACTTTCTGCCCGCCTTGCCGGCTCTCGGACGCAGAGTCCAAACACTGCATCCAACTAAACGGGGGAGATGTTACGTCATGGCTCGACGGCCGAAATTTGCTATAATAATAAATATATTTTATATTGATCAAGTACATGAAAATTTAAAGAAAAAAAAAAACTTCTTTCACATTTTAATATTTTAACTAAACAATAAGTAATTTTTACTACGAATTGTTGTATGCACGTATATGTGCATATATATATGTATATGTATATGTGTTTGTACCTAGATCTGTATGTGTATTTTGCAACGGATCCTCATGAGAGTTTTCGTTGCACCTTATCACGCGCAACGTACAATTTAGCTAGCCTAAGCAGTCCCACGCGTTGACGAGACGCAGTCGAGTACCAGAGACTCTTGCACGAGCGATAACACGCCAAGACGAAACACCGGTGGATGCTGGGACCCGGGGTCGCGCTACTAAGAAGTTCGATAAGGACCCACGGGAACTGCAACTAAGCAGAATTCAGAGTTAAACGCAGAGGGGATAATTCGGTCGTCCCAGCCACAATTAATATTTAAAACTTTAGTTCTCGACGCGAAACGACACGGTGCACACCTCTTCTAAATACAACAGAGTGTTCCCTACAGCGATCAAACTCCGGGTTTTCTTTGTTCTTCAGATCAGTAATTAGCGGGGTATTCAGTCGGATAGCAATCGCTCGTGCTGGAGTCTCACCGGGACTAACCCTAGCTAAATGTAAGATCAAAGGCTCGTCATTTTCAATAATTATTTCAATTTAAATCCACTTTACAACTATTTCAATTAAGTTATATTTCAATTAAAATTACAATTAATTTGAAACCATCGTTCTTGAATAGTTGTTTCAATTTAAATTCACTTTACAAATTATTTCAATTAAGTTACTTTGTATTTAAACCTCCGTTTCTCGAATAATTATTTCAATACAAAATTTCAATTGTTTAAAACCATCGTTCTTGAATAGTTGTTTCAATTTAAATTCACTTTACAAATTATTTCAATTAAGTTACTTTGTATTTAAACCTCCGTTCTCGAATAATTATTTCAATACAAAATTTCAATTGTTTAAAACCATCGTTCTTGAATAGTTGTTTCAATTTAAATTCACTTTACAAATTATTTCAATTAAGTTACTTTGTATTTAAACCTCCGTTCTCGAATAATTATTTCAATACAAAATTTCAATTGTTTAAAACCATCGTTCTTGAATAGTTGTTTCAATTTAAATTCACTTTACAAATTATTTCAATTAAGTTACTTTGTATTTAAACCTCCGTTTCTCGAATAATTATTTCAATACAAAATTTCAATTGTTTAAAACCATCGTTCCTTGAATCACTATTTATTTTTGAGAACTCACTGAGATTTTTCGTTCTTAACCTCCAACTCCCTACCTTGGCGTTCTCTTTGCTTACAACCCTTCGTCCAGCTTATCAGCTTGACGTTGGTGTTCTCTTTGCCTACAACCCTTCGTCCAGCTTATCAGCTTGACGTTGATGTTCTCTTTGCCTACAACCCTTCGTCCAGCTTATCAGCTTGACGTTGGTGTTCTCTTTGCCTACAACCCTTCGTCCAGCTTATCAGCTTGACGTTGGTGTTCTCTTTGCCTACAACCCTTCGTCCAGCTTATCAGCTTGACGTCGGTGTTTTCTTTGCTAGAAATTTTCCTCGAACCCCCAAGTCTCAACTAATTACCCTATCTAGATGGTAAAACGAAAGCGAGCTGGGAAGAACATTCAAAAACGAAAACGGCAATGTAGAGAGCAGGAACCAAATAATTCGAGTGAAAATTTGGCGGGGCCTAGTTTGGGTGAGACCTATGCTGTCGCCAGTAATCCGACAATTAAAGTGCCAGCCCGAAACCCCGGGGGGAAATTAACTTTACCAGTGTGTACGGTGATCGGTGTACCTGCTATCAGGTCTTCCGTCATATGTGAGGAAAGACCGGTGGGGTATAACGGTCCAGCCATTCACCAAGAGGATATTCCTCTGTTCGATATCGGTCGCCACGAACGAGCTGTTGAGGTGTTTGTGACGCACGAAAACAACGAACAAGGTGGAGAACCAAGAGCATTGGATCTCCACGAGCTCTCAACCGAAAGCGAGAACAGTGGCGAGGAGTCATCAGCGGCGGACGAAGACGACACTTGGGAAGAGACGCAGGATCCCGAAATACACATTCTAGTCCAACCATAAATTACAGGAAAATCAAAACCTATAATTGTGTAAGCCACAATTTAATATCGCGCCGACTTTGTGCTTCGATCCCAGTCCGGCACATTCCGGGCTAAAACGAGGCAAAGAAAGAACGTTTAGCTTCGTTGCGTTAACCCTCAAAATCCATGACGTAACAGTTTCTAATTTCACTATATAGGACTTTTCTTTGTGATTCTATAACTTCCTCCGCTGTAACTATTTCTTTTAATCTGTATTTCTCTCTTAGGTAGGCTGAAATTATAGACAAGTGCGAGTTGTTTTTCTTTTCCATTAATAATATTGAACCTCGTCTAGGCATTGTATTCTTTGTGCTTTCCAACGTATTGTATAGTTGTAAGAGCATCTTCTCACTTTTGTGTTCAATATTAGTTAATCCTCTCCCCAGCTCTTTTCTTGGTAAGTATAGTCTTTCTTTGCAGGCAGGCTGTTGGTGAATGTGGTGTTTTATAAGGATACTTCGGATAATATTATCTAGATCTCTAAAGTCAATTGGTTCTAGTCTTATTATTCCAATGAAATAGTTCATAAGTGATATGGCATGTTCATTTATGGCTTGAAACAGGTTTCTAGAGGTGAGCTTTGTTTTACATAGACCTTCACATCTTGCTTGAATTCTGTCCCATAGTTTCTTTTTGGTATAGTCCGTTATCATTCCCCCTGCATTTCCGATTATCCCTAGATACTTGTATTTTTCCTGATCTTTTAACAAATTGGCTCGATCTGCACATATTTCTGTATTGGTTGCTGATTTTTCAGCATTCATTTCTAAGCCTATGACTTTAAAGAATCTTTGTGTTTCTATCATCATCTCATTCAGTACACTTCCATGTTTTGCTAATAGCTTAAGGTCATCTATGAACAATAAATGGTTGCATCCATACACTAATTTCTCTGAAGTTTCGACTTACACTTAAGGATAAATTCCATTCAATTTCTTACTCAATGGGTCTATGCACAAGACAAATAGGAGCGGTGATAAGTTATCTCCTTGTAAAATTCCTCTCTCTACTTTCTTGTTTAAAATTACTTTATTATTTGCTCTTATTTCTAACGTCCATCTTCTTGTTACATCAGCTATAAATACTTCTATCCATTTTGGTAATCCTAAGCTATTTATACAATCTATTAAGTACTCATGTCTTACAGAGTCGTATGCTTTCTTTACGTCAATCCACATTGTCTTTAAGTTATAATTATATCCCTCATTAAGCATTATGTTAGTAAGTGCTTGCTCATTTGCTCCCTGTACCTTCATAACAGTTCCCATTTGATTTTCTGAGAGAAGTGTTTTTGCTTCTACTATCTTTTGTAAAACCTGAGTTACACACTTTGTTATTAATTTATACAGGTTAGACATGCATGTAATAGGTCTAAAATCTTTACCTGTTTTCGGTATTCCTTTCGGTATTAAGGTAGCTATATCAGTACGCCTGAGTCATAGACACTAGCAACTATCGTCATCGAAGAATAAATTTATTCATTTTTTCTGCATATTCCAAAATTAAATTCATAAATAAAAAAGTTTAATTCAATCATATTACGCGATTGTTTTCACGTGCGTAATTCATTTAATTATGTTATTAAAACTAATTTGACTTGTGTCTTGACTCGTTCGCCATTGGCTCTGTAAGCACACGACACGCTCTGGCAACACCGCAATATCGACTGACTGATCGACCGGCATCGTACGTTACCGACATGAAGCGAGGTTAGGTTTCTGATCAGTCATGTCGAATTCTCCAAAAGAACGACACGACGTTAGAGCGGATCGCGGAAAAAGAAACGGGCAATTTATTACGCGTAAAAGAAAAGTGTGGTTCGACGACATTGAAGCAAAAAAAAAAGCCAGATACAGATACGAATCAGATTATTCAAGTACAATTAATCACGTCGAATTTAGGATGCGAGCGATCATTTTCATTTTAGAACACAACCAGTATTTACCGACCGATGGTAACTGTCGCGTATATATCTTATGTGCAACGTTGCCAAACTTCGGCGCCATCTTGAACAGCTGGTAGAGATTGTTTTTGAACGACACAATTTCTTGCAATTAACTTACAATATCTCGCTGAAATGTCCGGTGACTACCACTTTTTATGATCGCATCGGTTACTTTAAGATCTAACGAAAACGTAGAGCTGTTTAGATGTTTTGTATTTTATTTCTGAGATGCTTTTTTCTCTGTTTCAAAGTCAATTTTTTATATTTCTCCATATAACGCCATGTAAAAAGCCCTATTTAAAAAAATGATTTACTTAATTAGATATTCGGTAACGTACCTCGAAATTCCTCACAAATAAAAGATGAATACTCAGACCACAAGGTACAAAAAATTCGGACGCATCTTTTATGTTTGCCTTCGTGTTATAACTACCTTAAGTATGTTAATTCTTTGTAAAACCAGCTTTCCTCATTGTTTCCATCTAAGCATATTGATCTGGCTATTCTATATAAATCTTTGTGCATTGATGTAATCTTTTTACCAAAAAGTTAAAAATTCGATCTGGGCCAGCTGCCTTCCAGTTAGGCAACCGGTTTATTATGTCCACAAATTCTTCTTGTGTAGGAAACACTATTTCTTCTTTCATATTTAAGTCGTACTTAAGTAGGTATTCATCGTATCTTGTGTCCTCTTTGTGTACCTCACTAGCCCACATTCCTGACCAAAATTCTTTGATATCTTCGTTGGAGACGCAAATGTCTTTACACGTATCTTCTTCTAGCAAATCCCTGTAAAATCTTCCACGGTACAGTTCAAATTTATTATTCTCTCTTCTAAATAGTTTTCTTCTTTCATAATCTGATATTTTTTTGCTGTAAACCGTAATCCTTTCTTCGACTAAGGCTATCATTAATGTTACATCTTTTTGGTTAGCAAGGATTAGCTTCTTATCTCTCATACACTTTTTAAGCTCTTTAACTTGCTCGTTACCTACCGCCTTAGCATCTTTAACGTAACTTTTGAATAACAATAGTATTCTCTCCAGCTTAGCTATCTTGGCATTTATGTTGTTCTGCCACTCGCTTTTTTTCCTTTCTTTGTGAGTGAGCTCTTGATAACTAATCTGCACTGCCTGTAGAATTTTGGTTATTTTCGACATCTCCTTTACGGTGTTTTTGAGTAAAAAATTTTCGACAGCTAGGTTTAATGCGGTTAAGACCTCCATATCTATCTTAGCCGAGCACACCTTTTTGGTTGGTTCCATCTCATCAATATTTTTGCCCTTGATAATATTCCAAGCTTCCTTAAAATGTTTTTCAAACTTTCCTTGTCTGGCTATATCCTTAAGCGAGGCCTCTCTTGCAATATCATCTAGAGTTTTCATTCTCTTGACAAGTACATCTTCTTTAAATTCTCTAACTCTCGTTGTATTTCCGGAGTCGCTTGTTAGCGCTTTTTGTGCTCTTTTCTTAAGTATTACTTCTGAAACCTGATCATTAAACTTTTCGCAATAAAACATAGAAACTTTTCCCAGCCTCTTCTTGGAATTTGCTTCCATCTACTCAAGACTGCCTGGTATGCTTTCCAAGGCCAATCCTCCTTCGAGGCTTCTATTTCCGACAGTATTGCCCCTAATGAAAATAAACTGTTGGAGTTTTTCAGTGGCACCTCGTCTTTAATAATGGAATCCATATCTTTTTCGTGTTCTACTTTGTCGTTTGGAGCTGCTGTAGGTGTTTTAGCAATTTTTTGTTCAGCTCTCTTTTCTTCTTTTTACCCTCTATTATAAATGTTATCAGATATATATATTTAATAATATTTTCTTATATTTAAAACATAATTTAACATCTAGTATATAAATAGTGTTTATAATATTTAACCTATTTTTGAAAAAAAAAAAAATACAATTTTGTAAAAAAAACGGAAGAATATTTTTCCCGCAAAAAATCAAATTATTTTTATGATTTTATTTTTTTTATACCCTTGATGTATCCCAATTGGAAATACATCTCGAGAAAAGTAAGTTTATTAAAATGGTTTTTATTTACATTGTTTTGTTCATGTTGGGTTTGTTTATTATTAGTTTTTATTGTTGGTTGTTTGTCTGTCATCTTAGTTTATAAAATTGGGAATATGATTATATATTGGGTTAGGGTAGAATTTTATTTATACTTTCATTTGTTTAAAACAAACAATAGAAATTTTATTAATGAACTACCTATAATTGCAATAATATTAACTTTCTATGCACTGGTACAAATTGTTTGTTGATAGTAAACAATTGACTCATTAATTATAAACTTTCCTAATAGATTTCTTGTGGGATACCACAACCCTAAACTGGCATCACAATTTTCTGATCATGTGCGTGCTCAAATAGTAGCTCTTCTTCTTCAAGGAAAAAAGATCCAAGAGGTAGCAGATATTTATAAGATAAGTGTCTCTACTGTCTACAGAGTTAAAGAAAAGTATGATAAAAATCGTGTGTTTGGACATTTAAAAGGCAATGGAAGACCTACGAAGATTAGTGGTAATGTTATATTACTTTTTGAAAAAGAAAACAAAAAAAATAATAAAAAATCTTTAAGAAAATTGCAGCAAGTTGTTAAAGATGAGCTTAATATCAATATGAGCCATGTAATCATTTCTAAAACTCTAAATTTAATAAATTTATATGCTCATTTACCAATAAAAATATAACCGCTGGATATGAATTGTCTCAAGATTGAATTAAGATGTCATTAACAGATATCAAGACAATAATATTTAGCGATGAGTCTAAATTTAATCTTTTCTATTCAGATGTAAAGATTCTGTGTGGAGAGAACCAGGAAAGGGTATTGAAATGAAAAATTTATCCCCAACTATTAAGCATGGAGGGGGTAATGTTATGATCTGGAGATGTTTCTCCTATAATGGTGTAGAAAGATTAGTTTTTATTGATAAATCATAAATGCTGCACATTATTGTAGTATATTAAGCGATAATTTGTTTGAATGGGCTAGAGAAATGGGCCTAAATAATTTTATTTTTCAACAAGATAATGACCCAAAGCATACTGCTAAGCTTGTAAGAAGTTATTTTACTAATAAAGATATTAAAGTACTGAAATGGCCAGCACAGTTGCCTGTTATGAACCCTATTTAAACATTTTGGGGAATTATTAAAGGAAAAGTTGTAAAACTTTTACCTAAAAATTTAAAAGAATTAAAAGATAAAATAATAGAAGTTTGGAATGATATACCTAAAGAATTATGTCAAAAATTAAGTCTAAGTTTTAAGAAAAGAGCTTTAGAATGCTATCGATCGAAAGGAAAACATACAAAGTACTAAATAAATATTTTCCGTTTTTTTATCTACCAAATCTTATTTTATCATTTAAAAATAGTAAAAATATAATTTTCATTATATTAAAGTTAACAATTAAAAACGTTTCAATAAACTTTAAAACAATTATATATAATTATGCAAAGATTTTCTCTAGAAACCTCACTAAAATTAACTTACAGGATTTTCCGTTTTTTTAACATACTGTACACTTTATCTAAAAAGGCACGTTGAAAAAATTTGTTTTTTGGGGGGGGTAAAATTCTTTAAAAAAAGATGAGAAACTACCAATTTAATAAATTTTGTAATCTACACCGAAATAATTTTTTCGTTTTATGTCATTAATATATTTTATTGATGTAATCTGATTTTTATAATTAAAAATAATTGTCTCAAAAAAGGCATATTAAATTTTTTTTAAACATCAATATTGTATTTTTATCTCATATAAAATAAATTTTATTTACACCTTATTCTATTAATACAAAAGAATCTAACATAATAAAAGTAATTATTCTTTTTTTAGGCTGGTAAAAAACTGATCGAAATTTCTAAAGAATTATCATTTTTTTACTATACAGTGCACAATATAATATCAAGATAGAAGAAAAATGGGACTACTGAATTAGCAAAAAGATTAGGTAAGAATTAAAAAGCTTTTAGATGAAAGTATAATACTAATAGAAGAAAATATTTCTAAAAATCCTAAATTAAGTTTATCTAAACTTAATTCTATAGTTCTAGTAAATAAAGGATAGAAATAGGTAGAGAAACAATTCGTAGAAAGATAAATTCAAAAAATTTACATCAAGAGCAGCTGCTTAAAAATCATTTTTGACAAAGAAGCATATTGATGCTAGGTTATGCAAAGCATTGGAATGGTCAAGATGGCCATTTAGAAAGTTAAATAGATAGTTTTTAGTGATGAATCGATATTTAATCCCTTTAACAATGACGGAAAGTAAGAGTTTTGAGATTGCCAAATACTAGGTATCTCTTTAAAAATTGTGAGCCTACAGTTGAAGGAAATACCGGTAGTATTAGTATAATGGTGAGAGGTGCTATATCATATATTGGTGTCGGCCCCTTGGTTTTTATTGACGGAAATCCGTATAGTGTGCAATACACTAGGATTTTTACTACTCATCTGCATACTATGACAGATTCTGACGGGTTTAATGATGAATTTATTTTTCAGCAGGACAATGCTCCTTGCCATAAGTCTAAACATACAATGAATTTTTTACAAATAATAATAAAAATCTACTAGAATAGCCGTCTCAATCACCAGATAATATCATATTTAAACATAATGGGCTTATGTTTACTCCAAGCTTGAAAAAAAAGTAATTAACAAAAATCTGAATTGAACGATGAACTATTAAATATTTGGTACAGCATACCGATAACTTATATAAGAAAATTATATGAAGGCTTTCAAAAGCGATTAGAAATGACTATAAATGCTCAAGGAGATCATATTCCATATTGATTTCTAAATCAGCCTTTTTTTGAGACAAAATATCAGATAAATAAAAAAAATTAACTCAAGTCATTAAATTTTACAATCCTTTATTATTTTAGTCTTTATATAGGTTCAATAAAAAAACTAGCGTAATATAATCTATTCCACGATTAATTTTGGCTTATCAGATAATGTATAATCTAATTTTTAAAAATGTGTTTTTTTTTGAGACAAAGTATATTTAGAAAAAACTTATTTTTCATTTAAAAAAAATTTTTGAATGTATTAAAAAGAATTTTAGTAGAAGATAGAAAAAAAAGTGATCAGGTAGACGTGTTTAAGAAATGAGACGGGTATTTCTATAGGTCGATGGTCTTAAATCTTTTTACGAATCATAAAGAGATTGCAAACGTAGTTTAGCTTGTAGAAGGAATCGAAGAAGGTAATGAAATGAATTTTTTTTTGCAATCGTAAGCAACAGGAAGATCCCAACCATTGTTATTTGCTTGGATCGAAATATTAAAATTGGGATCAATCTTATATCAGGTCAATCAAGCTATCTAATAACTTCAAGTATATTTGACTTTTATTAGTTATATTAATCATTCTGAAGGTTCTACTTATAAATATGGTGATAATACGAATAATTTAAAATACATGGTCTTGAATAAAGACGATGATGAAAGGTAGACACAAAATCATTTTAAAAGTTGGGATGACTATATTACAAAGTTTATATTCAAAAAAAATTATTTACATGATAAATTTTATACTTATTTAGAAAAGATCTTCGTTTTAATGAACAGAAAAAATATTCAATTTTATAGTATGTAGGCACGAAATATAGTAAAGGTAAAGTATCTTTAAGATCTGTATACAGTAAAACCTCTATTAGAGTACCACCTTACGTACTGGTATTAAAAATTTTAGAATCGGTCCGCTAGGAGAGGTGTAGCCTTTTAGACATAAAAACATAACTAAACAAATAACTAATGTTTTTATTTAAATAATCTTTAAGCACGATCTGAACTCCCATTTTGCCACTTTTTTTGTTAAAAAGTTTTTAATGTTCTAGATTTCGTTGCAAATTATTGGCTAAATCATTTAAATTCTCATCATTGAATTTAAACATAGTTTTTCAACTTCTTAAATATGCACGATGGCAGTGTCTACTGTAATTATCTTCCCTTCATGTAATATTTTTTCTTCTTCAACACTGATTTCAGATTCTTTAGATTCATTGCCATTTACATATGTATTTATAATTCTGATTATCAATTATTGTTATCAAAAATTTCATACATTGTGCTAGGTTCTCGCGCACTCGCTGCTCTTTTCTCCTTTTGTACATAGAAGGTAGTTGAATTAGTTCCAGATAACATGTTTATTTAAATTTCGTTTCTTTTATATTTGTAGGTAACAAATATGTTTTCAGCATCAGATCTGGTATTGTATTGTGACCAATAAATAATATTATTCACTTCTCTTAAAATCAATTTGATCACTACAAAAGTTAACTGGATGTCTAGCATCCAACACATTGTATCATTATTATAATCAAAATTACTTTCATATAATTGTAAACCAAAGTCTATAATTAAACTATTAATGATTCCTTTTGCATTTAAATTTTCAACTACATTTTAATTCTTATTTTCAAGATTAAAATTGAAGCGCATTTTATAAAACAATTTCTTATGGTTACCATGCTTACAGCTGCCCAAGACTCTTTGATGTAATCAATGGCACTGACCAGATCAAACTTCTTAACTAATTCGTCAAAATTCGAGGCTGTGTCATATATGGGAAGTAATGAAGTCATTAATAATCGTGTATATTCTAATTATAAAGACTTAATAATGCCCTGATCAAGAGGCTAAGATTTACTGGTTGTATTAGCTGGTAAAAAAAGCAACTCCACATTGATAAATTGTAGTTTAGGATGAAAAGGTGTGTTGTCTAAAACTAACAAAATTTTCCTATATAGCTTTGCCATCCTACTGTTTAGATCATTGCACAATTCTTTATATATAACACTTGTCATCCAAGCTTTCTGGTTGGCATACCATTTAATACCAAGTTTATCAAAATTTCTATTTCTTAGACACCGAGGCCTAAGCCCAGGGTTGTTTACTAAAGAAATTTCTTTTTCCCCCTTAACAATACAACATAACATAATAGTTATTCTCAGTTTGGATTTTTTGCTTGCATGCATTTTAGCACCTGTATAGCCTAAAGACTTTCCAGGAAGCATCATATAAAATAATGCAGTTTCATCAACATTAAAAATGTCTTCTTCTGCATAACCTTTTATCAATTCGGGAAGTTTTTTGTTCCATTCACCGACGACTTCTTGATCGACATTTGGTGACTCTCCGGACATAATTTTTAAACTAATATTTGTTCTCCTAAAAAAGTTTTTTAACCATCCATTACTAGCATAAAAACTATTTACTCCCAATTTTTCCGCTATTTTTTTAGATGATTGTTTTTAAAGCATTCCATTAACAGGAAGACTCCTAGAAATCACATTTCCATACCAGTCTAGAAAATAGACATTTATAATTCGAATTTTTGTGAGCAGACGATTTTAATATCTTTATTTGCGTTGTCAGCCCACATTTTTTTAATAGATAACCTTATTGTTCCATATCCGTTGGATTTGTAATTCGCTGCATTTGAATCAGCTAGCCAATGCTCACTGGCTTTCTTTTCTTGTTAATGATTCTATTATCATAATTCTTTGTTTAAATGATAACACATTTTTTTGCTTTTGGTTTACCATTAATGGGGTAATTAAATTTTTGAAAAAAATAGTGGTCTTTTCGAGAGGTGATTCCTCAGAAGAAGATGTCTCTTACAGTAGATTTAAGATTACTGCAAACATGTTGTATAAAATCCGTACTGGATAGATAATCACAAAAAGTGGTCTTTTCGAGAGGTAGTCCTTTGTAGAGATTCTGCTTTATAATTAAATAAACACATATTTTACAAAATAATTTACTCTTTAATTAAGTTTCTAGTGTATGTAGGGGCAAAATGTAAGAAGCACCTTAATATATATCACTATTATTTTAAGATTAATCTCAATAGATCTTATTGAAATCTTCGACTTTTTAATAATTTTAATATCATATCTAATTATTTTCTATGTTTTTAAATGTTTCATATGATATATTATATTTTAGCTTACCAGATTATACGTTATCATTTATGATTTATAATATGATCTCATTAATATGTATTACTATCATATATGTAATATCAGTTAATTAAGATCTAGTACAAATCACCTGATGACGTATCAAGCTAATTTTAAGTCAAATAAAAACAAACACTAAAATCAGAATGAAATCAGAAAGATAAAATTTATAAATTAAAAATTTAGTCGATTTATCCAAAGTCAATTTTCATATTTCGATAATTTCTATACATTGTTTAACTTGTTTCATAAATAACTATAAATTGAAATTATTTGTAAACAAATAATGAAAGGGAAATTTATTATTAAGATTGATATGTGCTCAGATAAGAATGTTCTTATTGCTGAGTTTGTCTCTTTGATAGATGGTACTTTAGTATGCAGAAATGCTATTAACAACAATGATGATCAAAGATATCATCAAGATTTATCTTTAAGTGTAAGTCTTATAGAGAATTTTTCACCAGTCAATGATGATGACTATTTAAAATATTTTAATAAACTTAATGAGATTACAAAAGATAGTAAACAGCATGAAATCTGCTTTGAAATAATTTCTACTGATAAATTAATTATTGATGATTCTCAAGTCAATAATTATGATTCAACAAAAAACATTGCAGAGGTGTTTATAAATCAGGAGAGTATGTTGATCATTGATGGTCAACATACAGATCATAATTTAGAGTTATTCAGTACAGTAGAGAGTAATTCAAAAGATTGCACTTTTAGGTTTAAAAATGACGATATGATGCACGATTTAGAAAAATCAGAAGAAGGGATAATAGATCTTCCTGATACTTCAAAAAATGAAATCAGTGTGTTTAATAATAACATGAATGACTCAAATGTAAACTTAACAATGAGCAAGATTATTGTAAAAATGATCAATTTTTTGAGGTTTATCATTTCTTATATTTGTACATTAAGATTATATTCTATTCTTAAATATCCTAAAGTTCAAAGTGATTTAAAAGAAGATGCAGAATGGTCAGTACCAGATATTGAATTTGATTTGAGTCATTTATATAATTTAGACTCAAACGAAACATATTTTGTCGAAGCCCCATTTAAAGAAAACGCTTTAGAAGAAGTTGAGAATGAAAATAAAAATAAAAATAAATATGAAAATGATAATAATACTCAAGAAAAAGAAATAAAGATAGATGAATTATCGAAACCTGTTGAAGAACACGTTGAATTGAGTAAACCTAAATACATAGAAGGTAATGAATCAGACGGAGATGAAACCGATATGCGTGCGCAGGTTACAGAAATAAGAAATTATGATACTATTGACAAAATCTTATCTCAACACAAACCTATTGTTGTCAAAACTTTAAATTCGCCAAGTTTTCTAAATTACCTAGAACAAAAAGAAGTCAATGCTAGACGGTACATTAAAAAATTATCATTAAAAGACATAGAAAAATCAAAAGAAAAAGCAAAGAATATAAACTCAAGAGGTTTTCAGTATGGTAAGGAACATCATTTATATGTAAGTAAAAAAAATAAATCGTCTTATAGAAAGATAGATGTATGCAAAGAAACTGGGAAATATAAACATCAATTTTTCACAGGTATGCAGGTTTTATATTTGTTTAATACAAAAGAAATAAAAAATGTTTACAAATCAAAGTCAAATAAAACGTATAAAAAAAATAAAGATTCATTAGACGACAAAAAATGGGGCACGAATTCAATAATTATATCTTCAGCGGAAGAAAAGAAAAAATAAATATTTTACAATATACATTTAATATCTCATTTTAGTACACATTATTACACCGAATTATTATGACATTTAAATATAAGTAGTTGTATAATGTTTTGGATAATATTTTTTTACAAGGTAGCTGAGCATAGGTGCTACCTCATAAAGTTACGGGAAATCAAAATCAAAAAAGATTTACTTTACGAAGTATCAGAAAATACATATACTAAATAAGAGACAGTATTATAGAGATAATGTATAAGTCAAATGTTCTAAATGAAATATAGCTGGCTTTGGTATAAAAATACAAGTTGACGAGACCGCAATATGTAATAAAATGATTATAGCTAATCAAAGTAAAATAAGATAATATGGTAGGGCATCAGTATATCGTAGGAAGATTAGCTGAGAATGATATCACTGAATTTTTTTCGGAGATTGTTATAGACATAGAGGAGTAAATATGAGTGGACACTTTTTTAAATTTATTTTATCGAATACTATTATTTGTTCTGATGGATATCAGTACTACTAACGAGCTGCAAGCAATTTGAAAGTCTTTATCGAATTGTAAATCTTCGCAAGGGTATCTAACTACTGATGTTGTACATACTACTAGTATCGAATACATGTGATCACATATTAAGCAAGAATACATATAGATCTCATAATGGTATCTACAGGAAAAGGTAAAGCTATTTTTAATAGAGTTTTCGTGGATGAAGAAAAATATAACACATAAAACTAATAAAAACACCACACAAAATTAGTTTTTTTTGTTTGTTCCATTGTTTCTTCATGCGTAGTCTCTAACGGACTATATTTTTCCACGCCATCTTTTTATTTTGATTTTAATTTGCCGTAACTTTTTGATCAGCTTCGATAATTTTAGAAAAAATGATTTAAGCGAACTGTCGTGCCCCGAATTATATAGCCGAGCCAATAATTACAGATTAACAATCATTCTAATTGTACAAGTAGTGCAAACTGGTCATCTGCAGGTTCAATTATCAAGACACTATCTAATCAGTGTTATGTAAAAAAAAAGTATTAAAAAAATATAAAAAAAATAGAGCTTAAATCACAATTTAAGTTTTAAATATAAACGCCCGGGATGTGGCACGAACCTTGCAATATCAATTTCTCATTTTTGCCTGCAAACTTTACCTTTATTATACAAACTTTAGATATTTGAATAATTCATGCAATGTATGAAAACATACAAAAGCTTTGTATCCAATTTACTAACTAGATCGATTATCGAAGAAATGTTAGTATAATTGTTGGTTGTAAAGTATTATAAATCATTTATATCAGATATTGAATAATCTCATACCAAATAAGAGATTTATGGTACACACTTGGTCCGTACAATATATTCCCGTTCGGATATATCATAAGTTAATTCTATTTGTTACACATAACTATAAAAGAATTTTTTATACTTAATACATGTTTTCAAATAGTCTTTATACGCTTTGAAAGTATTCGAAAGAGTGCAGTGATTGGCTAATTTAGCAATAATCTTTTCAATTTTTGACTCTTTTGGATGTTTTTATTGGGTATGAAAGTCTATTGTTCTGATGAGTTTAGAAACCCCTAAGAATTGCTGGTCAAAGTGCGAAAAATTAGCATACAAACTTTTAAATTAATAAGAAATAATTAATGAACTGACCATAATCTCTAATGATCAATAATCATTTTTGGATTGTTTTGAATACTTCCAGCCGATTAATGAATAGTTGATGAATACATTTTGATACTTAAAAACAAAAAAAATTGATGATCATATAAAAAAACTTTATTCCTTATTTATGTATGAAAATAGAGATATCATAGAATCAATTTCTGACTTTAAAAATAATTTAAAAAATCAAATTTAGGTTTATTAAGAAATTTTTACGAAGGTCGAAATTTCTAACCAATCTAAAATTTCCAAACATTTTGATTGGTAATTTCGCTCACTACTGTATTTATTTACTTCCTGTATTATATCTGTATAAAAATACTATTCTTATTATTTTTATGTAAGAAATATCATTATAATAATTATATTAAAAAAAATACTGTTCCAACTAATTTTATGCAAAATAATATATAAATAAAATTTTTCATTAATTCCCATAAATGAATAAATCAGATTTATATAAAAGTATTTTATGTAAAATTAAATCTGAGAATATTAAGCTAGAAGATATTTTGAAAAATCAGATTGATCACAAATACGTCTATCTCGAACTTTTAATGTCACCTGATCTCTTAGTATTTTTTATACAATACAATACTGATGATTTATTTTCTTATTACAATTTACTTTACAAATTTACTACTAAATATAAAATTATTAATAATTTTATATTGACAAAGTGTCTTGAAGATTTTAAATATAAATATCTTAGATCGATTATTTTAAAAATACTAATATTCTATAATATCACTGATATGTCATTTATTATGAAATATAATTTATATGATAGAATATACATACAATATGATTGTCTTATATATAAAATATTTAATAAGATAAATACTAAAGATTTTAAATTTGTTAAGAAATTTATTTTAAAAACTGATAAGAAATATCTTCCTACTGAATATTCTAAAACCGGGTATATTAATTTAAAAAGTATACGTGCTTTATTTAATAAAAAAGAAATAGTTAATGATATTAATCTTCTTTTTGTATGTAAGAAGTTTAATAATAAATTTTATCAACATAAAGATGAAGAAGTACGTGTAGAAAATTTTATAAATGATCCTGAAGGTAAATTAGATTTATTTCTAATTAATAATTCTTTATTTAATATACAAATTATAGAATATTTGATAAATAATATCAGTAATAATAATGATAAAAATATAAAAAGTATCTGTAATATATTTATTAATCATGATATTGATAATATAAGATATTTAGGATATTCTCTAATAGATCTTTTTAAAATTGATATTAATATTAATAATTTAATATTCGATAAATGTAAATCCATAAGAAATAGATTTATTAATTTATTTAAATATATTCAACTTGAAATTTCTGATATACTTAATAAAAAATTTGATCCAGAAATCATGATTAAATATATAAATATTAAAAATATTGATATTAAAGGATATATTGATAGTACCAAAGAATTTAATAATAATATAAAATATATTAATAATCTTTTAAGATTAATTATAGATTCAAATATTGATGATATTGATATTAAATTATACAAGAAAATATTAAGTAAAAGGACTCTTTTATATTTTTATTATAAATCACAGAATATCAATAAATTAGTAAATAAATTAATAAAAGAAAGAGATCGTCAATGGCCGCGAAAGGAGGCAGACGTGTTGTGAGGTGCTCGTGCTTTTGAGGATACGGTGGGATAAATCAGGATCGCTGGTGGGAAAAGTGCAGTGGATCGGGACAAAGTAAAGCCCGGAGAAGAACGGGGGATAAGTGGTGACGTTCCGGGAAGCTGGATTTACCCAGGAGAGGAGGAAATTCTTGAAGGCAAAGTAAGAAGGTTAGAAGGAAGAATGGCGGAGGCGGCGGGACGCGAGAACAGCGCCACAGTAGAGGAGGAGCAGAACGACGAACTACCAGAGGATCCTACCGTCGGTAAAAGAGGACGCGGTAGACCTAAAGGTTCCACCAACTTAAAAAAGAAAAAAACAACAGGAATGAAGAGACTCGACCAATTGTGGGCTGAGAAAACAACCGGCACGAATGACGCGCACGGTGACGCTGGAGAGGAGGAGAGAGACGACCCGGACGATCCGCTGGAATTGTTACCGGAAGACGAGGCTTTTAAAACGAAGTGTAAACTGACAAATACGCCACAACACTCGTCGATCAGCACGACGGACGACGACAGCGCAGCGATGACAGGCGAAACGGCGGACACAATTCGAGGTAACAAGTCTGAGGTAGACGGTGAGGTCTTTGAGGTGCAAGTCGTAGGGAACACCGTGCGAGGATACGAGGGAACAGCACAAGAGAGGAGAGATGAAGGCGAAACGGAGAAAGAAAGGAACGGACAGAAGCAAATGTCAACGCTACGACGAGCGGGAACGGAGGCGGAAGGGAGAGCGAAAGGAACGGGAGATGAAACGCAGAACCCGACTACAGGCAACACGTCGGGAAAGAACAACAACAAATGTATTGAGGAAGTGTTAAATAAGTGGAAGAAGGAGTGGGAAAGAACGTGGAGAGACATTATGAGAGGGGAATTACGGGAAGTGGTAGCGGAATTAAAAAATGAACTGAACGAAAGAGACGCGCAAAAGCGAGAGTTGGAAAATGAGCTGGCCCAGATACAGGCTAGGATGTGGACAAACCAGACCAAAATGGAAGCGGGTTATATGTGCACGATAAAAGCGCTGGAGATGGAAGCCATGAGATTGCGATTGGAGAACGAGAGACTGCGGGGAAAGTGCAGCGTGTGTGAAATTGTCGAAAACAGGCAAGGATCCGGTAGGGTGAACGATCGAGTAGACGTCAACGGGAACGAGGTGAGCAACGCGATTAACACGAGTGCAGTAAGTGACACGGACATCGGTCACTACGACAGGAGAGAGGAACGGACGCCCTTTGTTGATGTCGCACGGAGAAACACAAGGAATAGTGGTAAGACGATTGAGCCGCCGCAATCGCAAACGCAAAAGGACAATTCGGAAGTTAAACATCCGAGAAGACTCAACCAAGAGGAATTCAAAGTAGAAATGGAACGAAGGAGAGTGAGAAAGCGAAATATCATAGTGAAGGGTGTAAAAACCATGGCAAAAGACCGAGAATGGGAAGTAGGAAAGGCAATCCACGAAAAGACCGGAATCAAGCCAAGAATACGGAGTATCGACACAACAAAGACTGGACTCCTAGTGGAATTGGTGTCAATGGACAACAAGATCGACATCTTGAAGCGAAATAAATTCATAGGAGGCGGCCGTGTCGACATCACGGATGACACAACATACAGGGAGCGAGAAGTCCAACAATGGATTGAGAAACAAGCCGTCGAAATGAGACGGAGTGGTGAGGAAGTCCGTACGGGCTACCTTAAAATCTGGTCGGGAGGAGAATGGAAGAGATGGAACGACCTCGAAGGGAAGCTGATCACGGAACCAGAGTACACTAGAGGCACGACCAGCTACAGGAGAAGATCCATGGACAGAAATGGGTTTCGGAACGGGACAGCGAGCTACCGAGGCAGGCGATAAAGGGGAAAAAATAAAAGCTGTCACTTGGAACATCGCGGGAGCAAGGAAAATTGTCGACGCCTGGGAGTGGTTGAGGAACTACGACATCATCGCACTCCAAGAAACCTGGACAGAGAAAAAGGACGAGAACAAAGTGTTGAGCAATCTAAATAGGGACTATAAGTGGCTGTTGAAGCCAGCAGTGAGGAAACGAAAGAGAGGCAGAGCTATGGGTGGACAGATAGTAGGTATTAAGAAGAATGTGATGAACGATAATGTGGTGATTAATGAGTGGAAAGAAGGGCTAGTAATAAGAGGGCTGAAACTTGACGAAGGAGATAATAGATGGATAGTTGTAACAATATATAATAATTGCGGATTTAAGAATGTGGAAAAAGAGCTAGAAGTAATTGTGAATGACGCGGAAGAAAGGAATGAGAGTGTATTGTTGATCGGTGATATGAATGCGAGAATAGGGGAAGAGCAGGGAAAAGTAGGATTAGAAAATACACATATCAGCGAAAGAGTATCCAAAGATGTAGTAAAAAATGCAGAGGGGAAGAGAATGATGGACTTATGCGACAAACTAGACTTGTTGGTGATGAACGGGAGATGTGAGGGCGATAGAGACGGGAACATAACTTTTGTGGGAGATAACGAGGGTTCAGTTATAGACTATGTTATTATCAGCGAAGGGAAAGAACATATTATAAAAGATTTAAAAGTGGAGGTGCGGATAGAATCCGATCATCTGCCAATCGCTTTCACGTTGCAGAAAGAGGTGAATCCGGTCGAGGGGGGGAGAGAACAGCAAAACTCGGAAGAAATATTGGTATGGAAAGAAGGAGAGTGTGGGAAATTTGAGGAAGAATTTGGAAAAAGCTGGGCACAATCGCCCCTGATGGAGGAAGGTGTAGACAGGTGGGACAGATTAAGTAAAATAATAAAAGACGCTGCGAGAAAAGCTGGTATGATTAGGAAGAGAGGGGGGGTAACAGGGGGGCGGAAGAAAATGGATGCGGAAATTAAAGCGCAAAGAAAAATTGTTTGGAGTAGATTAAAAGACTTTGTAAAAGCAAAAAAGGAAGGCGACGAAGAACGCGAGAGGGAATTATTAATAGCTGAAAAAAAGAAGCTGAAGGGAATGAATAAAGAAAAAACCAGAAAGTATTGGGAAGAGAAATGGAATACAGTTGAGAAATGCGATAATATAGCGAAGATATGGGAGGTGATCAAACCATTTAAACCGAGGAAACCCAGTGTGGGGAAGCAAATAAGTAAGACGGAGTGGGTCGAGAATTTTAAACAGTTACTTGGTGGGGATGAAGAAGAACAGAGGAGTAGAAATGAGAGCGGGGAAGACCAAGACGGTCTTAGAGAAATGAATGATGAAATTTTGGAAAAGTTGAACGGCGAAATCGGATGGGAAGAGATGGGACGGGCGCTAAAAAGAATGAAAAATGGCAAGGCAGCTGGGGAGGACGGAATTGTGTGCGAGTTTTTAAAGGGAATGCCAGAAATTGGGCGGAAGGAACTGAGAGAGATTTTGAATGACTTTTGGATAAATGAGAAGATGGGTAAAGGGTGGGAGACAGGAAGGATTTTCCCAATTCATAAAGCAGGGGATGTCAACATGGCGACAAACTATAGAGGGGTATCGCTTCTTAATTCTGGATACAAATTGATGACCAACATCCTGACGCGGAGACTGAGATTATACCTCGAGGGGAATGACTTGCTGAAGGAAAGTCAGGCGGGCTTTAGGAGCGGCAGAGGAACACGCGATCACATTTTTGTACTAAATTCAATTATAAATAATAGACTGAACCAAAAAGGAGGGAAATTATACACAGCATTTGTCGACTTTAGAGCGGCATTCGATACAGTCGACAGAAAGCGAATGATGGCAAAGCTAAGAAGAGTCGGAATTCAGGGTAGGATGTTAAAAATGATCGGGAAAATATACGGAGATACATGGAACGAGGTCATAGCCGGGGAAGGTATAACGGAAAGATTCCGGACGGTGAGGGGCGTTAGGCAAGGATGTCCGATGAGCCCGCTACTGTTTAATCTTTTTATTGAGGACATTGACAAGGTATGGGAAAGCAAGAAAGAAGGAGGATCGGTAATAGGTGGGCAAAAGATATATACGTTGAAATTCGCGGATGATATAATACTGATTGCAGAGGAGGGTAAAGAGCTGGGGAAAATGATAGCGTCACTGGAAAAATTTGTGGATAAAAATAAATTAACGGTGAATATTGGGAAATCTAAAGTAGTTATTTTCAAAAAAGGAGGCAAAAGGAAGAAGGGGGAAAACTGGAAGTACAATAACAAGGAACTCGAGGTGCTTAGCGAGTATAAGTATCTAGGTGTTTGGTTTTCGACGGGCAACACAATGGAGAAACATATTCAAATAGTATCGGGGAAAATCAAAAAAGCAATAAACGCGTCGTGGGGCATCTATAAAAGAGCTAAAATTAGCAGTCTAAGAAGAAGGCTTTTTCTTATAAATGCCCTAGCGAGAAGCGCGATGATGTACGGAGTGGAAGTGTGGGGCTGGAAAGAGCGAGAACAAATTAATAGATTGCAAGCGAGATACACCAAGATGGCGATGGGGTTGGATATCAATACACCTAGTTACATTTGGAGGATGGAGGCAGGAGTCAGAGGTATTGAAACGGAAATGTGGTCAAGGGCGGCGAACTACCTGGTAGAGGTGATGAAAATGAGTGATGACCGCTGGCCGAAGAAATGCTTGAAAGAAGAGGCGCGAGGAATTCTGAACGGAAAACCGACGAAATGGGGCAAAGAGATGAAGACGGCTATGGATAAAGTAGGGGAAGGAGAGATATGGCGATTTATACGAGAGGGAAACGTAGAAGAGCTGGAGAAGAGAGTAAAAAGAGGCGCGCATATAATAATCGATCAGGAAATACAACTGGATTGGAATAAAATTGATAATTCGCAATTCTGCAGGGAGTATAAAGACAGAAAGCGGAACTTGGGGGCGGAGGAATACTGGGAGAGCAAAGAAATAAATGGAAAAATTAAAGAAACGTGGGCAAGACTGAGATGCGGGAATGTTGGGAAAAGTATAAGCAAAGGATACAAGGAAACAAATTGTGGAATGTGTGGGCTCAGGAGCGAAACGCTAACGCATATTCTGGAATGTGAAGAAGCGCAGGGAAAAATGGAGAAAAGTCTGGTGGAAGAAGTCGCGAAGTGGAAAGAAGGCGCAGTGGGCGTAGAACTAAGAAATAAAATAAATAACAGTCTGAAGGGGAAGCCGAACACGGCATTATGCGCTTATTTTGCAGAATTTCGGAAGATGACGAGAAGGGAAACGGAAAACTAGGGGGAAGAAAATGTATTGTGTGCAATGTGTATGAGAAAATGTATGGTATGCAATGGGTTTGACAGGTAATGAAAGTAGGAATGCCGGAGAATTAAGTGTATTTGAGGTGGCCTATGTACCTGTTAGTCTAAGTGTACTTTTTAAGTGTAATAATAAGAGGAAAATGTAAACACCCAACAGGGTATACATGGAATAAACTACTACTACTACTACTACTAATAAAAGAAAAAGATTTAGGAAGAATAATATTAATATCAAATTATTTAAAAGTTTTATTTAAAGAATATGATAATTTTAATTATAAAAAATTATTAAAAAGATTATTTAAAGAAATAGAAGATTCTACTTTATTTGTTAGAAGAAGTGGAGGACTTAGTTGTATTTTTAGATGTATATTAGAAAATAAAAAGAATAGAGAAGAAAATATAAAAATTGTCAAGAATTTTATTATTAATTTTATAAATGAAAATAATAATTTTAATAAGTTTAAAAATATAGATAATAATAAGTCAAATAATATAAATGATAATACTTTTCATATTTATAATATTTTTATAGAGATATACAAGAAATATAAATTTATAAATGAAAACTATCTAATAAGGCGCATTTTTAATAATTTACATACTAAAGATTTTATTATTAAAAATTCATTATTAAGAATTTTTGAAATTATTTATAAGAAATATGATTATTTAGATAATATTGATTATATAAATATTACAGATGATGATACTTTATTTGTTTTATTAATAATGATAGAGAAATATAAAAATTATAATATAAATTTAATAAAATATACTGGTAGTAATATATTTATAAAAATGAAATTAAATAATCTTAAATATAATTATACATAAAAAGATTAAAAATGAAATTTGTTTCTTATACATAAAAAGATTAAAAATGAAATTTGTTTCTTATACATAAAAAGATTAAAAATGAAATTTGTTTTTATACATAAAAAGATTAAAATTGAAATTTTGATTTAATTTTATACAATAAAAATACCCCCATGGATTATAATACAAATTTAGAAATCATTGAAGAAAATGAAATATCATTAAAAGATTTTAAAAAATCTATCAAAGAATATTTGGAAGAATATTCTGATATAACAAGTATACAGAAAATATATATAGATGAATTATTAGAGTATATTAATAATAGAATATAATTATAAAAATTAAGATTATAATAATTTATATATAATTAATATTATTATTTTAAATATAATTATCAAAATTATTCAATTTTAATAGAATAAAATTATCATAAATTAAAATATCAATAATATTTTATCTACAAAGCATCCGATTTTATAAATTTATTATTTTCCCACCCCTCTTTTTTATGGATCTTGAAATTGGTAAAGAAGCTTTAAAATCAGGTGGATCTTTTGTATCAAATAGACTAGAAAGAATAAACATAAATTTCTTAAGATCTTATTTTAATATTGATAATAGATATATTTATAAGAAGATTTTAATGATAATATTTCCTTTTTCTAAAGATCAATGGGATTCAGATACAGAAAGTAGAATTAATAAACCAGATTTGTATATTCCTATAATGAGTTTCTTTACTTATATACTTCTTAAAGGAATGTATTATGGATTAGAGGATAAATTCTCTACAGAGAAATTAGGATTATTATTTACTAGATTAATATTTATAGAATTATTTTTATCTCTTTTTCTTAAACTTATTTCTTATTTTATGAATATTAATACTAAAATTATAGATCTGATAGCTTATTCAGGTTATAAATATTTTACTATTTTACTAGGACCATGACGCGCGCTTGCGTGCGCGATCTTGGTCATCAATGCAGAGCTCTTACACGAATTCGAAATGTTATGGTACTCATATCAATAATGTTTTTTTTTATTCCTTTATTTCTTAAGATATATCTAACTTGATAGATCTTTCAATAATTATAGATATTAAAACGAATTATATTTGAGAAAGGGGCCCTATCCTACGCCCCCATCAGTGAGACTCGCCTGTCTCACACCGGATTTAGGAGCCCCATCATAAGCTGATAGGGAACAAACCTCCGGCTGTAGTCCCTCCTTGATGACAAAAACTAATGTTTGCTACTCTTAATGGGTTATTAAGGTTAATAAAGTAATAAAAACACAGTACCGATTATATCATCAATGCAATAAAATCCTGGTTTATTTATACAATTCCTTGTATACAAAATTCTTAACGATTCCATTATTTTGCGATCCAAGGTAAACTTTCAATGATTCCCACGAGCGCACGCGTGAGAAGGCCACGTACAATTGACCATGATTGAAAACATCCCTGCGAAGGTCGACACTTATCTTTTCGAATGTTTGTCCTTGTGATTTGTTGATCGTCATAGCAAAAGCTACCTTTATAGGAAATTGACGTCGTTTGAAGGTGAAGGGATACTCATTCTCACTGTAGAGAGTGATCCGATGCAAGAAAACGATGTGTCCAGTTTTGTCACCGGATAGAATTTCGCATCGCATAACTATGTTGCCTAAGTCTAAAACCAACAGTCTCGTGCCGTTGCACAAACCTTCGTTAATACTAAGGTTCCGAATAAGCATGATAATACTGTACTTACGGAGACGCAGTTCGTAAGGCGGCAAACTTGGAGGCGATAGCGTGTTTAAGTATTCAGGCAAGATTGTTTCGTTGATCTCGTCGTTGTCGCCACAATTTTCGGTACTGTCAATGCCCGTATAGAGTCGTTCAGTATCACTGTCGAATAAGTCCATGACCCTAGAGTTCATTTCTTCAACATCAACATTTCGAGCTGAAAGAATGGCACGTTTTGCTACTTCTGTGAATCGTCGCGATCTCACCAGATCCCCGTATGTATCTTCGACTATATCTCGGCCCGCAGGTGCTAAGCAACGTTCTGGAATTTGTAGATTGTCGTCTGGATCATTCAGAATTCCATCTCCGACATTGAGCAGAAATTGAGCGAATTCTACTTCGGCAGGTAAAACTCTCATATTCTGACTCAACACATACTTGGAAAAATATTGCCACAGTGCGCTGTATTTTATTGACAGATTCACTGTCTCACTACGAGTTCCTCGTACCATAACCGGAAGAAGTTGACGAAAGTCTCCTCCGAGAACGATTACTTTTCCCCCGAACGGTTTGTTATTGTTTGTCATGTCCCGTAAAGTTCTGTCTGCCACCTCGAGTCCATATCGGGGAGCCATAGGTGCTTCGTCCCAGATAAAGAGGTCGACTTTTTTCAAAAACTCACCTTGTTTCGATTGGACTTTGATGCTTGATGTGGAATCTGAGAACAAAGGTACTGGGAGCCCGAACGTTCTATGTACTGTCTTACCCTCGGGAAGCAATATCGCCGCGATGCCGGTGAAAGCCATAGCACTGACACATTTTCCTCTGCCTCGGACGAGATTCGAAAGGGTAGTATATGTGAAGGTTTTACCAGATCCTCCGGGTCCATCGATATAAAAACAAGTTTGCTCGGTATTGTCATTGTCGATCGCACTTAGGACAGCGTCTACGAAGATCTTTTGAGTGTCATTAAGCTGCCTATACTGTCGCATTCCATTTTCGGTAAAGTCATCAGACACGGTCTCAGACTCATCTTCATCTAAGATCTCTACTTGTTCCATTCCTGGGAATCGAGATAAACTCGAACCTTCTCTGTTAAGCATGCGAGCGATTTGCCTATACGATTTTCTTTGTGCTTCTTCTATTCCTAGGCGTCTTGCGTAGTCCTCTGATAACTTTACCTTAAATGCCTCCCAGAGTTCTTCCGGATGAAGTGGTTGACAGTGAATTAAGATTCTAACAAATAATCTTCGAAGCAAACCAGGCATCATCCAAACAGCGGCTTCTTCAATAGCTTTTCTCCATTCGTCATCGTCTTCAATGAGACCAAGCGCCAGGCATGTCGCCACAAACGTACCGCAAACTTGACAACCGACGGTCTTCAAATCTTCGAAACTTTTGGCTCCTTTTACATTCAATAAAAGTAATCGGAGATGAAACATTTCTATTTGTGCAGGATTTATCGAGTACATTCGCCCAAAAGCGTCATGTCTGCGCTGTCGTTTTACCCATCGGTGAATTGTTTCGCCCTTAACTTTCGAACTTTTGAATACGTAATAGGATGGGATGTCTGGATACACGTATTGCCTCGCAGATTCGTCACGAACGTTCAACGCAAAATAATCGTCCAGCATACTGACGCGACTCATAGCACTCCTTATTCCGTCTTCATTCATGTCTGTTGGAATCATTACGCTCTGCTTGTTCGGCAGATGTACAGGTAGACGTATGACGGGATGGCTCTTTTCTTGCATTTTTTTGTCAAGAATACGCCAAACAGCCTCGTTCGGTCCTACATAGCGAGCTTCAATATGATCCTTGATTTCATCGTGATTTATGACGTACTCTTCAATCCCTTCGGTCTCGCTATTCACAATCTGTATGGCTGCAGCATCATGCCCTTTGAAAATGTACTTGTATAGGTACTTCGGAGCTGTCACACTCGTTACAATTTCCACATTAATGTGACAATTGAAAATACGTGACAACGACGGGCAATATGGTACAACCCATCGATTATCGACAACATGTCCTTGAAAACGTTCGTAAGTAATACCAGTATCTCTCCTACGATAGCGTGGATAGGCGTCTGCATCCATTGTTGTTTCATTTTGAAATTGTTTTGGAAAATGTTTGGAACATTTCCCATTTACTTCACACCACGCCCCACAAGGTCCGTGTATCATATTACTCATGACAATGCGATGCAAATCGGGATGTAATTCAGGATCGGGAATCTCAGCACATATGTAACTATCAACCATTTCTGGCGTTATCAGTCTGTTCTTCAGTGTCACCAGCAGGTGAATGTGCAACAACCCGCGTTTTTGCGATTCTATAGTGTACACGAAAGCTCGCGTTTCACCAAAGAAATGTTGACGTTTGATCAAGTCTAGCAAATGTTTTTTTTTCATGTCAAAAACACGCGCGGTGAGGTCCGGCCTGTCCGAAGGCGCTTGACCAGAAAGAAGGTTTTCTTTAATCTCACGCCAGTTCGGATTGCATGTCATTGTAATGAATAGATTTGGTTTTCCAAATTTTCGAACAATTCCCATGGCATCCTGATAGTGCTGCATCATATTGCGCGGTGATCCACAGAAAGTGGAAGGCAAGATTGCCATTCGTCCGACACGTGCACCAGCATCGACGGCAGCAGTGTTGAGATAATCTACCAATCCAGAGTAAGTATCGGCGCGTATTTTAGCTTGATTTGACTTTATAAATTGTATACGATCTTTTTCGACTTTCACATATGCGTCCACTATCCACTGTTGAAAAAGACGTCGACCTTGAAGAATAACATTGCCGTCATCATTTTCGCGAATTGCCATCTGATATCTCGTGTAAGCTTCTCTGGACACTCGTTTTCGATCATTATCAGTATGCGTCAGGTCTCGATGCCAACCCCGAGTACCAAAGGGGTAAAACAGCGGATAGATCCACGGCTCAACGTTGGGATCCATGGTTGATACCGATTGCAGTCTTCCCGTGTTTTTGCTACTTACAGTGACATATGATTCTGGTATTTCTCCATCGGCAGTAGTGGAGAATACAGCTGCAACCTCGTTACTTCGTTGAAAATTGAATCTTCGACGGTCCATTCCTGGCTTTAATGTGAACAGCAACTGCAGCTCGTCGGGTGATTGTTGTGGATTGTGAGTTTGGTTTTCTTGTTGAGATTTTAACTCTTCGCCCATCATTTGGTACGATTGAGCAAAAACATTATTTTCACGCATAATGCGATCAAGTGCTCCCAGTATACCTCGGTCGAGGGCAGTGTTTCGTCTTTGTATAGAGTCAATTGCTTCATTCGAATCGACGATAAATAGCTGGCCATAGGTTGGCAATTCGTTGGGCGCTGGGTGCATTGTAGTGTTCACTTGATAGTAAATTTGACCCTGTATCTTAAAGCAATATGGCCCGGGTCGCCTTCCCTCAAAATTCATTAGATTGGCGTTGAAGGAAGCAAATGAAAACAAACTATTGTAGTTTCGAATACGCTCAAAGAAGATGTTCGATTTCTCGTGCGTGCCGTTGAACAAGGAATGCAACTCAGCTGGCATCTCTGGTAGTGGTTCAAGACGAACTTTTCCGTGACTACAACAATCGTGGAATGAATTGCGCATGTTCGATACTTTTTCGGACACAAAATGTGCTGCTCTGCAGTGCATACAGCGTTCAGTCAAGTTACCTCCATAGTGCTCCTCGACATTGTTAATCTGACCTGCAGGGTATCTGTTTCTTAGATCCTCTCTTTGGTGTAAATGGCACGAACTTTGATGTTGTGCGTCAGTTAATCTGTTGGAAAAATCAGCGTTTGTTTCTCCTCCAGTTGAAGTTGATGGTCTATCTTCAGCAGTCCGCGCAGCATGATTCGCGTTACGCTGACGCTGATTTTCGTTATGTCGTTCTCGGCGCAGTCGCTCAAACTCCGCATTCTCTTCGGCTGTTCGAACGATTCTTCTTCGTCCCATGACGATGTTTCAATCAAATTTGATTGAATTCTTTACTTAACATTATATTATTTATGTAGCTAATATTTTGAGCTTGTTTTCTCGACAAATTCCCTCTGATGTACGTCATTTCATAGGTATTCGAAATGGTAGAAAATACACTTCATATATTTGAAAGGGAGTTTGTTCAATACAAGATTTTTTAATTATATTATCCTGTTTTACCGTAATTCAAATGACGAATCTTCCTTTCAACGATTCGTTAATGGTAAATCTTATAATAAAAGAGGTATCCGGTTAATACATGAATATTTTCAGATACGATACAAACCCGTTTTCAATTTATTTAAAATGAATGCAATCCTAATAATTTCGCTGAAATTATATTTAATTCATCATTATTGACATCATCCGTATAATCTTATTGATTTAGATTAACCAAATTTAATTTACATCAATTCAACTCTTTTTATTTTAACTTGTTTTAATTCAATTTAAGTTTTGTCAATTTTTGTCAATTTTGTCAATAATTCGATTCAATTCAATTCAAAAGAGTGGGTTTTATTTCCATTCTATACAACTCGTTTCAATCCAATTCTATACAACTCGTTTCAATCCAATTCAATTCGTTTTAATATAAATCATCATCATCATCATCATCATCATCATCTTGTGAACAGAATTCCCAGTGATCTAAAACAGAAAAATTATGTTTTTTGTTAGTATTGAGGCTTCAAAAAAATATATGCATGTGATGGTTCTTTATATATATTAAATAGGCAATCTGGTTTGAGCTTCAGTCGAATATATGAAGAGACTTGGGTTTTTTAAAATATTTCTATTTAAAAAAAATACTACACTGTTTTGAAAAAATAAAAAATGATTTTTAGAGTTATATATTTTTTTTCAATCAACCGATGAATATGAAATTTATTTATCACTTAAGGACTGGAACGAAAAAAAATTCTGTCAGTTTTAAAACAAATTTGGTTAACGGGTTCCGTTGTAAACCAGATTTGTGCTTTTCAATTTTCAACTCTGCGCATGATTCAAAATTTACCACTCAAGGGATTTTGCTCAATGATGTTTCATTTTGTTTGTATTCTACACCGGCTTAGCGGACTGATTTTTTTTAAAGTTCCCAAGGCCAAAGTAATCCACTAATTTATAAATTCGTTATTTTAATAATTTGTAAAACTATTTTTTTCCGAAATAGCTCAACAGATTGGGCCCGTATGTTATAATCATGCGCAGAAGTATGGTAGAACTGGGCAAAGCTTCTTAATAATCTAAGACGTTTGTCCGGCAGAGCCAAAAAACAAAATTCGAATTTAGGGGCAAGAGAGACAGAGCTATAGGCGTTTAGCATTGCGTGGCGAAATTCCCACGTGAGTACCACTGCCTACTAATATACAGGGTGTCTCAAAAGTACTGAAGCTCCGCTTACACGGAGGTAGCTGATGCCCACCCAAAGGCACTTGCAAAGTTTGAGCTTCCAATTCGCAATAGCGTCGAAATGGCAAGCGTTTAAAGTTGGGCCATTCAGAGATGGGCGTCGAACTCACACAGATACACAGCGTCTGGAGCCTCAAGTGCAAGTGGCTTCAGCCTTTTGTTTTTGAAACTCGGCTCGGCGCGAGGCTGTGTGCGTCGATGTCATCTACAATGCCATACACGGCCTCGCGCTGTAACGTGGCTTGGCGGCAACTTCGGATTGTAGCTTAGCCGCTCGACGCTCCGAAATGATGAAAAAATAATTAGCCCAGCTTGATGTAATGTAAAAGTTAAATGTGCCATTTGACGTAGCCGCATTTTCGCGTAAGGATAATTTTAAAAAATTTACGTTTTTTAACGATTCGATTGGAGACGGTGGAACTACCGAAACCACCGAATAATGCAAGAGTCGTTCCAGATTTATGAAATCGTTTGGTATCATTGATCATTGCTGTACTTGACGCAAGTCCAGTAGGTTTTATGGATGAAAATACCTAGTTCTGTCGACACCTTGAACTAAAAAAAAAAAATAATCGTTTTCGCAAAAGGTTTCAAACAAGTAGTTTGTATGGGAAAATCTTGTGCAGACTTTCCTCGTTCAGAAGTAAATTCGTCAATAATTCAGACTGTAGGGAATGAACTTTATAATGTCTCTCGGCACTCTGCTGAGGAGGCTAAGCGCAAGCTGAGTTTAGGAGAGGAACAATTATTGAGAAAAGATGAAATAAAAAGATGTGTATGGGAAAATTTTTTTAGATCCTGCTCCGAAAAGTAAAGCCGTAAATCGACTCGGGTTTAATAAACGAAATATCCAGTGCCTCGACACTCTATTCACGACACGTAAGCGGTGCACGGCTGATGAAATTAAATTGGTTTTTCAAAAAACGTGAAAAAATTAGTGTGTATGGGAAAATCTCAACAGTACTCGATTCATAAATTAATTGCGTAAATAAGTCAGGCTGTAGGGAATGAACTTTATAAAGTCTCTCGACACAATGCTGAGGAAGCTAAATGCATGTAGAGCTTAAGGGAGTGACAATTCTTGCAAAAATCTGGAAAGAAATCACGTGTATGGGAAAATCTTTTTTAGCTCGTACTCCAAAAAGTGACGCCGTAAATCAACACGGGTGTGGTAAACGAAATATCCAGTGCCTCGACACTGTGGTGATGAGACGTAAGCGGTACACAGCTGATATATCCAATACGTTATTCAGTGGTCGTGAAATAAAGAGCGTGTATGGGAAAATATCAACAATTTATAATTCAAAAATTAATTCCGTAAATAATCCAGGCTGCGGGAAATGAACATTTTAATGTCTCGCGACACTCTTCTGAGGAGGCTAAACGCATGAAGAGCTTTAGAGAGTGGCAATTATTGAGTAAAGCTGGAATAAAAATGCGTGTATGGGAAAATTTTCTTTAAATTCTTCTCCGAAAAGTAAAGCCGCAAATCGACTCGGGTTTAGTAAACGAGACATCTAATGCCTCGACACTCTGTTGACGAGACGTAAGCATTGCCCAGCTGATAAATCTAATTGAATTTTAAAAAATCGTGAAAAAAGAGTGTGTATGGGAAAATCTTAATTTATAATTTTTACATTTATTGCGTAAATAATTCAGGCTGTAAGAAATGAACTTTATAAAGTCTCTCGGCACTCTGCTGAGGACGCCAAGCGCACGCAGAGCTTAGGAGAATAACAATTATTGAGAAAAGCTGAAATGAAAAGATGTGTATGGGAAAATTTTTTTAGATCCTACTCCGAAAAGTAAAGCCGCAAATCGACTCGGGTTTAGTAAACGATACATCTAATGCCTCGACACTCTGTTGACGAGACGTAAGCATTGCCCAGCTGATAAATCTAATTGAATTTTAAAAAATCGTGAAAAAAGAGTGTGTATGGGAAAATCTTAATTTATAATTTTTAAATTTATTGCATAAATAATTCAGGCTGTAAGAAATGAACTTTACAAAGTCTCTCGGCACTCTGCTGAGGACGCCAAGCGCACGCAGAGCTTAGGAGAATAACAATTATTGAGAAACGCTGAAATGAAAAGATGTGTATGGGAAAATTTTTTTAGATCCTACTCCGAAAAGTAAAGCCGTAAATCGACTCGGGCTTAAAACGAAATGATGTATCTAATGTCTCGAAACTCTGTTGACAACACGTAAGCGGTGTACAGCTGATGAATCTAATTGGTTCTTAAGAAATCGTGAAAAAATTAGTGTGTATGGGAAAATATCAACAGTACTCGATTCAGAAATTAATTGCGTAAATAATTCAGACTGTAGGGATTGAACTTTATAAAGTCTCTCGACACAATGCTGAGGAGGCTAAATGCATGTAGAGCTTAAGAGAGTGACAATTCTTGCGAAAAACTGAAAAGAAATCACGTGTATGGGAAAATCTTTTTTGGCTCGTACTCGAAAAAGTGATGCCGTGAATCAACACGGGTGTGGTAAACGAAATATCCAGTGCCTCGACTTTATTAAAAAAATTAAAATTACAATAAAATTAGAATCACTCTACCGATTCTCGCCAAACTTGGCACCAATCATGGTTCACTGTAAGTTCGTTTGTTTTCAAAATTTCAGCTTGATATATCGTGATTTGCGAAAGTTATAGCCTGAAAACGATTTTTTCAAAATTTTCAAAATGCTGTAAAATTTGAATTTTTCATAGCCCACTTGCGAACGAAATTTGAGGAAAATTCATAAATAATTGCGGCAGTGCAGTAATAAGTGCTAGGAAGAAGCTTCGGAATTTTGAGCGAAAAACGTGTTTGCTGCATTTATTATAATGGGACCTACTGAAAAAAGCAAATTCGCACTGGTTTTCGAGTGTAAAGGTAGTTTATTTCCTCCCTTTATCTGAATCTTAATCATAATTAGATTTGAGAATGCTATATAATTTTATTAATCGGACATTGTCTGCCGTTAATATATTCCTATTTCGCATAGCTTTTGTTTCCTATGGTTCAACTTCATCTTGTTTACATTAGTGCTAGAAACTTCTGCAAACATTATTCAGTCTGTTACGATCCCAAATTTTAATTTTTTTAAACAATAATTATGACCGAGTATGTGGGTGAGTGGTTCGGATGGCCACAAAATTGTGATAACCCGGATGAAGAGCTGAATACGATTGGAGGTTGGCTAGGCTGGCCTCGTGAAAAAATTACCGACGATCCCGTCTGTGGTTGGCTTGGCTGGCCTAGCCTAAAAAGTGTTCCGCCCGTAGAGCCTGAGGTCCCTGACGATTGCCAAGTAAGTAAATAAATAAATTAATTAATTAAATAAATAAATAAATAAATAAATAAATAAATAAATAAATAAATAAATAAATAAATAAATAAATAAATAAATAAATAAATAAATAAATAAATAAATAAATAAATAAATAAATAAATAAATAAATAAATAAATAAATAAATAAATAAATAAATAAATAAATAAATAAATAAATAAATAAATAAATAAATAAATAAATAAATAAATAAATAAATAAATAAATAAATAAATAAATAAATAAATAAATAAATAAATAAATAAATAAATAAATAAATAAATAAATAAATAAATAAATAAATAAATAAATAAATAAATAAATAAATAAATAAATAAATAAATAAATAAATAAATAAATAAATAAATAAATAAATAAATAAATAAATAAATAAATAAATAAATAAATAAATAAATAAATAAATAAATAAATAAATAAATAAATAAATAAATAAATAAATAAATAAATAAATAAATAAATAAATAAATAAATAAATAAATAAATAAATAAATAAATAAATAAATAAATAAATAAATAAATAAATAAATAAATAAATAAATAAATAAATAAATAAATAAATAAATAAATAAATAAATAAATAAATAAATAAATAAATAAATAAATAAATAAATAAATAAATAAATAAATAAATAAATAAATAAATAAATAAATAAATAAATAAATAAATAAATAAATAAATAAATAAATAAATAAATAAATAAATAAATAAATAAATAAATAAATAAATAAATAAATAAATAAATAAATAAATAAATAAATAAATAAATAAATAAATAAATAAATAAATAAATAAATAAATAAATAAAGTCATTCCTGTTCAGCTGCAGGTTGAGTTGCTGCCGGGCTCGAAAATAAAATTAGAGGAGCAGGAGTTGAACCGTCAAAATTTTATGAGGTTTTAATTTTTTTAATTTTTCGTTTTTTCTTTTTTTTTCCTCTCCGATATAGTCTCGGTAATACTTACTTTTTTTTCCACGCGGGCGAGTGTTAGTAAACGACACATCTAATCGTTCGACACTCTGTTGATGAGCTAAAAATCGAATACAGCTGATAAATCTGATCGATTTTGCACAAGACTTCAGTTGAATAGCATGTATGGGAAAATCTTGTCCTCTTTTTCAGCAATCATGTGTATGGGAAAATTTTCTTTAGCTACAACTCCAAAAAGTAATGTCGTAATTTCACCCGGACGTTGTTAACGAAGCATCTAGTGCCTCGGCACTCCGTTAATGAGCTAAAAACCGAGCACAGCTGATAAATCTAATCGATATTGCAAAGGCCTTTTTTTAAAATGATTTTTATTACTTTTTATAAAAAATGAAGGATGTTGCGACGTGCAGTTTTTTGAAAGGAACAAAAATATTATATACCATAAAAAACATGAGTAGCTACGTGACGTGACTTCTGTTCGCGTTTTATTGTATCTTCGCAAACTCCTGAAGTCGTTGTGGATGCTTGAATCGTTTCTTGTAAGTATTATTGTCAGAATAAAGCTATTCCAGTAAGCATATGACGATTTAAACAAAAATTCTGTTTCGAGAAAACTCCAGAACATTCTTAATGAAACAAAAATTTCCTAGAAAACTGGATATTTTTTATTCTTCACGTTTTTACAACTGTAATTATAAATGAAGGATAATGCGCATGTCGTCCTTTTAGAGAAAAGATAGTAGATAAAACAATGAAAAACAACGGTAGCTTTATGGCTTTCTCTGGATCTTCGAAAACTGCTAATTCCTAATTTTGTTTATCCCGGCGATTAATCGAAATAATCACCGTGTTGCTGGAGCGTCACAAGACTGCTAGGCTAGGACGCTAGTAATTTTTTGCCTCCCGTTCTTAGCGTTACCCAAAACCAACGACGCGGACGTGACGGGAGATTGGTTTCACACACACACACACACACACACACACACACACACACACACACACACACACACACGCGCGCGCGCGCGCGCGCACGCACGCACACTATAACTTTTGTTGTTTTTTTCGAAACAGCAAAAGTTATAGCATATGTTGGAAATGTCCCCCATTCGCTGCAATGCAGCACTCGACGCGGCGAATGAAGTTGCGCTGACAATTCGCGAGCATTTCCGGAACGATTGCACGAACAGCCTCATCGATGCGCATCTCGAGATCTCGGTAATCATCAATTTCGGTTTTATAAATTGATTCCTTCATGAATCCCCAAATGGAGAAATCCATCGGATTTAGGTCGGGAGATCGTGGCGGCCAGAGCACAGGCAATCCTCTTCCAATACAGCGACCCTGGAACCGCCCGTTTACGCATGCACGCACTTCTAACGTGCTATGAGCGGGAGCTCCGTCGTGCTGGAACCAAATTTGGTTTGCCTGTTCTTGAGGAACTCCGGCAACTCGAAGCAACTCATCGAGCTCCCGCGTCAGGAACCGATGATAGCGGGGGCCGTTAAGGCGAGGGGGCAATTGAAAAGGACCACTCTGGGAATCAATTGTTTATTTGTTTATTTGTTTATTTGTTTATTTGTTTATTTGTTTATTTGTTTATTTGTTTATTTGTTTATTTGTTTATTTGTTTATTTGTTTATTTGTTTATTTGTTTATTTGTTTATTTGTTTATTTGTTTATTTGTTTATTTGTTTATTTGTTTATTTGTTTATTTGTTTATTTGTTTATTTGTTTATTTGTTTATTTGTTTATTTGTTTATTTGTTTATTTGTTTATTTGTTTATTTGTTTATTTGTTTATTTGTTTATTTGTTTATTTGTTTATTTGTTTATTTGTTTATTTGTTTATTTGTTTATTTGTTTATTTGTTTATTTGTTTATTTGTTTACTTGTTTACTTGTTTATTTGTTTATTTGTTTATTTGTTTATTTGTTTATTTGTTTATTTGTTTATTTGTTTATTTGTTTATTTGTTTATTTGTTTATTTGTTTATTTGTTTATTTGTTTATTTGTTTATTTGTTTATTTGTTTATTTGTTTATTTGTTTATTTGTTTATTTGTTTATTTGTTTATTTGTTTATTTGTTTATTTGTTTATTTGTTTATTTGTTTATTTGTTTATTTGTTTATTTGTTTATTTGTTTATTTGTTTATTTGTTTATTTGTTTATTTGTTTATTTGTTTATTTGTTTATTTGTTTATTTGTTTATTTGTTTATTTGTTTATTTGTTTATTTGTTTATTTGTTTATTTGTTTATTTGTTTATTTGTTTATTTGTTTATTTGTTTATTTGTTTATTTGTTTATTTGTTTATTTGTTTATTTGTTTATTTGTTTATTTGTTTATTTGTTTATTTGTTTATTTGTTTATTTGTTTATTTGTTTATTTGTTTATTTGTTTATTTGTTTATTTGTTTATTTGTTTATTTGTTTATTTGTTTATTTGTTTATTTGTTTATTTGTTTATTTGTTTATTTGTTTATTTGTTTATTTGTTTATTTGTTTATTTGTTTATTTGTTTACTTACGAGGCGATCCCCCAGAACTCCAGCCCACAGATTTATCGAAAATCGATCTTGTACGGATCGGATCTCCGCCGTCACGTGAGGGTTCTCCTGGGCCCAGTGGTGGAAATTGTGGGTGTTCCATGACCCGGTATGTCCGAAAGATGACTCGTCCGTAAAAAGTATATTGCCGATAAATTCCGGGTCCTCTGCATGCCTTTGTCTTGCCCACCGACAAAACTGCAGACGTACCGCATGATCCTGGGGACGGAGTTTCTGGACTCTCAGGATATGGTACGGATGCTGTCCGGCGTCTTTAAGGATGCGATGGACAGTTGCATGTGCCATTCCCAGTTGTCGCGATACTCGGCGCGTGCTCGTAGTCGGATCTTCTTCAAATACTTCCAAGACCTCTTCTTCATTTTCGACGTTTCTCGCCGCCCTCGGCCTACCACCATCAATACCGCCGCCTCGTTGAGGTGCGAGAGGTTGATTTTCGCCCATCGTTCTCCTCACCAAATTCCGAATAACATTTCCGCGCGTATTTCGGTTATGCCGCACACCGAATGCTGCAGCTGCTGCATTAGCATTTCGATTGCACTCGCCATATAATATTAACATTTCTGCATAATCTGCGTTGGTGTAGTTAGCAGCCATTGCAGTGTTTACACTTGACACGTTAAAGAGTAAGGAAATGCCAACATATCGATAAAAACAAAAGACTGCTCAAAACGCTGATAGCATTGGCGCTCGGATCAAAACAAAAGCAGGGTCGTCACGTTGACGCGATACCGCTCGTAGTAGGAAAAACTTTGCACATTGCATCCTCATAAATTTCCGTTTTTTATTTTCTTAATTTCCGGCCGACAATATTCGAAATTATACATAATAATTGCTTCGTCCTCAATTTCAATTTTTCACGAAGCTACCTCTATGTGGAAGTTTATCAATTTATCAATTTTGTCTATGGCTGATGCAAAGAAATGCCAAAAATACACAAAAAGAAATCCTGCCTATTCCATGTAGTTGCAAATTATAACAATTATTATTTATTATTTTATTCTTGTTCTCTTTAACTTATTCTCTATGTACGGTATTGTTGTAAGCTAGTTGTTTCATTTTTCGGAAAAAATATAATCATTCTTTTCTTCCCTTTTTTTGATAACTTCAGGTATCAATTTTTTCCTGCCATTCAAAATACAATTAAAAAAATTAATACGTTCACTTTTGAAAATTAAGGAGACGAATTTTTAATTGTTCCAAGAAAGTGCGTGATCGCTCGCAATTTCCACATTAACAGAAAATTACTTTCCATATTCCCCAAAAGAAATAAAGGTGTAGCCACGTGAGCGGTTATCACATTAAACAGACAATTTTTCGATGGAGATGATATAATCCCAAAGTCCGAAACGTCCAATAGCTAGGGAGATACTTGCCTCGCGATTTGCATTTACAGAAAATAACTTTAAAAGGTATTGAATTTAGGGAAATTCATAAAACATCCAACATGCTTGTTACACAGATATGAAGCGGCGCATTGATTCAACTCAGTCACAAGTCGACCAAGATAGATTAGCCAAATTTTAGTCAGTGAGATGATTACTTTTGAAGGGTGAAAATTTGCGAAAATCAATTATTCCCTGACAAGTTTGTTACAGCGTTCGAAAGTCAAGCATCGGTTCAGCTCAGCTTCTAGTCGATCTACGGTGATGAGTCAATGTTTAATAGGTAATATGGCTAGTTTTGAATGGTACATAATTTCTTTCCACCTTTTCGCAAGAATTGTTACTCTCTTAAGATCCGCATTTGTTTAGCTTCCTCAGCAGAGTGCCGAGAGACTTTATAAAGTTCATTTCCCACAGCCTGAATTATTTACGGAATTCATTTTTGAATTATAAATTGTTGAGATTTTCCCATACACACTATTTATTTCACGACTTTTGCAAAATCGATAAGATTTATCAGCTTGCGTCTGGTCAACAGGGTGTCGAGGCATTAGATGAGTCTTTTACCACACCCGGATTGGTTTACGGCTTTACTTTTCGGAGTAGTATCAAAAAAAAATTCCCATACACATGTTATCATTCCAGCTTTTCTCAATAAATGTCTCGCTCTTAAGCTCTGCGTGCGCTTAGCGTCCTCAGAAGAGTGTCGAGAAAGTTTATAAAATTCATTCCCAAGTGTCTAAATTATTTACGCAATTAATTTTTTAATTAAGAACTGTTGAGATTTTCCCATACACGCCATTTATTTAACGACTTTTTAAAATCTAATCAGATTTATCAGCTGTGCACGGGTTGTGGTTCGTCAGCCGAATGTCGAGGCACTGGATATTTCGTTTACCACACCCGTGTTGATTCACGGCATCACTTTTTCGAGTACGAGCTAAAAAAGATTTTCCCATACACGTGATTTCTTTTCAGCTTTTCGCAAGAATTGTCACTCTCTTAAGCTCTACATGCATTTAGCCTCCTCAGCATTGTGTCGAGAGATTTTATAAAGTTCAATCCCTACAGTCTGAATTATTTACGCAATTAATTTCTGAATCGAGTACTGTTGATATTTTCCCATACACACTAATTTTTTCACGATTTCTTAAAAACCAATTAGATTCATCAGCTGTGCACCACTTACGTGTTGTCAACAGAGTTTCGAGACATTAGATACATCATTTCGTTTTAAGCCCGAGTCGATTTACGGCTTTACTTTTCGGAGAAGGATCTAAAAAAATTTTCCCATACACATCTTTTCATTTCAGCTTTTCTCAATAATTGTTATTCTCCTAAGCTCTGCGTGCGCTTGGCGTCCTCAGCAGAGTGCCGAGAGACTTTATAAAGTTCATTTCTTACAGCCTGAATTATTTATGCAATAAATTTAAAAATTATAAATTAAGATTTTCCCATACACACTCTTTTTTCACGATTTTTTAAAATTCAATTAGATTTATCAGCTGGGCAATGCTTACGTCTCGTCAACAGAGTGTCGAGGCATTAGATGTATCGTTTACTAAACCCGAGTCGATTTACGGCTTTACTTTTCGGAGTAGGATCTAAAAAAATTTTCCCATACACATCTTTTCATTTCAGCTTTTCTCAATAATTGTTATTCTCCTAAGCTCTGCGTGCGCTTGGCGTCCTCAGCAGAGTGCCGAGAGACTTTATAAAGTTCATTTCTTACAGCCTGAATTATTTACGCAATAAATGTAAAAATTATAAATTAAGATTTTCCCATACACACTCTTTTTTCACGATTTTTTAAAATTCAATTAGATTTGTCAGCTGGGCAATGCTTACGTCTCGTCAACAGAGTGTCGAGGCATTAGATGTATCGTTTACTAAACCCGAGTCGATTTGCGGCTTTACTTTTCGGAGAAGAATCTAAAGAAAATTTTCCCATACACGGATTTTTATTCCAGCTTTTCTCAATAATTGCCACTCTCTAAAGCTCTTCATGCGTTTAGCCTCCTCAGAAGAGTGTCGCGAGACATTAAAATGTTCATTTCCCGCAGCCTGGATTATTTACGGAATTAATTTTTGAATTATAAATTGTTGATATTTTCCCATACACGCTCTTTATTTCACGACCACTGAATAACGTATTGGATATATCAGCTGTGTACCGCTTACGTCTCATCACCACAGTGTCGAGGCACTGGATATTTCGTTTACCACACTCGTGTTGATTCACGGCATCACTTTTTCGAGTACGAGCCAAAAAAGATTTTCCCATACACGTGATTTCTTTTCAGCTTTTCGCAAGAATTGTCACTCTCTTAAGCTCTACATGCATTTAGCCTCCTCAGCATTGTGTCGAGAGACTTTATAAAGTTCAATCCCTACAGTCTGAATTATTTACGCAATTAATTTCTGAATCGAGTACTGTTGATATTTTCCCATACACACTAATTTTTTCACGATTTCTTAAGAACCAATTAGATTCATCAGCTGTACACCGCTTACGTGTTGTCAACAGAGTTTCGAGACATTAGATACATCATTTCGTTTTAAGCCCGAGTCGATTTACGGCTTTACTTTTCGGAGTAGGATCTAAAAAAATTTTCCCATACACATCTTTTCATTTCAGCGTTTCTCAATAATTGTTATTCTCCTAAGCTCTGCGTGCGCTTGGCGTCCTCAGCAGAGTGCCGAGAGACTTTATAAAGTTCATTTCTTACAGCCTGAATTATTTATGCAATAAATTTAAAAATTATAAATTAAGATTTTCCCATACACACTCTTTTTTCACGATTTTTTAAAATTCAATTAGATTTATCAGCTGGGCAATGCTTACGTCTCGTCAACAGAGTGTCGAGGCATTAGATGTATCGTTTACTAAACCCGAGTCGATTTGCGGCTTTACTTTTCGGAGTAGGATCTAAAAAAATTTTCCCATACACATCTTTTCATTTCAGCTTTTCTCAATAATTGTTATTCTCCTAAGCTCTGCGTGCGCTTGGCGTCCTCAGCAGAGTGCCGAGAGACTTTATAAAGTTCATTTCTTACAGCCTGAATTATTTACGCAATAAATGTAAAAATTATAAATTAAGATTTTCCCATACACACTCTTTTTTCACGATTTTTTAAAATTCAATTAGATTTATCAGCTGGGCAATGCTTACGTCTCGTCAACAGAGTGTCGAGGCATTAGATGTCTCGTTTACTAAACCCGAGTCGATTTGCGGCTTTACTTTTCGGAGAAGAATTTAAAGAAAATTTTCCCATACACGCATTTTTATTCCAGCTTTACTCAATAATTGCCACTCTCTAAAGCTCTTCATGCGTTTAGCCTCCTCAGAAGAGTGTCGCGAGACATTAAAATGTTCATTTCCCGCAGCCTGGATTATTTACGGAATTAATTTTTGAATTATAAATTGTTGATATTTTCCCATACACGCTCTTTATTTCACGACCACTGAATAACGTATTGGATATATCAGCTGTGTACCGCTTACGTCTCATCACCACAGTGTCGAGGCACTGGATATTTCGTTTACCACACCCGTGTTGATTTACGGCGTCACTTTTTGGAGTACGAGCTAAAAAAGATTTTCCCATACACGTGATTTCTTTCCAGATTTTTGCAAGAATTGTCACTCCCTTAAGCTCTACATGCATTTAGCTTCCTCAGCATTGTGTCGAGAGACTTTATAAAGTTCATTCCCTACAGCCTGACTTATTTACGCAATTAATTTATGAATCGAGTACTGTTGAGATTTTCCCATACACACTAATTTTTTCACGTTTTTTGAAAAACCAATTTAATTTCATCAGCCGTGCACCGCTTACGTGTCGTGAATAGAGTGTCGAGGCACTGGATATTTCGTTTATTAAACCCGAGTCGATTTACGGCTTTACTTTTCGGAGCAGGATCTAAAAAAATTTTCCCATACACATCTTTTTATTTCATCTTTTCTCAATAATTGTTCCTCTCCTAAACTCAGCTTGCGCTTAGCCTCCTCAGCAGAGTGCCGAGAGACATTATAAAGTTCATTCCCTACAGTCCGAATTATTGACGAATTTACTTCTGAACGAGGAAAGTCTGCACAAGATTTTCCCATACAAACTACTTGTTTGAAACCTTTTGCGAAAACGATTATTTTTTTTTTTTAGTTCAAGGTGTCGACAGAACTAGGTATTTTCATCCATAAAACCTACTGGACTTGCGTCAAGTACAGCAATGATCAATGATACCAAACGATTTCATAAATCTGGAACGACTCTTGCATTATTCGGTGGTTTCGGTAGTTCCACCGTCTCCAATCGAATCGTTAAAAAACGTAAATTTTTTAAAATTATCCTTACGCGAAAATGCGGCTACGTCAAATGGCACATTTAACTTTTACATTACATCAAGCTGGGCTAATTATTTTTTCATCATTTCGGAGCGTCGAGCGGCTAAGCTACAATCAGAAGTTGCCGCCAAGCCACGTTACAGCGCGAGGCCGTGTATGGCATTGTAGATGACATCGACGCACACAGCCTCGCGCCGAGCCGAGGTTCAAAAACAAAAGGCTGAAGCCACTTGCACTTGAGGCTCCAGACGCTGTGTATCTGTGTGAGTTCGACGCCCATCTCTGATTGGCCCAACTTTAAACGCTTGCCATTTCGACGCTATTGCGAATTGGAAGCTCAAACTTTGCAAGTGCCTTTGGGTGGGCATCAGCTACCTCCGTGTAAGCGGAGCTTCAGTACTTTTGAGACACCCTGTATATATGGAAGGTTAAACATAGATAATAAAGGAATCTTACTTTTTCTGCTGTATGGAAGCTGACTCGCTGATCAATTTCACAGTTTGTGGAGTTTCAACGTCCGTCACAGCAATAAAGAAGGCAACCGCGATATAAATATTTTTGGAGGTTGAGAGCTCGTCGGTGGCAAAAGGATCGAGAATAGCGAGCTAAAGAGATTTCTAAATGTATTTGACTTCCTTTTAAAAAGCGAACGTTGCAACATTTTCGAATTCTGGCTACTTCTGCGACTCATTCATCTTTACCTGACTCTATAACTTCTTGCTGTTGTCGCTGCTTCGCCGACGCGTTGTTCTTCGACTCCTATGAAAATTTCGCCTGTTTCACCAGCTCGAATATTACTTATTTATGCTGTTGCTGTTACTGGTGTTGCATTTAGGATTATTTGTCAATGACGTCTTATACACCGAGCCGTTGATTACCGGCTGAAGGATGCACCGAAATGACACGATATAAAAAAAAGAGGCGAGTTAAAGGCGAAAATTATTGACACGATAAGGTGCTTATATCGGTAATAATTGTGCTATACTACTGCGCATACTGATATGTTCCGACCTATTCAGACCGAAACAGATAAACAGACAATGAAATGTAATTGTGAATTTTCGTGGTCATGGCCAGTGCACGACGGCATGCAACTTAAGGCCGGCGTACAGTTCGGGACAGGTAAACGTAGAGACCACAAGAGAGACTAAAAGAGAGTAAGAAAAAAGATAAAGTTTGCCAGAGAAATTAAAAAAAAAACTATTTACGAAGTTCAAGAATAATAAGACAAAATAAACAATACATTTTTTTTTTTTTTTTTTTTTCATTTTTTACAGTTTTGACGAAGCCGAATCTATGTGGAAGTATGTTGATCAATTTTCGTTTTCTTATATCTTATAAGAAAGTTTCGGCAAAAGTGGAAAAAATGATAAAGCAATTTGCAGGGTACGACCTTGCAGGCTTGACTGTGGCCGATTTACCGATTTGAATCAAATTTGTACTGAAACCTTGTTCCATGGTAGTACATATGGGAACCAGATTTGAAACTGGTATCTCATAATTTGCACAAGCTAGTGCGCGAAAGATATCACATTTAAACCGCTCTACCGATTTGCGTACAATTTGTACTCAAACCTAGTTACAAGGAAATCCACATTTGTACCAAAGTTAATTGGAATCTTCCTAAATGTTTCTTTTTTTTTTTTGTGACAGCAATTTTTTTAATTTTTCGGAGTAAAATCAAAATTTACAAACATAGCGACCTTTCGTTGGAATGAATTCTCATTTGAAACTCAATAATCACGAATTCACGTGATGGTAAATTGCAGTAAGATACCTTAGAATAGATAACAACTTTACAGCCGTATTCATAGTCGTCCCTCAAGGGGACGAAGTTTAGTTTCTTTGGCCAAATGTGAATCGGTTACGAAAACGGAGGACGAAGTGGATAGCGGCCTAAGCAGAAGAAATCAAACATATACCGTTGGTGGAAACTTTATTAAACATTAACATTTTTTAAATTAAATCAATTATCAATTACATATTCGCTGTGTTCACGGAGGTGAAAAGTTGGGGGAAAGTGACGCCAATGCTCGGGGTGGCAAACCGTTGCACTGTTGGGACAATATTTTATACGCGACAACATAGGAAACGGTGAGTAAATATTTATTTAGTAAATATTTATTGAAAGTAAGTTTCATCGTTTTCGCTAAAAAGAAAGGCAAGTCAGCAATGTACAGCGTGAAATATTTTCGTCGGGATCGTACGCGTATCTGATGAGAAATAAGAATTATTGAATCTGACAGCTGTACGAGATTAGGAGCATAGAAATTAGACTGTGAATGGGTTTTGCAGCCGTAACGGATTCGATCACGTTTTCCCAATTCCCAATTTAAAGTAAAAGGCGAGGCACTCGCAGTGTCCCACGTGTGTCGGGTCGAAGAAATCAGTCCGAGCGGAACGTCTCCTGGCCGAATATGTGCGTGTGCGATTAGAACGTCAGTTACGCGGCCTTCTAAGCATGTTAATTAAATATTAACTAAGAGTCGTTCCGCACGGACTGATTTCTCGACCCGACACACGCGTGACCCTGCAAGGACCTCGCCTTTTACTTTAGATTGGGGATTAAAGGCAATCAAATGTGTTACGGCTGCAAAGCCCGTTCGTAGTCTAATTTCCATCCTCATAACCTTGTCGAACTGTCAGATCAAACTATTGTCATTTCTCATCAAATACGCGTACGCGATCCGGAGGAAAATATTTCACGCTGTACATTGCCTACTTGCCTTTCTTTTTAGCGTAAACGATGAGACTTACATTCAATAAATATTTACTAAATAAATATTTACTCACCGTTTCCTATGTTGTCGCGTATAAAATATTGTCCCGATAGTTCGCAAACTGGCCTCCCTGTCGCCGTGCACATAGCCCATAGTTAAATAACTACATTCTCTCTTGTTAGCCCAGCTTGATCTTCTGAAACAGAAAAAATAAAATTCATTTGTAAATATGAAACGCAAATATTATGAAAAGGCGAACCTTGCGCATCGTCATATTATTAATTAATAGAAATTTACCTTCTGCGGTGGGGCGGTTACTTCGATCAGCAGTGATGGGTCCACGGCTGGTTGTTGACCCACTGTTATTTGCGATCCGTTTGCGACTTTAAGGATGGGCGTCGTTTTTTCCCATTGAAGAACACCAATTACATCAACAGATGTTCCTCGATACAACCCGTTGGGAAGATCTTTACAATCAGCTACATGGATTGACATTTTCAATTTTTGGTCGGTTATGGAGCCCAATCCATAACTCGAGTCTCCACTTTTGTGGGCAGTTGGCTTTATCGGGAATTTGATCCATCCCGATATTTCTGTAACAAAAAGTAAAAATTTTATATTTATTTGTAAGGTATTTCACAGCAATTCGGTCAGCCTCAGATCAGATAGTAAATGAATATGTAAAAGTAGAATGTGTCAAAGATCGCGAGACAGGGCGTGGCCTATGTTCCCCCACTCCTCCCCCCCTTCCCCCACCCCAGGGGGCGTGGCTACTACCCCCCAACCCCCCCCCCCCCAACCCCCCAACACCCCCAACCCCCCAACCTCCCCCCCAACCCCCCCCCCCCCCCAACCCCCACCTGGACCGATGCGCGAGATGCGCGAACTTCCCCCTCTCCCCGCGGTTCACCCCCTCCACCTGCTGGTGGGGGCCCCGAGGCCTGGCGCCACGTCTCGCGGCCTTTCCCCCTTTACCCGTGACGTGGCGCGCCGCGCCGCTCGGTTTTCCCCCCTACGCGGGGCCCGTGGCTTGGCGCCGCGAGTCGCCTCTCTCTCGCTCCCACTAAGGCCCAGCATCCCCCCCACCTCGGGCGCGCGCTCGACCCGTCGCCAGCAGTGGTTTTCCTCAAATGCCTAGCGATGGACCAAGATCGCGAAGGCCGTGCCGTCTGTCTTGGCGCCAAGACTCCCCCACCTCCTACCCGCTTCCCACTCACACACACACGACTGACGCGGCGCCACCCGACGCTTTTCCGAAACACCGGTCGAATGACCAAGATCGCGAAACCCGTCTACACCCCTCTAACCGCCGCTCTCAAGACTCCCACCTCGCAGCCACCCACTAGCGCACGCCTGACGCGACGCCTGGCGGAGATTTTTCAAATCTTCAACGGAGGGGACAAAGATCGCTAAGACCCCTTCCACTCTGACCAACGCAAATGGTTTTAAATTTGTTTTGTAAATATTTTTGTTTATTTAATTAACATTCAATTTCAATACATCCATATCCAGAGATTTTGTTGCTGCTGTTTTACATTGCTTGCAGTCTTTACATAGTGGAATATCTATTTCTGGAAGAACCGGTTTTACGTGTGGTTCACGGTGGTGTGTATAGCATGGCAGGTACGTTGAGACTTCGCTGTCCTCTCTGAGATGTTTGGGTAGTTTATTCCATATAAGATGTACATAGTTTCCCCAGTATTTCAGCAGAATTTTCTTGGAAACCATCTTGAGCTCTTGTTCACTCAATTGTGTGATGGAGCTTTAAAGACAATATGGTATTGAGGTTCTTGTTAAACGGATTACAGGGCTAGTAAGTTCACCAATGCTTACTGAAGAATTGTTAATTACAATATCTTGTTTTCCGTTGGTGTAGGTCTGCGGCATTTTATACAATCCTTGCGCGACGGTGGAGGGCCATCGATGTGGGTACGCATGCTCGATGTATTGTAGTGTAGATAGCATGGCAGGTACGAGGCTACCTCGCGGTCAGTTTTAAGGTATTCAGGTAGTTTTTCCCAGAGTAGTTGAATAGACGAGCCCCAATGTTTGAGCAGTAGTGGCTTAGGTATATACTCGAGCTCCTCCGTGGTCAGCAGCCAGGGGTCCTTGTTGCACTCGATTACGAGGATACAGTCCCTTTTACTCATTGTAGTTAGCGCGAGAGAGAGAGAGAGAGAGAGAGAGAGAGAGAGAGAGAGAGATACGACGATGATTTCGTGAGAGAGAGAGAGAGAGAGAGAGAGAGATACGACGATGATTTCGTCAGCGAGGTTTTTTTACTACTGACCTATCTCGCCCATGCATTGGATTATATACCGCAGGTCAGGTCTATTAAGAGAGTGGAAGGGGCGATGTTGAGCCGCATGAGGAAAGGGGAAACGAGTAAATACACTGAGAAAATACATGAAATTACAATTTATTCATTTAAATTCACAAGTAACATCCAAATCGAGCGGTGCAAGTTTGTATACATTGTTTCTTATTTCTATAGCAGCCGCCGCCGCCGCCCTTAATATTACGGCTCTTGCTTTTTCTTACAGATTTCTTTTTTCGGTTTACATGTTTTATTCGTTTGTAGTATCGCGCTACAATACGATCGTTTTTCATCCGGTTTGACGAAAAATTTTTACAAAAATCAGCCAAAGTGCAACCCCGAGACATATAATCAAGGAACATAAGACAGTATTCACCGCACACTTTAGATTTGATAGACTGTAGCGGGGTCGTATTCCACTCATAGGTTCGAGAGTTTCGGCGTAGACGGTTATGGTGTTGACTGACGAGAGGGGGCAATCCATAACTATCGAAAAAGATGCCGTGTCCATTTTCGTCGACGTACGTGGCAACCCAATGTCTGCCTGGTTGATTGTGTTCATCGGTGTTTAGCACGACGGCCGCGGGTCTAGACCATCGACTCGGTATGCGGTCGGCTGGGAAGACACCTTTGGTCTGAGCCGGTATTTGTTGCAACGCCTCCAGCAGCTGAAGACTGTTCATGGCTCTGCTGTAGTAGATGTTGTGGCCTGATCAATGATTGGCGTCGTCTCTGTAGTTTATTATTGCGGCGTGGTGGGGGTGTAGGTTTACGTGGCACCTGATGTTTCTCTGGGCGCGGTGGCGCCGGATCTTTAGCTCGGAAAAGCGCCACAATTTCGTCGTTAGCAGGCTCAGTTCCCGCGTTAAGGCTTACATCAGGACTGATGTACGCTGGTGTGTCGTCGTGAAATATATACTCTTTGCTCGCTTCTATAGCACAAGAATTTCTTATCGTTTGATTTTTTTTATTCGATGCTTCACTGTTGGTCGTCGTCGTCGTCGTCGTTGACGGAGTCGATTGTTTATTTTTTTTAGGCGTCGACGTGGCGAGCGGTTGAGAATAAATAGGGCTAACGCTGTTGAGTTCACGAAAGTTAATCCACGAGCGTATTCTAGCCACGTTGTTTAAGGCGCAGGTAGCCCGATCTTCTTTCAACATTCCGTGATAAATACAGAAGGTTTTATTGATGGGCATATTTTTGAACGATGGACCCTCAAACTCCTCGAGATTAATAATTTCGCGCCCAAGTACATCGCGTAAAAGCTCGGCTTTCTGTACACCTCTCGTGTAAATGCGTAAAGTATTTCTACACATTGTCCTCAGGTTAGCGTAGACTTTTCTCAGTGGGGTATCACCGTCGACCCACTCCAAGCCGTGATGATAACACGTGAGATTATTGTTGCTTGTGCGCACATGTTTCGGCAGTTCGCCAAAGTCGTATGGCGGTTCCACAAGCCAGTGTCCATAATGCTCTTCGCGTGTTGACGTTACAGCTATTTCTTTTGGTAGAAATTCTCCTGCTGAACCATAGAGCGCTTGAATGTCTACTATAATGGCCATAGTGAGAGTTTCTTCTAGACTGATGCTAGATGCGCCTAGACGAGCGATTTAAATACCGGTTCCACCACCATCACCAGCGATAGCGCCGTTGGCGCTCAGGCTGATGCAGCGGTCCAGCTTACGCACTAAAATCCGTAATAACTTGCCGCGCGGAATCTATCTCTATAACGTTATCATACTCTGCATAGACAATACAATTCAATGTAGACGTCAATGATTGTTCGAATCGTACTTCGATCCTTACACTGCCGTGTCTCACGAGATTCCAGTGGCTGAAGCAACCGGCCGATAAATCGGGCGTTAAATCAAAGGCATATAGACAGTAGCCTTTAGGGAAATCCGACCTGTTAATATCTATGCCGGCGTTTTGGAAATGTATACCTGTGCCGTTAAACAGGGTCTGGTAGCTCTCGACCCATGCGTCGCCTGAAAACTGTGGCTGTAGGGGCTTGCTGGGTACCTGCTGACCGTCCACGTACAGAGAAAGAAAATTTACCGAATGATGATGGAAGTTGAACGGATTTAGTGTTTTACTTCCGTTGAATGCTCGATTATTCACAAAACCGAGAATTATTCGTTTCGGTAATTGTCCGAGGATAACGTTGTCAAGAGTGTCGCCTGTAATGCCGCTGTGCATCGTAAAAGCTTTAACTTCCACACGTGTTATCGGATACTTTGCCGTCGTTTTGGCGAGCATTTTTGCATGAGCAATCAAGACGCCCGGAGCGATTTTAGCCCTTCGCACAAGTAGTGTAGCCTCGGTGATTTCAATTTTGTGTGTGAGTCCGGCTGTAGGCACTTCCATGAGACAAAATTCATCTTTTGATCGCACCATACGTAGACGCACTTCTACGCCATTTATGAGAAATTTGTCTTGATTGAAAACATCACAATGGAGATGTCCGATCATATCCACAGATTTTCCATTCCTTATAAATTTTTCACGCCACGCTTGTCCGGTATTAGCTCGGCCTTTGCCGTCAGGTAGAGAATCGAACGCACCAGGTTCGTCGTTGTACCATAAAGCGGTCGTTAGATGCGAGTCTTTCGCTGCAGGTCCGTAATTGAGTAGAGTTTCAATGTACGCTCTGTAGGGGTATGCATTGTTTGGAGGCGCCACGAGTTTCTGGTTAAAATACACGTCAACCTGATTGAACATGCTGTGCAAAAAGTTGTTAACAGGTGCCACTTGGTAGGGCGAATCCCCGCTGGCTCTGACTTTAGCTTTAACGGCTATCATTGTGTGGGCAAGATCTAGATATTCCTCGCCGTGGCCAGGTATGACAAATTCCAGGGGTCCGTCGTCCGTGAGGGACGAGACGGGCTTGTAGTGAACCCATTGCGAGTTTTCTATTGCCGTTTGTGTTGGTGGGATCGTGAACAAGTCAAGCTCCGACTTCATACATTCACAAGAATGTGTGTGTAAGAATGACATTTTTAGTGGTTTCCAAAAATGTCGCTTGCCTTACGTTTCCTAGTACGCCTGCTACCTGCAGCCCTTTTACTGCCCTTTCCTCGCTTCTTGCTTATCTTCACGGTGGTTTTCCTCCGGCGTCTCTTCGTTACAGCGTGAGATTTTTTCGAAACACCCCCGCGCCTCTTCCTTTTCGTTGTACGTGCGCGTGTGCGTCCGGTTAACGACTGCAACGTTCTCGCAGTGTTCACCGCATTATATCCTGAGCCGTTCATGAGAAGAGAAATTTTTTCATTGGCTTTCCGATGTAAATTGTCGCCCGATTCAGCCACGCGTCGGCGCAATGACTCTTTAAACGGTTGCTGGTGGCCACTAACGTCTTCGATCACGTGGAGCCCTGTGCGCACAGCCTCTTTCCCGATGGCTTTAGCACCTTTTTTCAGCAGTGGTAACACGCTCCTCCACAGACCCCCGAGAAAGCTGCCGATTCCGTGCCCTCGCTGCGTCGGTGATCCAACAAAAACGTTATGTATACGTCCGCCGCCGATTTGATTCTCGTAGTACGCCGTATAATGAGCAACCATAATTGCTTGTTACGAAGCGTTTTCGCTCCCTCTTAACGCGAAGTGTTTAGTCTAACGTACCATTCTCGAATGCATTACTTCTGTCTCAGAGTGGTGTTTATATATATTTATATATTTAAACAAACGGTAATTTTCTTATTCTTTTATAATCTTCCAGTCTTCTGAAGATACTGCATGCAACGTCGTCTGTTAAACGCCGCTTTTCCGTATCCCTGATCGTGTAAAATTCGTCGGGTGTAAAAAATGAGAGACTCAACGGTGTAATATTGCTTACACGCTCCTTTATTTCTTTATAATTTTCATTCGATGAACTTCGCAGAGTATTAACAAGGCATTTCGCGATGAGCGTGTTATATGGAATATCCGTCTCGTGTTTGATTTTGGTATAATTACCTTCTTTGCAAAACACAAAATCGCGCTTACTTTTGGCCAATAGTATTATCGGTATAAAGCCTGTAATTCTATAGCGTCCTTCACTGCAGTTTGTAACCAGGCTTTCTATTCTACGGACGATATAGATAAATTTTTCAGGGACAATAATTTTTCTCTCAACTCGATGGCCACGTTTTTCAACGTACTCGCTATACTTCACCATGTAATATTTCGCGGAGTCTGGTCTAGTATCGTAATCGTACGATTCAATGTCAGCGTGTTTAAACTCGCTGTCGTTCACACTAGTCATTGTTTGTTACTTTGCTTTCTCTCTCTCACATGCGCGCTATAAAAATCAAACTCTTTTAAAGTGAAGCGTCAGAGTCAACGTCCCATACTCGAATGGTATCCGTTCGCCCAGTTGATCTCTTATATCTATCTCAATAGAGCGGAAACAATTATTTATCAATCGCAAGTAATTTGGTGGAGAAAAATATGCTACTTGCGACGTGCCGTACACGTATTTCGTAGTATTCAAACAAACTATTCGGAGTAGAGTGGTTTGCGTATCGCCAACGGTGTGGGGTTCACAGATATCGGTGTAAACGAAGAGTTGACTGGGTAGAGCCCGAGTTAAACAGGCAGGTACGTCGGCGCGTCTCTGCTCTCCTCGGGTGAAGCGTAGATAAGTACCCTGAGAGCTGACCCAGTCGGGTTTCGGTAATAGACGTCTTTCAAAGCCAAGTATATTCTTCACTTTACGACTCACGCGCAATACATTTTTCGGTGTTTCTCTGCTCGAGCATTTGTCTCTAGGTATTGCATCAATCGCCACATAGCCGTTTGCATTGCTGGCGTTGGTGATTTGTATGCCCGCCTCCTTCAATCCTTCTAGCTGATTTATATTATTGACAATCTGCTCGTGACTTGTGTATATACCATGTGGTATTTTACGCGCGACGGAACTTGTAGTACCGCAAGGAGTCCACTCGATTTCCGTCTCGGATTCCTGCAGGTGGGTCATCGTGCAGGGTACATGAATTTCCGTTAATCCCACGACCCATTGTCCTTTCAGGTTTATTTCGCGCTGTAGTTGGGTGGTGAAACGTGCCGTCGTATTTTCCGGAAAATATTTCATGCTGCTGTTGCTCGGCAGCACGATAAAAAAACTGTCTTCGTCGTGCATGTTTCACGCAATGTGGCGCGCGTTGGCCGCCGGTATCCACGAGTTGAATTTAGCCGGATAACCAACCCAGCTCACGAGTATTTGTTTATTAGCGCCGCGCCCTTTTGTTTGTAAAATTTGATCAATTTTAAATTCCTGATCCTTCTTCATACGATTATCGTGTACACGTGTCAATTCTTCGGGATAAAAAAATCCTTCGATAGCCTCGTCTTCGAGGTCGCACAGTACATATACATAGAGGCCTTGGCGCTCTATAGCTTTTTTCACGCGAAAAATTTCTTCGCTCCAATTTTTCTCATAACCCTTCTCGAAGGTGCCTTTCGTTCTACTAATTCGAACATAATCTCCGGGTTTGTATTTATACGCCGAGAAAGGCCTTCTCCCGCGTCGTTTCTCCGCCGCACTCGTCATATTACGCGCTGCTATACCGGCATTGTGCAGCGTAACAGCCGCAGGTTGCATTTTAATTGTCGAATGTGTGGCATGATTGTAAGCATCGATAAATTTGTCCAACACGTCAATGTAACGATGGGAATTTTTGTGTGTAAAGTAGCGCCACATGCGTTCTTTAATGGTACGATTCAAGCGCTCGACAATTGAGGCCTTTATATCGGGGTTGCTCGCTACACGAAAGCGAATATCCCGATCTTTGAGGAAATTTTGAAGTTCATTGCCGAGGAATTCTTTGCCCCGATCGGTCTGCAGGTATACGGGCTGCCGTCCACCACTTCGTTCGAAAATCCGTTTAAAGCCCAGCGTGACTTTGTGCACGGTTTTGTCCTGCAGCGGCTCGACCCACGCGTACTTGCTGAGAACGTCAATGACCATCAGCAGGTAGGCCACATTGTCGTTGTAACTTCTCAATGAACGTAGGTCCACTAGGTCAGCCTCCCAAACATCGTCGATATTGCCAACGTCGTAGTAGAGTCGAGGAAAGACGCGCCGCACGGGTTTGTGCAAAGTGTAGGCGTCCTGTTGGGTCAACCAATCATAAACATCGAATGCTTTATTTTTGCCTTTTATTAGTCGTCGAGCGCCGGAATAACCAGCGGGGTTCGACGGATCGTAATACACTTTTTCAAATGACATGTTGTAGACTTATTATGGTAATTACAATAGCACTAATTGTTATTTGTCTTTTAAATTCTAATCCACTTTGCAAACGCAACTCGTTCGGCTTTAGTTTTTCGCCGTTTCGAAAGTCTCTCGCGTCGTCTCACAATCGGATTAGAGTCGTCGTCGTCGTTGTAGTATTCATTTTCCGTAGTATTCTCGGCAATTATCGAGTCGTCAAAGACATCACCGTCGTCGGGTAAATTCACCTCCATATGAACCGGTCCAGTGGCTTGTCGTGCACGTTTAACACCACCTCGCGACTGACCCATGCGCCACAGTGCATCGTTTCCGATGAATTCGCGAGGTATACCGCTGGCACGAAGACTCGTGATGAAGTGTGCTCTAGAGCGTGGTGCAACGCCTTTTCTCGCACGCACGGCATCATTGACAAGATCAATAATATTCGAGTTTGCAAAGAAATGGCCGTTTATCGTTACACGACCCTTATCATCCCACTTTACAGTATCCCGCACACCATGCGTGTCACGTATATAGTTCAAGAGAGATTTAGCCTTGCGTCTATAAGTCTGAGCAACGCTGTTAATTATTGCGTCATATAATTTAGTTTGATTTTCCGCCGTTGGTTCAGCCGTCGCTGTCGCTGCGGAAGATGATGATGCTGGTGGTTGTGGTCCTGATGATGATGTTGCTGGCGGAGACGGCTGCGGCGCTGATATCTCGTTTCTCGAGGCATTGAGATATAAGAAGCGCTGTAATACTTGCATGTATTCCTTCCATTTGGCGGCGTCATCTTCGCCGTATTTTTTAGACTTTAAAATCTTGTAAAGTTCAGCGTCAAGTCGCGACTGTGTGTCGCCCGGTGTTTGCACGGTTTTCTGCTTAGCAAGTAGACTGTCGATATTCCCAGCATCAGCACTACTGCCGCCACCGGTCATGGGTTCTCGTGCGTCAATATTACCGTCGTAATCGCCGTCGCTGATCGGCACTAAAACCATTTTCTTTGCGTGCTCCATGCTCGATCAGGTGCTTCCTTCTCCTTTGCCACCAAACAAACTACTAACGAGAGTGCTGATAATGGGCGCTAATAAAAGCGGTAAAAACACTCCACCCCCTCTCTGCATTATCAAACGTTTTTTCACCTTCCAGTTGAATCCTCGCTGTTTACCGCGCGTACCACTGCGCTTGCTAGCACAGCAGTTCTGTTTCTTCACGCAGGACGCGGCAATTTGCCGAAGTACGTTTTTATATTTTTTCAAACGATTCTTCGTGCCGTTGCTCAAACAGATGCTGCCGTGCAAAGTATTTACAACGCACTCGCAGATACACTTAACGAGTGGTTTATCAGCCGCGCGTAGTAAGGCTTTTCGCTGCTCGTTATTCGAATGATAGAGCGCGTTGAGCAGTGCGATACTACGTTTGTCAAACGGTGATTTTTTCGTGTGGCTGCCGTTCGTTTTTTTCACTAATTTCACCGTCATTGTGGAGGGGGTGTTCTCACTACGAACACAATGTGCATTCGACTGGTGAGTAATTCAGTGTGCGCAACGTCTAAATACGTTGACGAGAATTTTTCGGAACGTACACCTGCATGCGTTTGTCGTCGGGAAATATTGTCGTGCGACATCGGCAATTGTCGGGTGTCGACTGTTTTAAATCTAACAGAAGGTAGCCGTGTGGTTGAGATGTTGCGTCAAAGTACGCCTCGGTCAAGAATCGAGGATTTTCCGGATAAACCTGGCGTGCGAGATGTCGAATTTGCGCTCTGTCGCGTGGATTTTTAAAAATCACAATATAGTTGGCGTTTAAGGAAATATCTCTCTGACCGTGTCCCTGATGAAAGATATTCTGTGTAATGAATATTACACTTATATTTTTATGATGACTGCCTTTTGTAAACAAGTCCACGATTGTGTTGTTTGACGATTCACGCATTAAATCGTCAATGATGATGAGTTTTTTCAAATTATTATCGTGTGAATAGTCATCCGCTTGTGGTAATCCCTCGTTGAATTCGATTTTCGGGATTTTACCCGTGTGTTGTTTATCGGACGACGACGACGACGATGACGACGATATAGCATTTATATGGAGCGCTCGAGTCTCAGGATCCAACGAATCCCCATAATAAAATATTATTCTATCAAACACAACGTTACTCATGGAATTTAAATATTTGAGAAATTTACGCACAAAGACTGTTTTCCCGCACCCTGTGGGCCCACATATGAGCGATGTCCACGGATGTTTCCATCTAACGTCCATTATAATTGAAGAAAAAATAACAGCGATAATCTACAGCAAAAATCAGCTAATCCCCTCGGGCGGGCGGCGGCGGCGGCGGCGGTGGACCCGCACGTCGTCACTAGCTTATTCGACGTGTGCGCGCGCGCGAAGTTCAGCTTATACAGGCGCACGCTCGGCCGCTCATAAGCTTATTAACGAGCGCGCGTCTCGACGAGCTTGTAAATCCGCGGTGGCACATGCGCTATTCAGCTTTTTTGGATCGCATGCGCCTATTAGCCTATGAGTGAAGGAAAGTGAACGGGTGTAACACAGATGATTATGTTTTTTTACATTTTTATTATAAAAGCTCCATTTTTTTTTTTTTTACATTAGGACTTATACCGCTGTACGGCGTGCATTTTTGTTTACAGTGTGAATCTTTTGTACTTCGTTCGTTATAAACGGAATGCAGAATACTTTCAGCTCTACGAAAACAACGTCGAATAAATGATCGTAGAATGAGGGATCCACTCGTCTACGTACAGCAGAATGAAGAGCCTCTGAGTTCAGTGTTAAGAGTTCTTTAACACGGTGTTCGTTCACATCTTCGGCAGAATCATTGGGCGGGATGTGAAGAATTATTTCTTCGCAGAGAATATCAACGCACGTCTTGACATTTTGAACGAATCGTTGAAGACGTCTGAATCGTTCCTCGACGCATACTGTAACGTTGCATAATCCCTCGAACGATACTTTCTGCATAACAACAGCCGGTGAATAGTTGCGCTTCTTCTTCTTCTTCGCTGGTAGTTCAAGCTGAGATTCCTCGTCGGGGCATAGACTAATTTCTTCGATCTCCTCGGGCTGCTGTCGGTCGAATACTATAGTCTTTGACCCAAACGAAGTCGTAAAGAAAATCTCCAGATCCTCAATATTCAGAGGACTCTGTTTCATCGGGTCGCACTTCCAGCCGTAATTTTTTGAGCTGTTAAAATAACCGGAGATTCTCTCGAAGTTGTCCTGTAGCTTACTCCACGCCGTGGATTCAAGCACGAGCCCTCCTGGTGAACTATTGTTCTGCAGCTTAACCACGGGGACGATGTCGCCGTTCGATCGCGGCTGTAGTCCGACGCTTATTTTCTTCGTTTCCGAAACATTGAGATTATACGTTGTTCCTAGAAGCAGTGGGGTTTCTAGTTTCTTCTTCTCATCGTCGGAAATTATACGATACATGGTCTTTACGGTCAAATCCGAACGACTCATGTTGAAAAATGTATGAAGATACAAATTGTGAGAGCGCTCGAGAGAGAGAGAGATGTAGACACGGGGCGTGCGTGTCTGTGTGTGCGTGTGTGTGTGAGAGAAGGATTATCGCTTCTCTCGAGTCGCCGGGGTTCACTGTTGGCGTCACTTGTTCCACAGCCCTTTTTTATATGCTGGCGCGAGACCCCACCTCCACATGTCGCGCGCTCACACATGATAGAATGGTGGGGATAAACCGGTTTATAGACGGCGTAGCGCACCATCTCTTGAGATTATATTACACTCACGTTTCTGATTGGGATTTTACACGTAACCCTTATATCTTTCGTTAATTATAATGTGAATGTGTTTTTACGTTTTTACCGTCGACGCTACACGGGGTTGACGCAGGTATACCGTAGGTCAGCATCTCACCGTACCCCCTATGCAAAAAAAAAGGTGTAAGCCACCGACTGAAGCCTTCTTGCACAGCCACTATTTTCATTACCTGTAGATTTCCCCCCAGCATCTATTGCGAAGATCCGTGAGAGCGAGTGAGTGAGCTTTAAGCTACTTTGCTCTCTCTCTCTCTCGCGCTTGGACATGGATCTAACGTACGTTTCCCAGGGTCCCACGGTTGTTAGTGTTAAATAATCTAGCCGAGATTTTCAACAACAATAAAAAAATGCAGGACAACACAACCCACTTATGAGATTGTATCTTTACCGGATGTGGCGCCCACAGGTGGAGGTCTCATAAAGGCATCATCCCGGCGGGGTTTTATCAGCAATAAATTGTGTCGCGAGTGTGCACACTTGTACAAGTGCATCGTGGGATTCTCAAAAAAATACGGAAAATCTGAAAATTGACTTTTATTACCTCCGGCGGTTACACTAAAGTGGTCCAAGTCATCTTAAAAGCCACCCTTGTCTAGTATTTTACGAGTGGCGTGAGGGAGCCAGAAACCCCCCTTTCGTGAAAATACCGAAAACTATATGATAAGACCACTATTCCTGGAAAAGTCGTTAAATTTTATCTTTTTTTACCGTCTTAACACGAAATTGTTTTTACCGTATCTGTTGTTTGTATCGCAGCATAATTGTCGACTAACGGCCCGGACGGGCGGGAGTGGGACGTAAGTTGTTTTCCTTGTACCGTCGTAAACATTTTATCTTAATTGTAACCTTAAGACAAAAAAAAGGTACTTGCCTAGGCAATACGGCTTGTTAGCGACATCGGCTATACCTACTCTAGGTGACCAAGAGTCATCGTCTACAAACCAGCGAAAAAAAAAAGGGTCGGGCGCAAAGCTTCTGAAAGAATAGCCGTTGGAGTTGGTGTTGACCGTCAGGGTCCAGCTCGACGACAGTTTTCCTGGGGCTCTAGACCTGACGTTTTTTTCATATGGTTTGTTAGTAGAGTCAAAACACCTGATGCTAGGGGGTGGCGGGCGTTTTGGCTAAATGTATAAAACTGTCCGACGACGAAAATTTCGACTAATTTTACGTCCAACCGCTCATCGGTCAACATCGGTAATTTTTCTTGTGTTCCGTGATTTTTCGTTCGTGCTAGTGAAGTGAAAAATGCCTGCCTTCCAGCAGAAACGGTGTGTGTTGTTGGTGGTTGTGCGCGACACCGCAAAGGTGTTTACGCGGTGCAACGCGGGACTAGCGCGACGGTTTACGCCGCGCTGGTTTAATAAACTAACTAACCTGACATTCGCTCAGCTGGTGAGCGAATTTCAGAGGTTGCTGCGGGCGAGCAACACTACGCTAATAACCGCTGCGTATAGCAGCGGTGTATTTAGTACCCCGGAGGTGCAACGTGTCGTCGTCAGCCACCTAGCGCTGTACGGCGGGGTCCTCCACGAACCGCTACGCCCGCTTGTCGAAGCCGTGGAGCGTCTCAACGGTAAGTCGACGCAAATTTATTATAAATTTATTATAAAATAATCACATTGATTATTTTATAATATATATTTTTTAAATTACAGCTGATGAGCCTCAGGGGTCGTCAGCTGGGGAGTCCTCCCCATCATCAAGCGGGAGTAACCCGATGGAGGTCGACGCGTCCCCGGATTCGCCCACCGACGACGCGTGGGATAGTATAAGCAGCAGCAGCAGCAGCAGCAGTGACGAGGAGGAGGACAACGACGACGACGACGACGACGATGACGAGGAGATGCTCGACGTCTTCTCGTCGTCGTCCAGCGATGACGACTCAGACGACGAGGGTGCCGAAGGACGGGCTCCGTCTGTCGAGTACCCGGTGGTACGATCCCGGGCTACAGCCGTCGAGACCGCCGTGGGCCCTGGCGAAAACGACGAGGCGTCGACGCTCGTTACAGGCGCACTTGACAACCACGACGCATGTAAGTTTTGTTACTATTTTATTCTCTTATTATTAAATTATTTATACCCTGTCAAATTATTTATACGGATAATTTGAATGTGCAGGGTTCGTCGAAGCGTCTCATCCGTCGGATGAGGCTATCGATTCTCTGGCCAATCAGCAAATCGCTGAAAGCCCTGAGTCGCCCCCTGCTTATGAGCGGGGGAGTATGCAGGAAGCGGACGTTTACGTCATGCCCCGTTTCGAGGACGAAATGGGTCAGGACGTTGCGGCCGGACCTGCTGCTCCCCCAGTTCCCAACGGTGGTTATTTGCGTGGCGCGGAGGAGTTCCGCGTCCCCAATTTTTATCGGGAGGCGCTGCTCATCCCCGACAGTCCCGCGTCACCCGAGCCCCTCGATATGGGTGACGCGGAGTACGCGGCTCAGGGCTTCGTAGAGCTCGATAGCCCAATGTCACCCCCTCCGCACGAAAGGGGCTTTTTCTCGAGTCCTCATGAAATAGATCTCATGAGGACTCTTAGAGAGGAAGGGCTGATGGGCGACAATGTCCCCAGCAGCCTGGAGTACGCCCCGACGTACGAGAGGGGAATGACGAGAGCCTCGCTCCGGGGGCTTATCGAACTGCAGCGATTTTACGCAAATCGTGGGAATTTGCTGATTATGCCGCACACCGACGCACTCGGGGAACCCGCTGAGGATTCCGACGAGTGCGACGATGACGAGGATTTGATAGCCTCGCGGTGGATGGAGTCGTTCGACGTCGAACGACTTGGTTTGCTAGAGGAGTAAAACGTCGTCGTTTTACAGCCTGGCTGCCGGCGCTCCTCTCGCCAATCCGTTCGTTGACCGGCGATTCGTCATCATCATCATCATCATCATCATCATCATCGTGGCCATCGATATCATCGACGTCCTCAGCAGCCTCCTCGCGATCTTCATCACCGACGTCAGAGGTTAGTGGTAATAGACATAGCTATAGTAATATTGTGCAAATAGGCGGCAGTTCGCGTGGCGTAGAAGCGGCGAAAAATTCAGGCGCGAGTAGCAGCGAAGATTCGATCCCCGAAGGCCCTTCCGGCAATGACACCTCCGAGATCAGGCCACCAGGCGCTCGCTTCACGGTCGTCGGTAACGCTCGCGATCGTTATTCGAAAAAATTTAAAGTTTTAGCCCGGCAAACTGATATTGCCCTTGTTTCACCACCCGAGTCGGTAAACCCCGTGACGTGGATACGTAACGCCGTAAGGGACATCCACAACTATATTGTGGAAGGCCGTAGCGAAACCGATCTCATCGGTGTTGGTTTCGAGACGGCCGCAATGGCTGACGGTGCAGCGGGTGTTTCGGTACGGCCGATATTTCGCTTCAACGACGAACAGTTGTGGAACCTGATGTGCTCGGTCAATCAGAGTTCACGTGTTCTATCGGCTAGCGATACATTCCGCTTCACCGTCACGTACATTGAGGTCCAATAAAACGACGAATCTATACGATTACATTTCTCCTCGATCCAGCGAACACCACATCACAACGTCATAACACGCACGGTGTACAAGACTTGTCGTGTGGTGTGTCGCAAGAGGAGACACGTAAGCCATAGATTGTCGTTACCGTTCGGTTACAAACACTAGTTGTAAGAATAGTTTAAGTTAGTTTAACTAATATAAAAAATGTACATATTTTAATTGTAAATATTTTTTACCTGTTTTGTTTGTTTGACCCTAGAATTAAATGTACATATTTTAGTTATAGTAATTTTTACCTGTTTTGTGTTTTTCGTTTTTCTAGAATTTAATGTTTTAGTTATAGCCATTTTTAACCTGTTTTTTGTTACAAACACTAGTTGTAAGAATAGTTTAAGTTAGTTTAACTAATATAAAAAATGTACATATTTTAATTGTAAATATTTTTTACCTGTTTTGTTTGTTTGACCCTAGAATTAAATGTACATATTTTAGTTATAGTAATTTTTACCGGTTTTGTGTTTTTCGTTTTTCTAGAATTTAATGTTTTAGTTATAGCCATTTTTAACCTGTTTTTTTTTTTTTTTTTTTTTTTTTGAATATCACATTTCATTACATGTTTTATAAATAAAAAAACCTAAACGTAATCATCTGTGTACACCCATTTACTTTCCTCCACCACATAATTTTAATTATAATATTCTCCGTTAGGCGCCGCGTCGGACGTACGCGCGTGGGTGGCTGCGAGGTGGGAGTCTTGAGAGCGGCGGTTAGAGGGGTGTAGACGGGTTTCGCGATCTTGGTCATTCGACCGGTGTTTCGGAAAAGCGTCGGGTGGCGCCGCGTCAGTCGTGTGTGTGAGTGGGAAGCGGGTAGGAGGTGGGGGAGTCTTGGCGTCAAGACAGACGGCACGGCCTTCGCGATCTTGGTCCATCGCTAGGCATTTGAGGAAAACCACTGCTGGCGACGGGTCGAGCGCGCGCCCGAGGTGGGGGGATGCTGGGCCTTAGTGGGAGCGAGAGAGAGGCGACTCGCGGCGCCAAGCCACGGGCCCCGCGTAGGGGGGAAAACCGAGCGGCGCGGCGCGCCACGTCACGGGTAAAGGGGGAAAGGCCGCGAGACGTGGCGCCAGGCCTCGGGGCCCCCGCCAGCAGGTGGAGGGGGGGGGGGGTGAACCGCGGGGAGAGGGGGAAGTTCGCGCATCTCGCGCATCGGTCCAGGTGGGGGTTGGGGGTTGGGGGGTAGTAGCCACGCCCCCTGGGGTGGGGGGAAGGGGGGAGGAGTGGGGGAACATAGGCCACGCCCTGTCTCGCGATCTTTGACACATTCTACTTAAGTTCAAT